>NW_004624905.1:540251-620942 GCF_000247695.1 Heterocephalus glaber
TCTTAGTCTCCATTGCATTGATTTCTGCTCTAATCTTTATAATTTCCTCCCTTGTATGAGCTTTGGGTTTGTCTTGCTCTTCTTTTTCTAGGAGCTTAAGTTTCAGCATTAGGTTGTTTATTTGAGCTTGCTCTGTTTTCCTAATATGGGCATTTACTGCTATGAATTTCCCTCATAGAACTTTCATTGTATCCCATAGATTCCTATATCTTATATTGGCATTATTTAATTGTAGAAGCTGTCTAATGTGCCCTTTCTTTTTCTTTCTTTCTCCCTTCCCCTTCTCCTTCCCCTTCCCTTCCCCTTCCCCTTCTTCCCCTTCCCCTTCTTCCCTTTCCCCTTCTTCCTCTTCCCCTTCCCCTTTCCCTTCTTCTTTTCCTTCTTTTCTTTCTTGGTACTGGGGATGGAACTCGTGTCCTTGCGCTTGCGAGGCAGGCAGCAGAACCACTGAGCCAAATCCCTGGCCTCTAATTTCTTCTTTAATTTCTTCTGTGACCCATTGGTTGTTCAGGAGGGTGTTATTCGATTTCCATGTGTTTGTGCAGTTCTTGTGGTTTCTTATGCTGTTGATCTCCAGTTTAATTGCACTATGATCTGATAATATATAGGGGATAACTTCAATTCCTTTGCATTTACTTAAACATGTTCTGTGAGCCATCATGTGGTCTATTTTGGAGAATGACCTGTGTGCAGCCAAATAGAATGTATATTCTGATTTTGTAGGGTGGAACACTCTGTAGGTATTTATTAAGTCCATTTCTTCAAAAGCTTGGTTCAGTTCTATTATTTTGTTGTTGATTTTTTTGTCTAGATGGTCTGTCTATTTGTGACAGTGGGGTATTGAGGTCCCCCACTACAGTTGTATTAGTGCTTATTTGGTTTTTCATGTCCATTAATATTTGTTTTGTATAGTTGGGGGCATTAGTATTTGGTGCATATGTACTTATGATTGTCATATCTTCCTCTTGGAGTGTTCCTTTTACAAGGATGTAGTGGCCTTCTTTGTCTTTCTTAATTAGTTTTGGTTTGAAATCTATTTTGTCTGCAACTAAGATAGCTACCCTCGTTTTTTTCCCAGGCTCCTGTTGCGTGGAGAACTGTTCTCCATCCTTTTACTTTCAGTCTGTGAATTTCTTTGTGAACTAAGTGGGTTTCTTGTATACAGCATTTTGTTGGATTTTGCTTCTTAATCCATTCTGCCAGTCTATGAAATCATTTATTTTCTTCATCTCTATGAATTTTTTGTAGATTTCTGCTACTTGGTGTTTATATTCTTCTCCCTTTGTGGCCCCTTACTCTCCCTTGGGAGAGTTAGGAGAATTTGGGGCTCTTCTGTTTCCCCATTTGCGTGTGTGTGTGTGTGTATGCAATTTTAAAAAAACATACACCCACCCTCTTTTTTGAGGGGGTACTGCAGGTTGAGGACTAGAGAAATGAGGCATTTGTGGCTTATATGGAGATTTGTAGTGTGATATTGCCTCTCGGTGAGTAATTACAGCTTTATATGTCTGGTGCTTGTCTTTACTCCTGTTATTTACTTTCAGTGATTTGGACTCTGTGTGTAAGTTTTGCATGATAGATCTTTTAGTTACATTTTCTGTCTTTGTCTAGTTTCTATACACACTATGATAGTTTATTATTTGTGATTGTTCTATAATGTGGTAGGTGAGGTGGGCTGAGAAGAATGGGAGGTGGTTGGATGAGGAGTGTTAGAAACTAAGGGAGAGGTTTGAAGTGGGGAATAGTGGTAGATCAGAGAAAAGGTTGATGTGGGGTCTGATTCTATTGGAGTACTTTTAATTGAGTTGAAGGGTTAATGTTGAGAGTTTTCAGAGGATATTTGTAGGAGCAAGTGTGAGATATAGGAGAAAGGTTTACTTTGTGACTGAGGAAGTCTGATTGTCAGAACTTGCTGATGAGGGAGGATAATAAGCTAGGTAAGATATGGAAGAGCCAAAGGTGTAGGATGGGGAGGATTGAGGGTTAGTAACTAGAGAAGATAAGCGTGAATGTGAGGGAGCTAAATATAGGAAATTTAAAAACTTGGGAGAAGGAGTTTATGTGTTTGGAAAAAGAATAAAATAAGTTAATATTGTTTCAGGGTTTTGAGATGAAAAAAGAAGATAGGGAGCTGAGATGAGAGAACCTAGACACCTATTAAATCAGAGCCAATGAAAGAACAAAGACATGAAAGTCACAACCTAATGAACACACACACACGCACCCAAAAACTATAAAGGAACATAACATAAGCCCATGTTACTAAATAAATCAAGAAACATACAAAAACTATAAGATGTCCAGTGGGAACTCAGAATAAATATTCCAATAAGGTGTTGCATATGTGATTCCCAAGTAGCTTCTTTGCCAGAGAATCTGAATGCTGACACCCCAGTAACTTCTCTGATCCTTCCATCAAAATACTGAAGCTAACTCAGACTCAGGACTTCTTTCTGCCAGGCTGCAGGCATTCTTGCAGACTCTGATCCAGTTGAAGTTTTTTTTTTTTTGGTACTGGGAATCGAACTCAGTACCTTTTGCTTGCGAGGCAGGCATGGTGTCACTGAGCTAAATCCCCGGCCCCAGTTGAAGTTCTTGAGTTAGAGACTCTTGCTGTCCCTCTGTTTGGGTGTGATGGTGGAATTGGCAGACAGATTCACTGGCATAAAATTGTCCACGGAATCAGGATTATTCTGATGTAATCAAATCAGCTACAGTAGTAGCAGGCTAATCTGTTATAGTGGTGTCTATCAGGGCTAGTTGAGGAGTAACATAAGACCCTGTTGAGGGTCTCCCTTTAGAGAAGAAAACCGCGGTTATACTGAAAGCATCATAATAACCGAAGAATTGACCCACAGTTAATATTCACTAAATGCAATGGCTATATCTCCTCTAATGGCAAAAACCAGTGCTCAACAGTGATTTTATAGACTCAGTTATCTAAAGCCCAGGAAGTTGGGGACTGGGTAATGCCAGAGAGGGGAAGAGAAGAGAAAAAAGAAAAGTTAAAAAAATTTTTTTTATTTTTTAAGACCTCTGCTTTGTGGTATGGGAAGGGCGTAGGAGGGGTGCACAGGATTGTAATGATAGTAAAGGTATGTTATATATTTAGATGGGGATAACAGGGAAAACTGGGTACAAAATTGGTAATGAGAAATGGGTATGGGAAAAGATTCTGTGACTGATAGAAATGTTAGAAAAAGCTAAAGAGAGATGAATGAAAAGGGAGGGGGGAAAAGAAAAGAAAATTTGAGACAGAATACAAAACAGGAGAAAGAAGTCAGGCGAAAAGATATGGATAAAGGTAAGAGGGATATAAAAGGACAAGGGAGAATTCCTTTACCCTGTAAAACTATATTGGAAGAAAAAGGTGAGAGGAAGAGAAGCACACATACACAAACAGACCTGCTCATTAAAAAAAGGGGGAAAATAATGGAATAAAAATGGGGGAAAATGAATAGGAGGAAGAAAACAGTGAAAGAAGAGAAATTAAATAAAGAATTATACAATAAAATAAAATAAAGTTTTCTATTGTTTTGGAAGCATGGCTCTTTCCTCAGTCTAGGATTAAGGAGCAGAGCTCAAGCCAGGGTGGATCTCTGTTCATGCTGAAAGTCTGAGGTGGCCGTCCACCCCCAGAGCGGTGTTGGGTACAGACCTCCACGGTGAGAACAGGCGCCAGTGTGAGCTTCCAGTCCTGTGTAACTCAGGCTGAACCTGGCCTCTGACTGCAGGAGCCAGTCTGTGTTCACCAGCCTCAGCCCCTCAGAGGGACTTCCTGTAGCCTGCTTTCCAACTCACGGCTGTCCCGTGGCTGTCCTTCACCCATCCACTCTGGGAACTTGACAGTGTGGAGTGCGTCCAGAAGCCAAGGGGCTGCTGGGGGACCCAGGTTCTAGCACTGTCTTCCCTACAATGGCGTCTCCGGCAGCCCTCCTTCATGATTGTGGCTGCAGGCGCTATACCAGGGCCACTGATCCGCTATTGACTGTGGAAGGCCGCTCTGGAAGTAGTATCCCATATTTCCTTGCAGCTCCAACTGCTCCTGCATCTCTCAATCCCAGTCTGGTTGTCCGGTTCTGTGAGTGAAAGTCTCTGGATTCACTTTCTCGGCTGGTGACTGGCCAGCTGCTCTCTGCAGCGAGGTTTGCAAGGTTCCCCTCTCTCCTTTATTTCTTCTATATCAATTATCCCCCGCCATTGTCAGTTCCCTCCTGGCTCCAGGTAACCTCCTTTCACTTTGATAACTCTCTAAACTACTATTTTCCAGACTCTATAGACACCTTGTCCTGGAGAAGCTGAGTTGCTGGCACTTACTGCTCCACCATTTTTCCAAAACTCCTCCACCTTTTAAATTTTGAGACAGGGTCTTGCTAAAGTTGCTAAATTGCCCAGGCAGCGCTTGAAACTGTGATTCTTCTGCCTCAGTTCCAGAGTGCTGGAATTATAGGCATGTGTTATTATGCCCAGATTGATTTTTTAAAAATTTATTTTTATTAGTACATGTTTATATTACATTTATCATGGTGAGTTGTTATGTGTACATAACACATGTTAACTCTTTTTGCTTTTTTTATTTAAATAATGAAGCTTTATTGCTTTGGAATTTTACCAGACTATGTCTTATGTATGTATGTATGTATGTATGAATGTATGTTTTTAAGACAGGTTATTGTTTAATAGTTCAGGCTGCCATCGGACTTGGTAGCCCAGGCTGACCTCAAAGTCTTCATTCCCCTGCCTCAGCCTCCCACATGCTGGATTTCAGTTATGTGCCACCATACCTGGCTTTAAAAGTAGCATATATAGAAGATTAATGGTTCTTTTTTAAAAATTTCAACAGTGATGAAAAGATCGATGGTGAAAATAATGTTGAAGAATCCTATACATCATCCTCTGCTGTTTCCCTGAGAAGGCGACTATCAAGTACTTCTAGTCTAGTTGAACCTAGTGTCAGTGTTCCTTCACAGTCTCCTCCCTTACCTACGGTTAATCAAGGTGTTCCACAGCCTAACCCTGTTCGAACAAAAGAGAAACAGCTATGCTCAGACAGATACCGATTATACAAAGCCCAGAAACTACGGGAAATGTTAAAAGAAGAATTGAGAAAGGATAAGGTAAGGGAAGAAAATCACAACTTTCATGTTGCCTTCTAGATTTCTGTTTAGGGAACTGTGGTATCATTTGGAAGAAAAGCACCTGTAGCCTTTGATGAGGAGAAACCAAGTGACATCTGTTTTTGGTGGTACTGGAGTTTGAACTCGGCCTTCATATTGTGCAATATACTAGGCTCTTTTTTTTTTTTTTTTTTTTGGTACCGGGGATTGAACTTGGGACCTTGTGCTTGCAAGGCAGTGGCGGCACCACTGAGCTAAATCCCTGGCCCAGGGACTTTTTTTTTCTTTTTCTTTTTGGTACCGGAGATTGAACTCAGGTCCTTACACTTGCGAAGCAGGCAACAAAACCACTGAGCTAAATCCCCGGCCCTATAACTTTTTTTTTTCTTTAAGTTTATTGGTACATTTTAGGTATACAATACAGTTACATTCATCATTGGGATCTTGTACCTTTACATGATGTATCTTGGTTCTTATTTTTTCCCCATTCCCCTGCCCTCCCTTCACTCCTCCACCCTTCCCTATTTTACAGAGACTTTGTTTCCATTTTTTTCCTTTTCTCATATTTTTCTTTTCCCTTCTTTCCTTTTTCCTACCCCTCCCACTTCTCCTACTCCTTTAGACCTTTTCTTCCTATTTAACAATATCAATTATACATTTTGATCCTTACTTACACTTTTAGTTTTTCACAGCAGAGAAGTTGCCTTGATTTTTTTTTTTTTGGTACTGGGGCTCGAACTCGGGTCCTTGTGCTTGCGTAGCAGACGTTGAAACCACTGAGCTAAAACCCCGACCCCCACACCAGAGAAATTATTCTATATTTATGTATGTGTGTCCTATTTATTTCACTTAAGGGTATGTACTATAACTTTTTAATATTTAGTTTATAATTTTTTTCCTAAAATTAGGCACAGGTGGAGTAGGAATAGTATTAAAGCACTTGTGATGTATGTAGAAGTAGATTGTATATCTGAAATTCTGTGTTTATAAAAGTAGATCTTTGTGTGTTCTTGTGTATGTAGAAACAATGGAAAAACAAATATGCCATAAATGAAAGCCAGATGCCACCAGATCGTTCAAAAATGACTATGAGAGACTTCATATATTACCTACCAGATAACAATCCAATGTCGTAAGTAAAATTTATTTCTCTTTAGTTTCTTTGAGTGTGTAGTGACTTAAATATCACTTTTAGCATACAGTTTAGTGTTTTCCAAAAGCATGTATGTTGACAAAATTTATAATATACCTGTTATGCTCGCTTCGGCAGCACATACACTAACATATACCTGTTGTTCTTTTAGATAAAATTTGTAACAAAAATTAGTGATCTCTCTTTTTTTGTTGGTGCTGAGGATCAAACATAGGGTGTTTCTTGTGCTATGTCCTCTACATTTTTTTTAGTACCAGGGATCCAACTCAGGATCTTGTGCCTGCAAGGCAGGCGTGGTGCCACTGAGCTAAATCCCCAGCCCATGTCCTCTACTTTTGAGTGTAACCCTCCTATGATAGTTCAAGTTCTCTAATTGCTTTCTGGGGATGGTAAATGATGCCCTTTTACGGCTGGGATTAAAAATAAGTTCCTTTGGGCCAGGGATTTAGCTCAGTGGTTTCTCCGCCTGCTGTGCAAGTGCAAGGACCCAAGTTTGGTCCCCGGTACAAAAAAAAAAAAAGTTCCTTTGTTACATTATTAGGATATAGTAAAACCATCTAATCAACTTCTATTGTAATTTCTATTTCTATATACTAGAACTTGATTTAGAGGAGTAGTCTATTTTATGCCAGACCTTGTAATATAATACAGTGGCAATTTGATTAACACGTCCTGGAAGAACAAAGCTTTAATCAAAGTTAGTCTGAGGTGTGGGTCAGGCAGAAGGCTTATAATTAATTTCTTCAGTATTGTGTTGTTTATTGCTTAGCAGGTGGAGTTACCATATTTTTCAGTATAGTCCTTTTTGAGTTTACCAGGTCTTTTACCCAGGTAAAGAAAGGGCTAGAAACCTAGGTTTTGAGTTGTTTGACATCTAGCATTGGAAACAATCCACCTAGGTTGCTTCATGCCTCCCAGAGTACCTCAGTACTAAGGAATTAGAGGGTGAGAGCATTTCCTACTCACGGCTGAAAAATTCTTCTCTTTCTTTTCCTTTTCCTTCTCCTCCCTCTCTTCCTTCCTTCCTCCTTTTTGTCTTCTTTTTTTTTTTTTTTTGAGGTGGATATTGATTGAGCCCAGAGTGTTGTTCATGCTAAGCATGCACTGTGCTAATTCCTCAGCCATGACTGAAAAATTGGTTGTTGGATCACATCATTATTTAAGTTCAACGGAAAAAACAAACACGTTGAAGTTAAGATAATTTCCTTCTTGCCTACACATAGAATAAATAAGATATAAATTAATATTTATTTAAAAATATTTTGTTATTTGTGTTTAATAGTTCTTCACTGGAACAGGAAAAGAAAACTGAAAAACCATTGACTCCAGTCCAGGCAAAAGAGTAAGCATCTTATCTTATTCTTTTTTGAAAAGATTCTATTATGGATACTTTTTTTTCTTGCTGCTGAGGATTGAACTCATTCTTGCTCATGCTAAGCAAGTACTCTACCACTGAGCTACAGCCCTAATCCAATTATGGGTATGTTTTTTAAAAAATGAAATCAAATGGTGTTTCCTATAGTAGTCAGATTACATTTGATTTAATTTTAATTTTAATTTTAATTTGTTTTTTGGTACTGGGAATTGAACTCAAGACCTTGTGTTTGCCAGGCAGGTGCTGGAACCACTGAGCTAAATCCCCGGCCCCAAATACTCTTCTTTAAAAGAAAAAAGAAAAACTGTCTTTGGCTTTTTGCTCTGTTGTTGTGTAGTCTAGAGTAAAAGTTACTCATGTTCTCTAAGGTTCGAATGAGTTATGAACATTCTTATTCTGAAGAGTTGCTCTGAAGAGTTAATAAAATGATCTGGAAACTAGTACTAGGTAACTTGAAGGATTGTTATTGTTAATTCCATAATAATTGGATGGTTTACTTATTACGATGTTAAGGTAGAAAAGATGACCATTTATTTCTGTTTTATTTTATTTACCTTTTCTAGTGCTGGGGATCAAACCCAAGGCCTTTTGCGTGCCAGGCAAGTGCTCTGCCCCTGAGCTGCAACTCCAGCGCCATCTCTTAAGAGTGTAAAAGTTTTTTACTAAATACTACCAAATAAAATTTGAGAAAATCTTACAGATTTCTCCTCAACAGCACATTGTATTTTCACTTAGGTTATAAGAAAAGTTGGAAATAGCTGAAGGTTAAATTGTGGTTACTTATTTTAAAGTTTATAATACTCAGGAAACTTGTGTATGTGTGGTAGGTGTCACTGTCAGGAAAAAAGAGTAAGGTGGGGTGAGTAAATAGCCGAAATTAAAAGTTACTGAAGAGATGTACTAGCATAATGCAATGTGAGGTGTTTTTTCTTTTTCATTTATTATTGTTTTTGGTGTTGTAAATAGAACCTGGGCCTTGTACATGCTGAAGGATACACTGTACCACTGAGCTACGCTTATAGTGCCCAGAAACACACTGTTCATATCTGTATGAATTAACTTATCTTTCTATTTAGTAGGCAAGAAAGTAAGAGTGCTCTTGATGCTGAGGATTATGAAGCAGCAGAAGAAGAGACAGATGATGGGCCATTGCTGGTTCCTCAAGTGAAAGTGGCTGAAGATGGTTCTATTATTTTGGATGAAGAAAGGTAAGAGAGAGATGGAGAGAGACAGACAAACAGACAGACAGTGACAGTGAAACAGAGATTGTGGTTTCATGAGAATAAGCACGCCTTGTCTAAGGAGAGAGATCCTGTTTTTGAATTTGTCATTATCATTTAGACTCCACTATATATATTTGCATCATGAATGTTGTAAACAGGAAAGTAGACTAGATTTATTTATAATTTTTAGCAATTATGTGGTTTTTTTTTTTTTTTTGGTACTGGGGATCGAACTTGGGTCCTTGTGCTTGTGAAGCAAGTGGCAGAACCACTGAGCTAAATCCCTGGCCCCCACAATTATGTGTTTTGTATGAAGAGATGATACTGCTGCCCTCTCATCCATAAACCTGACACCATTGTCCATCCCCCTCACTGGGAATCAAACTCAGGACCTTGCACTTGCTAGGCATTTATGGCACCACTGAGCCTAACCCCCAACCCATAACACCATCATTTAACTGATAATTGAATCTCACTGCTGAGCTAGTCACATGCTGTTCTCTACTGAGAGTAGATTTCTAGGGTGGACTCAGTCTTGAAGTCAGTATTCAAATTTTCACATTAACTAACACCATATTTTCGTGTGCAGTGAAAACTAATGGGTGTATAATGAAACATAGGCTTAACATATTTTATGATTTTTTGTTATGATGAAGTTTAATTTACCTTCTGGTTTAATTTGTAAATTATAACATTAAATTCCTTATATTTGGCATTGTGGAATGTAGTTGTCTTTCTAATGTATATATTTTTAAAAACAAGATAAATTAATAAGTAAATAAAGAGGAATGGCCAGGCATGGTGGGACACACCTGTAATCCTAGCACTTGGGAGGCTGAGGCAGAAAGATTGGGGTGAGTTTGAGGCGAGCCTGGGCCACATAGTGAGTTCAAGGTCAGCCTAAAGTACACAGTGAGACCCTATCTCAAAAAACCAGAAAAAAATAAAAAAGGAATAGAAAGTCTTTTGTTATTGTTGTTACTGTTGTTTTTATATTGGGGATTGAATGCAGAGTCTTGCATAGCTAAGCAAGCATTCTACCAATGAGCTACAGCACCTTTTAAAACATTTTATTTTTGAGTTAGAGTCCTGCCAAATTGCCTGGGTAGGCTTCAAACTTGTGATCCTCTTGTCTTGGCTTCCCAAGAAGCTGGGACTGTAGGCCTATGCCACCATGCCCGTTTAAAGTGTTTTTTTTTTCTTGGTACCGGGGATCAAACTGAGGGTGAGGCGCCGTTGAGCTAAATCCCTGGCCCTCAAGTGTTTTGATAGTTTAACATTTTCCTGCTGGCTTGATTGGGCAGCTTGTGCCGCTGGTGGTACAAATGGATCTAATCACTTTAATGGGTTTTTTCGCTAATAAAATTAATAAACAGTTGCCCAATGAGAGGCCAGGAATTTAGCTCCATGGCACTGTGCCTGCCTTGCAAGCACAAGGTCCTGAGTTCGATCCCCGGTACCAAAAAAAAAGTTGCTCAATGAAACAGTCATGCAGGTACCACTAATGGTTCAAGCTGCCTGGCAGTGAGACATACGAATTATGGTCCTGTTGTGAATGTGTTAAATTAGTAAAAATATTTAAGCATTTAAATTTTATGATAGTGGAACATAAATGTAATACTGCTAATAATAATTTTTTTTTTTTACTGGTACTGGGGATTGAACTCAGGACCTTGCACTTACAAGGCAGGCTCGACCCCGGCACCACTGAGCTAAATCCTGAACCTTAATAATTTTTTTTTTTTTTGGTACCGGGGATCGAACTCGGGTCCTTAATAATTGTTTTTATATGTTATTTTTCATTAGTTTGTGATGATATTTTTGCTGATTTTTAAATAGTTAAAAGCATATTTAATTGCTTTGACTGCCAAAATATAAATACAATAGATTGCTGAGCACTGTGGCTCATGCCTATAATCTCAGCACTTTGGGAGGCTGAGGCTGGAGGATTGCAAGGTCAACTCCCACATGGACCACTTAGTGAGACCCTGTCTCTGAAGGAAAAAGAAAAAGTGCTGAGGTTGTAGCTTAGTGGTACAGTGGCCCTAGACTTGATTCTGGGTACCACAGGACAAGTAACCTCTTTTTTTTTTTTTACATAACATGCTTATGTCTCAGTATTCCATTGTGCCTCACATGATAATAATACTAAATATCTAGAAGTCGATGAAACAAATATTTTAAGTGGCCTGAAGATATTTTGTAAATTTTGGATTGATTTTATGGATTTTGAAAACAAGGAATTACATTTTAGGTGAAAATTAGTAGGTATGTAGAAAGTGCTCACATTTCAAATGTGCATTACTATTTTAAAAAATATACATTATACTTTTCATATGATTGCCATTGGAAATTTTAAAAATAACTATTTAAATATCATTTATTTATTTTTTAATCTTGAAGTTTTATGGTCAGTTTATTAAGTTCAATGGTGAAAGTTATCAGAAGAATATTCTCCTGAGAGTTATTTTTTCTTAGAAAAAAAAGAAAGAAAAATTAAAAGCCTCTCCGCTCAGCCACAGATGCTGTGGCTATGGAGCTCTCCAAAGATGGTGCACCAGTCCTCTGAGTCACTCCCTGGGTCAGCAGGGTTGTAGTCTGGGTCGTCCTCAACATCCTCCAGCTCCAAGTCATCCAGTTCCTGGAACAAAGACTCATCTACTTCCACATTATTTCTAGCATCCTCCAAGAACTGGATATCAGATGTGTCAAGATTATGATCGGTTTCAAACAGCTGTTTGCCACTTAATTTATTTTTTCCTGCTTGCTCTTCTTCTTTTATCCATTTCTTTTTAATTTCCAAGAGTTCTGCATCAAACTTGGCTTTCCAGCATAAGAAATTCTCAGTTGTAACAGGGGTGCTGTGGAATAATTGCTTCTCTGCTTCTTCTGCTTCTTTTTTTTTTTTTTTTTGGTACCGGGGATCAAACTCGGGTCCTTGTGCTTGCTCAGCAGGCAGCGAAACCACTGAGCTAAATCCCCGGCCCTGCTTCTTTTTCTTTTAGTTTCTTTTTTTCCTCTCTTCTCTTTTTTATATGATCTACTATTTCATTTAATTTTTCTTGCACTGCTGTCACTAGAGTAAAGATCATGACCCCACCAAGATTTTCCTCAGCCTGTAATGTTAATAATTTTAAAATGTCTATGATATCATTATCTTCTAGGTTTTCCTGGGAAAATATTTCATAAAGAGGAGCTTCATCTGGGTATTTTTCACTGTATGTAAACTTGAGGGTAGTCTGGACAGTTTCATCATTTTCTCCAGCCTCAGATGTCACAGTGATGGTGAAGCTGGGTGGATTTTCTGATAATACTGTGAAGGAGTTGGGGTAGATAGACTTCAGAGCCTCCAGCTCGTTTTGCTGCTCCTCGCTGTAGTCTGTCATTGCGACCCTGGCTGCTGCCCATGGAGCACGCCGTCGCTCAGGCAGCGCGCCACAACTGAGTCCCGAGGCCCAGCCTGCTGAACCCCACGCCGCTCTCAGCTGATCACTAGTTCTCTAAATATCATTTATTGTTTGTTTCTTTTTTTTTGCTGTGGATATATTTGAAAATGTGTTTCTTTCAGTTTAACTGTGGAAGTTTTAAGGACAAAAGGCCCATGTGTTGTTGAGGAAAATGATCCTATATTTGAGTGTGGTTCTACAACTACATATTCCAGCTTTAGGAAAAACTATTACTCCAAACCATGGTCAAATAAAGGTAACTAATTTTCATTAAAAATTATGTGAGTTATTTATTTGAAATGAATCGCTTTATCTTTCTGACTTAAGGTCCTCCCTAAGCAAATAAATATAAAGTACTGTGGTTTCTTTCTAGCTAATTTTATTGGCACCCCTACCTGCCCCCACCGTGGAACTATGTCTCTTGACTTTATCTTAGAAAAGGGAATGGTGAGAGAATGGAGGGGATGATGATGAAAAAGAATTAAGATGTGGGGCCAGGGATTTAGCTCAGTGGCACAGTGCCTGCCTCGAAAGCGCAAGGTCCTAGTAAGTTCAATCCCTGGTACCAAAAACAAAACAAAACAAAAGAGAATTAAGATGTGTTATGTACTTGTACCAACTCTAAACAAATGATACTAATAAAAATAATCTTTTAAAGAAATTAGCTCTTTGGTCATTTTCTGCTGGAATCTTCCCCTCAAGTCCTACCAAGCAAAACCATTTAAATGAAAAATTAACAATAATTTCTAATGGTCATAATGTTCTAATTTAGATAGCATTGTATAAAAGTTTCTATAGATGAAATGTCAAGAAACAAAGGACACAGTAACTGCATGGCACTTCTTATTAGTGACCTTTATTTTGGTACCAGGGATCGAACTCAGGTCCTTGTGCTTGCAAGGGAGGCGGCAGAACCACTGAGCTAAATCCCCAGCCCAACCTTTTATGATAAAAAATGACATTTTGGGGGGCTGGGGACTTAGCTCAGTGGTTCCATCCCCTGCCTCGCAAGCAGAAGAACCCGAGTTCGATCCCCAGTACCAAAAAAAAAAGAAGACATTTTGGGAAAAAAGTTCAAACATGACAAAAGAATACAAAGCAAAAAGAAAGATTCTAATTTGCTGACTCCACCAATTCTGTTCTTCTGAGATGACTTTATAAGTTTTTTGTGTATTTTCTAGCTACTTTCTTTTTACATAGTACATCTTAGTTGCATGTATAATGATACAATTGCAATGACTGACAATTTTCTAGGCATTTCAAATGAGACTAGATAACAGAAAGTCTTTTTAATAAATTCTGGCTGTTTTGATTTTGAGCATGAATATTTCTTATACTATATTAAAAAAATGTTTTAAGATATTCCATGCAGTTCTTTCTAGTAAAATTAAGTACTGTGAAATTGATTGATTGATTGATTGGTACTAGGGTTCGAACTTGGGACCTTGCGCTTGCGTGGCAGGCACTGGAACCACTGAGCTAAATCCCTGGCTCCTTGAAATTTATATTTTTTACTTCATATATACTTACGTAGATTTATTTCCTCTGAAAAGATTAATTTTCAGTGATTTTAAATCTTATTTTTACAGAAACAGATATGTTCTTTCTAGCCATCAGCATGGTAGGAACTGACTTTTCTATGATTGGACAACTTTTTCCTCACAGAGCAAGGATAGAAATTAAGGTAAAGTAATCTCATCACATTTGTTGATTGAAAAGAGACCAAACGTTGTTAATATTATTTGGGGTGGGGTGGGTGGATACTGGAGATTGGAGTAGGGCCCAAGCTGGGCCTACTGATTCATTTTCCTAGCACCCCCCTCAACACCCCCCTCCCTTTTTTTGCAGTGTGGAGGACTGAATCTAGGGTCTTAGCACTGAGTTATGTCCCAGTCCCTTTTTAAAATTTTTTATTTTGAGATAGGATCTTGCCTAGTCACTAAATTGCCCAGGCTGGGCTTGAATTTGCATTCCCTCCTGCCTCAGCCTCCTAGAATACTAGCATAGTATTAGAAGCATGTGCCACCAGGCCTGGACCCTAGCTCTTTTTTTTCTTTTAAACAGAGTTTTCCTATGTAGTTCAGACTGGCCTTGAACTCACTATGTAGCCCAAGCTGGCCTCGAACTTGTGGCAGTCTCTTGCCTCAACCTCCTGAATGTTGGGATTACAGGTGTGTGCCACCATTCCTGGCTCCTAGCTCTTCCTAAAAGAAATTTGAGATAATGTCCTGCTAAATTTTCCAGGATGGCCTTGAAGTTGTGATCTTTCTGTCTTAGCCTACTGAATACTTGAGTTTGTAGGTATATACTACCCCCCTCCTTTTTTTCTAGTGTGGTAGTAGGGCACTTTAAAATTTTTATTTATTTTCTGAGTGCTTTTTAAAGTTTTTTAAATTTTGAGATAGGATCTTGTTTGCCTTGGGAGGACTCAAACTTGGGATCATCTTGCCTCAGCCTCTTCAGTGCTGGGATTACAGATGTGTGCCATGACTCCTCGCTCATTTTTTTTTAACTTTTATTTAAATCACAGTCCATGTTTTTTTTTTTACTATTATGTGCCATTGCTCTCCTGAATTTTCCTAGGATGGCATAAAGAGACTAATTCTAAGTTATCCACAACTGAGCTAGCTGTTGCTCTCCTAGACTACCTTACCTTTGGGCAGCCACTGGGAGGATTAACAGCAGTGGTGGCATTACATCTGGGATATGCCTGAGAACATGAGCTTTTCCTGTGTCTTTGCTAGGAGACTTTATACTAGTTTCCTGGGTTGGAGTACATCTGACTGCTATCACACAATGTTGCCATGCCATAGTGCATTCTCAATGCATAGTAAAATCTTTACTCAGCCGTGGTCTTCCCCTTCATTTCCTACCCCATCCTGCTTATTACGTTAGCAATAAACAATAGGGAAGACGATATTTTCTGTTTAGAACTATACTAGGCACGATTGATTGCCTGGGGACATTATGTGATGGGCATTGGACAGTATGATGAAGTAGCCTTACTTACATTTTATTTCTGCAAGATGTGAGAAACTGCCTATATTCTTTATGTTCATTTTGTAATGTTGAACTCTAATAAAAGAACAAAATGTTAAATTATTGTGAAGGCTAGAAATTGATGATCTGTAATCTGAGTAGTTAATAATAAGTTTGTCACTGGAGTATTTTTCTCAGAAGTCATTCAGACTCTTTCCTCAAAAGGTTAGTGTAAGTGTAGTTCCAGCAGATCTTTGGGAAAAATGTAGAAAAATGAAAATGGACTGTATTACATCCCGTTGATTTTTCAAATGTTGAACTAACCCTATTTTCCTGGGATCAACTTTGCTTGCTTATACTATATTCTTTTTATATGTTTCTGAATTTTGGTCTATTGTCTTGAGGATTTTTAATGTCTTTGTTCATGAGGGATATTGGTTTGTAATTTTACATTTTCTTTTAAATAAAAGTGCTGGGGATTAAGCTCATTCTTAAATATTTGTATTGCCATGGCACACCCCTAGCCTTTGTAATTATCTTTTTCTTTTTTTAAAATAGTGTTTATTTGACGAATACACTGAATATTTGACATGTACTTTGACAGTTTAAAACTACATAAACTGAAAATTTTAGGTCTACCTTACAAATCTATTTTGCATTTACGTTTATTACCTTGTATGTAACAATTATAGTTTTAACCATCAAATCTTTCATACAGTTATCTCCCTATACTTTTTACTTTTTCTGTTGGCTGCATTAAATCAGCAAAACTTTCAGAGAAGGTTCTTGGTCGATATACTTTCTTAACCCCTCGGTATCTGAGAATGACTTCCAGTTGCCTTCATATACAAATACTAACTTGGCAGAGTATGTAATTCTTGGTTCAGAATTATTTTCCCATAAAACTCTGTAGATGTTCCCTTGTCTTCTGCCGTTTAGAATTGTAAGAGGAAAATCTGAGCTCGGTGTGATTTTTGGCCATTTATAGGTAACTTGCTTTCTGCCTGGATACTTGTAAATTTTTTTTTAATCCTTTAAATTTAAAAAAGTTTCAAGGGTATTTCTAGGTGTTGCTTTCTTTTCACTAAATTTTAAAAGTACCCTGTGAGCCCTCTTCATTTGCAAACCTATTTCATTCTTCAACCCGGAAAGTTTTCCTCAGTTAGTTCCGTAATTATTGCTTCAGCTTTATTTGGTTTGTTCTTTGTTTGCACGTAGATTGTATGTCCTGGACAGCCCCTCTGCATTTCTCCTTTTTTTCTCTTTTCTCATCTTAATTTCTTTGGCCTTTTCCTCTGCATTCTGTGAGAATTTCTCATTTTCCATTTACTCCAGGAATTTTATTTTGTAACCAGTCCTCCTTATGTTCTTCCTTTAAATGGAAGGCCGCATGATCCTTCCATGTGGTCTCACATCACCTGCTCTATAATTAAGCCCATGGAGGTAATAAACTCTCCTATAAAACATTCAGTACTTTCTAGATGATTGCTGTAGACCACTACATCAGTATCGAGACTGTTTTTTCTATTGCTTAGCTCTGTTCCTTTCTTCTGAATTGTGGTCTCATGACCTTTTCTATAGCTCTTAGCATTGGGCCCCAAAATGCAGTTTTTCCAAGCACTGAAGTTGAAGAACTTGTAATTTTCTTTTAATGTCTTTGTCCTGTTTTGGTATGAAGCATTTTG
This sequence comes from Heterocephalus glaber, assembly GCF_000247695.1. Next base: position 557,230 of record NW_004624905.1, read on the forward strand.
ATCATAGACAATGCATTGGAGTATTCCTGGTTTGGATTTTGAATTTAAGATTAGTACTGTTTCTCCTTTGATGTTGGATAGAACTCACCAGTAAAACCTTCTAGTCTGGTAATTTTCTTTGGGAGAAGAGTTTAGATTACAATTTCAATTTTAAAAATATAGATAGGGGTATTCAGGCCTTTAGCTTCAGCTAGGTGCTGGTGTCATGCACCTGTGGTACTTGCTAGTTTGTAGGCTGAAGCACAAGGATTGCTTGAGCCCAGGAGTTCAAGGCCAGCCTGAAAAATAGAGACCTCCATCTCAAAAAAGCAAAACCAGACAAATTTTCAGTTTTTTCTTGTATCAATTTTGATGCTAGGCTGTTAAATTTAATTCCATTATCATTTTATAGGATCAATAATGATAACTCTCTGATAATTTTTTTTTTGTTTTCTTTTTGGTACCAGGGATCAAACTCAGGATCTTGTGCTTGTGAGGCAGGTGCAGTGCCACTGAGCTAAATCCCTGGCCCTCTGATAATTTGTTTTGTCATTGTTTTTCCATATATATCTTGCTAAGGGTTTATTAACTTCTTTTTAAATTTTTTATTTGTTTTGGGGGCACTAAACCTCAAAATCTTTCTAATGAACCAACTTTTATTAATGTCATTGTTAGCTTTTTGTGTGTGTGGTGGTGAGGATTGAGCTCACTGAGCTACATTGCCAGCCCGTTTTATTTTTTTGAGATAGTCTAATTCCTTAGTACTTCTTCTATTTACTTTTTTTTTTTTTTTTTTGATACCGGGGATCCAATTTGCGTTCTTGCGCTTGCGAGGCAAGCAGTGCAACCACTGAGCTAAATCCCTGACCCTCTTCTATTTACTTTGTGCTTAAATCTTTTGTTTTTCTGGTTTCTTAAAATGAATATTTCTAGTATTGGTTTTAAAGCCTTCATTTTTGGGCCGAGGATTTAGCTCAGTTTTTCTGCTACCTGCCTTGCAAGCACAAGGACCCATGTTTGATCCCTGGTACCAAAAAAAAAAAAAAAAAAGTAAAGCCTTCATTTTTAAAAAAAGTAGATATTTAAAGCTATACATTTCCTTCTAAACATTCTTTTAACTGATTCCACAGATTTTGATATGTTGTTCTAGTTTCCCTTTTATCTTTTTTCTTGACCCATCAGTTACTTAGAGGTGTGTTGTTTCATTTCTAAACATTGGAAACTTACTAAATATTCTGACTTAATTCCATTTTGAATGTCAATATAATCTATAAGATTTTAATAGTTTTGAAAATTTTTGAGGCTTTTTTTTCAGTTTCTATATATTACCAACTTTTTGTTTTTGAATATCACAAACTTCAGTCAGGATACTTTAAAAAATATTATTCTGTATGCACTTACCAAATGTTGACAAAAGGACAAATATACAGTTTATTTGCATTATATCAGGTTTAACTGAACAGCCAATTAATATATATTTAAAATAATTAGGTATAGGTAACAATGAAAAAACTTTGATGCATTAATCTGAAAAGCTTCCCTCTATTGCACATGTTCATGTAACACTGCTAGTAATGACCATGAAGCACAGGCAAATGGAGATGGAGACTCTGTCTAAGAAGCAAGGATTAGATATCGTCATCGTCATTATCATCACTGCTGAGAACAATGCTGCTGCCTATGGACAGAGGCCCCTCTCCCTTTACATTCCCCAGAGTCCTCCTTTCATCAGATCTTCAGACACCGTTGGAATCCTCCTCCTCCTCAAACTCAGAGGAGTTGTCATCTTAACTTTCCACTTCCATCTTCATCTTCATCTGCATCTTGTTCATCTTTCTTTTCATCTGAGTCTTCAAACAACTTCATCCTTCATCTGTGTCATCTTCTTCCTCTTTTTCATCAGCATCTTCATGCTCTCTTCTGTCTGTATTTTCCTTATCCTCTTTCTCATCTGACTCATCATCAAAAACCTTATCACATATTTCCTCTTCATTCTTTTCATCTCTCCCTCAAAGTGTTCCATATCTAACACTCTTTTGGAGCCTTCAAATTCTGATTTGTCAATGTCATTTTCTTCTGTTTTTTTAAAAAATGTTTTCAGGAGGGCTGGGGATTTAGCTCAGTGGTTTCATCACCTGCCTCACAAGCGCAAGGTCCCAAGTTCGATTCCCAGTGCCAAAAAAAATGTTTTCAGGAAGCTACATGTCAGAGCCACTTTCATCAAAATCTTCTTTGAGGGCTGGGGATTTAGCTCAGTGGTTTCACCGCCTGCTGCGCAAAATCTTCTTTGAGACCCTTTTCTTCTAATTCTTTTTGCAGGCCGTCTTCAGACTATTTTTCAGAACAGTCTTTGTCAGATTCCTTCTCGGGGTCATACTCTTCTTCTTCTTTTTTGGGGTTGTCCTTCCCTTTGGACTCTTTGTCGGCATCATCTTTAGACTCGTTCCAAGACCGTTTTTTTCACAACCTTTTTTGAGTCTCTTCTTTTTAGATTGTTTTTTGGAGCCATTCTCTTTCAGTTCTTTTCTAGGACTGCCCTCTTCAAACTCCTTTTTTTTGGGGTTTTTTTTTTAAGACAAAGTCTCACTATGTTGCCCAGGCTGGCCTTGAACTCCCAGCAGTCCTTCTGCCCCAAACTTCCGAGTACTGGGATCACAGGTGTGTGCCACCATGCCCGGCTTCAAACACCTTTTCATGGCAGACTCCTTCAAACTGTCTTGGGGGCAGCCCTCTTCAGATTCTTTTTCAGGGCAGTCATCTTTGCTCTCTTTTTCAAACTCGCCTTTTTAAGTATCTTTTCCATAAGCATTTTCTTCAAATTCTCTTCCATCTTCTTTTTTTTCAAACTTCTTATCAGTAGGTTCTTCAAATACCATTCCAGTTTCAGCTTCTTGAGCATTTATTTTCAGTGTGCTTGGGGGCCTTCGCACTGAGCTACATCCCCAGCCCTTTGTATTTTTTATGTGGAGACATTCTCAACAACTTGCTAAATTCCCATGTTGTCTTAAGAATGGTTATAGTAGTACCATTCAAGACGCATGGAAGAGAAGGTGATGCACAACACACAGAGGATGCTTGGGCATTAGGGCTTAATTCTCATATCAGAACCTGGCTGAGAAGGGTGCTGTGTAGGCTGTGTTCCTTATCTGTCATAGAGGCCCTTCTGGTGTCTGAGGTTAATGCCCAGGTGTTAACAATACCCTCCCATTACCATGGCCCAGAACTCTCTCTTGCTGTGTTATGTCACATCTAGTATCTTCCTTCTGCTCTCGTCCTTGGAGCAGGGTTCTCTACTGCCCTTGAGCTCACATGCAACTCAGGTTTAGCCCAGGGACTCATGAGGTAGTATTCAGCCAGGCTTGGGAGGGCTCTACACAGCTCCTTTTTCTCTAGAACCAAAGTTTAAAAGATTCTCTGACTCTTCCCTTGCCTGTTCCCTCTTCCCTCCCCTCCCCTGCCCTCTACTTGGTTAATTGCATGGGAAAAGGTACATCAGGTGTGTTTTCCTTTCCTCTAGTAGTACAGTCTGTTACACTCTGACTATTGTCCAGTGCTTGCCGATAGTTGATGCCTACATTATGTTCACTGCTAAAGTTGTTTATGGTAGTTTTTAGATATATAGGACAAATCGGTAACAGTTGCAGGTGGAAATTACAAGATTTATTTTACTAACATGGAATTTGATTTACAGGGTTCCTGCTGTGAAATCAGTGACTAATATCAATCCATTCTTCAAACAAGTTTTAAGTTGTTATGAATTATATTACCAGTTAGATGCAATACGATCTAGCAGTGTTTTAGAATGGAATAATACCTTAAGCTTGTCAGCATTTCACTCAGGACATTTAATTTAGTGGATGTGGCCTGTCTGTTTTGGAGGAGGCAACTTTGTGAATTTTTGAGGAGCTATATAAAGAATAATTTTTTAAAGGTAGAAATATGATTTTCTGTGAACACTTACGTGTTACGTGGTAGTTAAAAAGAAAAACAACCAGCAGAGTTTCACATTTATTAAAGGTAAGAGAAAACAGGCTGTGTGGAGGGAGTTTGGGCCAAATAAAAGTAGGGAAGAGGGAGAAAAAAAATATGCCCTACAGTCTAGGGTGGGCTACCATGGAGAGACACTATCATGGTAATAAGTTTTATGAAGAAAAATAAAGCATGGCAACAAAAAACAGGTCACAGACAAATACTATAGTCTGCCAAAGCAAACCATTAAAAAAAAAGAAAAAGAAAAGGAAAGCATGGAAATGAACAGTGTCCATACATTAGAATATGTTCAAGCCATACCAGGTTTTAAAAATGTGTCCAAGGCTGTCACACCAGCTTTCATCCTCTTGTTTTTTTGGTACCAGGGATCGAACTCCCGTCCTTGCACTTTCGAGGCAGGTGGCGGAACCACTGAGCTAAATCCCTGGCTTCATCCTCATTTTTAAAAAGCTAAAGCTTTAAGTTAACTGTTGGCCAAGATACACCATTTAGAAGAGAATAACATGTTATTCATAAGTTTCCTTTAATATTTACTAATTAAAAAATCTTTACTTGTTTAATAAGTTTTTTGTTGTCATTTAACAGAATAAATTTAAACGTGAAGAAAAAACAAATGGGTGGAGAATAGACAAAGCATTCCGTAAGTACTAAAGACTCCTTTTACATAGTATTTTTAAAAGACTAAAAAATGACCATTCCTTTGTCTTTGATATATTTTAGATTTTTTTTTTTTTTTTTGAGATAGAGTCTTGCTGTGTAGTTCAGGCTGGCCTTGAACTCACTATGTAGCTCATGGCAGTCCTCCTGCCTGAGCTTCCCAAGTGCTGGTATCACAGATATGTACCACAACACCCAGTTAGATTTTTTTTTTTTTTGTCCTTATAATGGTATAGTAAGAATAAGACTGGAGGGCCGGGGATTTAGCTCAGTGGTTTCGCTGCCTGCTTCGCAAGTGCAAGGACCTGAGTTCGATCCCTGGTACTAAAAAAAGAAGAATAAGACTGGGAAATTTTGTTTAACAGTACAGGTTTGGTAGTTGCTACAAATTTGTTGGCAAGGAATAGTCAAAATATCCATGTAGATAGAGTTCTAAGTCCAAAAGGTTGTAGAAGGACTGATGATAATACTTCTAAGTGGTTCTTTATTCTGAAAGAACTATAGTCAAGAAATTGTTTCTAGAAGAAAGTTTTATAGGTGGTTCCTTCCAATAATCAGCCTGTCATTCAGTCGATATCACTGATCACGTACTGTGTGCTGGTCCCTGTGCTAGGTATTGAGGATATATAATGATAAACAGGGCAGAAGAGAATCCTGCCTTTAGAGCCTTAATTCTAAATGGATGGGGGAAGTTGATCAGCACGATACTTTTTTTCTTTTTTCTTTTTTTTTGTACCGGAGATTGAACTCAGGGCCTCGAGCTTGCCGGGCAGGTGCTGTGCCACTAAGCTACATCCTTGGCCCAACATGATAATTTCAAATAGTGATTGATTTCTAAGAAGGAAAAAGAGGGAGTTGGGGGCTGGTTATTTAGATTGAGTCATCTAGGAAGTTTTGTCTGAAGTGATAATATTTGAATTTAGATCTGAGTTGAAGAAATACTAGGTAGCTTCTAGTTCTAATATTTTTGTTAAAATTAACATTCTCTTTTTGTAAGTTAGTGAAAAACATCAGATCTGTAAAGAAAAACAATCACATTTACTATGTAAAGCAGTTCCTGTATTTTTGGGAAGATACACATTTTTCATGGATGTATAATTATCAACATTTCATAATAAGTGCACCCAATGTCCTTTTAACCATAAAATTAGCTAATTAAAATTAAATAAACTTTCTTAATTGAAATTAGCCATAATACTAATTTTATTGTGCTTTTTTTTTTGGTACTGGGGATCGAACTCAGGACCTTACACATGTGAGGCAGGCGGCGGAACCACTGAGCTAGCTAAATCCCCGGCCCTAATTTTATTGTGTTTGATGGGAATTGAACCTAAGGCCTTGCACATACTAGGCAAGCACTCACTTTTCGTTTTGTTTTTGAGGCAGGGTCTCCCTTTGTAGTTCAGGCTGGCCCTGAACTCACTGTGTAGCCCAGGCTGGCCTTGAACTCTTGGTGATTCTTCTGCCTCAGCCTCCCCAGTGCTGGGATTATAGGTGTGCACCACCATGCCTAGCCAAGCACTCTACTTTTGAACCACTCTTCTAGGCCCATAATACTAACTTTAGACAAAAATCTATGTATGGATACAGAACTTGTTTTTTGTAGCATGTACATTCATTGTACATAAGTAAACACTATAGTAGATAAAAGGATTCTAGGCCCCGAGTGTTTTTGGGGGTTTTTTTGTTTTTTTAAAAAGCCTAGTGTTGTTGTATTGGGTCCTTAGGGAAACCACTTTCAGGAATGGCTTCTTGAATATTTGGACCATTGTAAATGGAGAAACTCATTATGCTCAACATTATGATCAGGAAATAACTCATCTGTACATTTACAATTTTTTTTTGCTGATTTTGGTGGCTTGTAGAAAATTAAAAATAAATTCAAACCCAAAGAGTGGTTTTAGAACTTAAAATTTTACAACCCCCCCCCCCTTCTCTCTCTCTCTCTTTCTTTTTGAGACAGGGTCTCGCTATATATTTCAGGCTGGCCTTAAACTCACTATGTTGCCCAGGCTGATCTCAAACTTGTGGTGGTCCTCCTGCCTCACTCTCCCGAATGCTAGATTTATAGGCATGTGCCACCACACCTGACTTATATAGAGATTTTATTTTTTTCTTTTAACAGTGCATAGTTTATTTGAAAAAATAAAGGTGGGAGAAACTGGCTCTTCGAGCTTGGGCCAAGTAGAAGAAGAAAAAGCAAGATAAAAGTACACCTTGGAATACACACTGCTGGCTATTGTGAGGAAAGCCACAATAGCCTATAGAGATTGTTTATGGATACTTAAGAGTGCCAGCGAGCTTATTGTTCTACAGAGTTTCCAGGTTAAAGCTGGGTCCACAGAAAAACAGGACCTTCAGATTTGAGTGAATTTCTTGAGACTGTTTTTATTTTAGTATGTACCTTTTTTTCTGAGGCCTTCTTATAATCTTTCTGTACATGTATCATAGTTTAGATGTGAAGTTTAGTGAAGGATTTGATTCCTGTGATGGATTCATTTCTGGTTTGTTTACTGATTGGTTTCTGATATAATGCTGTTGATGGGTATTTGGTGGGAGTGTTTCTTGTTACCCTAAACTGATTTATAGTTTACATTTGCTTCCCACTTTACTGATATTTGGAAGAGCAATGAAATAGTTATAAGAAAGAGGGCTTATGATAGTGGATAGGTATTTTGAGGACTTCTCAGTCATTTTCACTTTTATTTTATTTTGCAGTGCTGAGGATTTAACCCAGGGCTTCAAGCCTGCTAAGCAAGTGCTCAACCAATGGGCTACACACTAGCCCTAGGCTCTACCCACTTCTTTTGGTCCTAGGGATTAGTGTTTGCTAAGCTTGTGCTGCATTTCTGAGCTATGCCTCCATCCCTCTTCACCACTTTTCTTCTTTTTTGTTTTTTTGGTACTGGGGATTGAACTTGGGACCTTTTGCTTGCAAGGCAGGCGGCGGAACCACTGAGCTAAATCCCTGGCCCCTGCCACTTTTAATAATTGATTTATATTTATACACACTTGAAAATGTAGTTTGAATTTTGGCAAAGAATATTCTTGTGTAACCACCAAGTCAAACTGTATATGGAACATTTTCAACACTTCAGAAGATCCTTTGATTTCCTTTCCAATCGTCAAATCCTGTCCTGGTTCAAGGCAAACACTGTTTTACTTTGAATCACCATAGATTCTTTTAGCATGTCGTAGATCATCATAATTCATGCGTTCATATAGTATGTACTGTTTATGTCTGGTTTCTTTTACTTGGTGGGTTCTTAAGACTTCCCCTGTTTTTGCTTGTTATCAGTGATCCCTTCACTCCTAAACTAGTTTCCTTTTATTGCTGTTTAGTGTTCTATTGTATACTTGTTTATCCATTATGCTGCTGTTAAATAAGCCCATTTGCTTTTGATGTCATGAAACTTAAAAAAACTAGAAAGTTCTTTTCTTTTTTTTTGAAAATAGAAACTTGAAGGTTCTTTTTCTTTTTTTTCAAACAGAGGAAAAACGCCCTTTTGACTTCGATTTTTTTGCTCATTTGCTCCAGAAAGTTCTTGCGGAAGAAGAGAAAAGAAAACAAAAATCGACTAAAAATCAGGGTGTAAAGAAGAAATCCTCCAAACCACAGAAAAATGTAAAAGGTATTAACTTTACAAGGAATCATGTGATTTTGCTTAGCAGTAGTACACATGCAATACTGTCCCGTGGGAATTGAGAGTCATGTGTAGCTCAGGTGGAAATCATTAGGGCCCTCAATTAGAGGGAATTGGTGTTTCTTCATTTTACCAGTTACTGGGGCCAAAACAGCAGCTCCCTTTTCAATTTTGTAATTGGAATGTCTGCTGTTTGCCATCATTCTAGTATCTGGGTATTGTAGCAGATCAAAGAACACGAGCATTTTGGTGTGTCAGGCCAAAATTATAGTAAATAATTTTGCTTATTATCATTTTCTTCTATAAAACAAGTCTGGTATAAAATTCTAGTATTTAAAAAAATGGAAATCAAATATTTTGCAGTTATGACTAGGTTGTATTGTTTGAGCACAACTTATTTCTGAAAGTTAATATTGACTGTAGAACAAGGTAGAAACTTGTTCATATGTGGATACTTCTACTTTTAGGCTTATGTTTTTTTCTTGGTTTTTTTGAGATCGAACTTGCTAGGTAGTTCAGACTGGCCTTCAGCTCAGTTAGGTAGCCCAGCTGGCCTCAAACTCCTGCTTCAGCCTCCTGAGTGTTGGGATTGTAGGTGTATGCCATTACGCCTGGCTATTTTTTCAACTGTTTGAACTCTGAACTGAGGCCAGTGTTCAGCTATCATCACATAATTTAAAGAATCTTAGAACTACAGGGAACCTGATGTGTTCATATCTGTTTGCTTTCCATTTGTTTCTGTCACTGGGCAATGGTCCCAGAGATCCTAAGTCACTTTTTCCTAAGGTCTTACAGTGTTAGTAGTGGCAGAGGCAGGACTCAGACTTGGGACTGAGAACATGTGCTGAAAGTCCCTAAGACAACTACCATGTTTGGTTATTCACCAGGAGGGCTCAAAGGGATTAGCATCCTCTGCTTGGCACATAGCAAAATTCCACAGTCCCCAAAGGAAGACAGTTCAGCATGAACCACGTTGTGCAAACAGCCCCGACGCAGTGAGCAGTCCTTAGCAACTGGAACAGTGGACACCTTTCCCAAGACCATGTTCCTAGATGTGGCCCAAAGAGCAGCATCCAGGGCAGACTTTCAAAAGATAGCAGTCAGGCCTGTTGTATTATCTTTTCTGCACAAATCCAGACTAGAATTTCTTTAATTTCTAAGAGGATGGTGCTTGTATCTTTTTTTTTTTTGGTAATGGGGATCAAACTTGGGACCTTCTGCTTTGAGAGGCAGGTGGCGGAACCACTGAGCTAAATCCCAGGCCCCTGTCTCTCTTTAAAAGTAGCATTGATAACTGCAGTTGTTTCATCTTTCAGTCAGTGTTTTCTTTTTAATATACTACACATAGCCTTAGGAGGTTAAAATAGATATACTAGTTCTTGTCATTATCACATTACAGGTAGTGGCATGAATAATTCACTATAATCTTCTTTAGTGTAAGAACATTAAAGACATTATAACTCAGAATTTAGAAATTTCTGGCTAGTATTCTGGCAAGAAATCAAATGGTTTCTCAACTTTAAAATAATTCTATTTTGACTTGTTTTGGACATAGGTAAACAATATTAAATTGTATTATCTTTTGAGATTGGATGTATTTAGAAATGTCTAATCAATCATGGTTGTGAAGTTAAGGTTCCTTTTTGCTTTGGATGTTCTCTTAAGTCTGTTTTGTGCAACTCTGAAGAATGCCTGAGATTACATAATTTATAGAGAAATTTATTTTTCACAGTTCTAGAGGCAGGGGAGTCCAAGATCAAGGCCCCTGTCATCTGTTGAGGGCTTTCTTCCATCATCGTATGGTGAAAGGGCAAAGAGAGATAACTTTAATAGGCAGGGAAGTAAAAAGTGTATAAAAATATTTACTTAAAAGGTTGTTCATTAGAACACAAAGCAAATTTTTTAGATTTGAGGATAATTGTTACCAAACTCTTCTGTGCCTGTTTGTGTTTTAGAGTATGTGCAATTGTTACTGTGTAATAAAAACGGGGTTACATGTATCTAGATAGATCTGTATGTATCTGTATAGATATATCTACCACTGGATATTTTTAGACATGTTTTGAAATCTTTTTTTTCTTTTTTTTCATGTTTTGAAATCTTATTACTGCATATCTCATTCTTGTTAGTGCCTAGATGTTTTGTTTTGTTTTTTTCCATTCTTTTGATGGTACTGGTGATTGAACCTAGGACTTTGCCCATGGTTATAAGCTCATGCTCTACCACCACTGATCTTCCTCCTAGGCCTTACCTACAAAGATTTTTATAGCATGCATGTAATCATTCCCTATTTTAGATTGTCTTCAATTTTTTGCTCATACAAATAATTTTTATAGAGTGTACCTTTGAGTATTTTTCTTTACCTTTAAGAATTTTTCTATAGGTTGTTCATATATTTATAACTATTTCTCTTCTTTTTAGTGAAAAAAGTTACGAGTGAAGTTGTGGATGATGATCCAGATGAATGTGTGAGTGCTAAAATTTCAGACATAGAAGGATCTCAAAGGGATGCTCAGACAGTCACAGAAGAGGATTCTCTGACTTCATCAGGGCAGGATGCAGAAGTTGTATTAGAACAAGACCAAAATCAAAAAAGAAGAAGAAAGAAGAACCAAGATGGAGCAAATGAACAGGAAGTACAAAGTCTTTCAGGAAATGCTGCTGTTCCATTAGGTTTTTCTGAAGCAGAAAAGGATAAGAGTAAGTTTCTTACACATTGTAATAGCTTCCATTTTACTAAGACACAAATAGCAGTATGGTGTCTGGGGAATGTGTTCGTTGTAGATACCAGCAATTAATACTTATTAATTAGTTCTGTACCCATAGTACTATATTAAATCCTTTTATTTTGAGTTAAAGAAAAAAGTTTATGGGAAAAACATTAAAACCAGGCATGGTGGGACATGCCTGTAATCCCAGCACTCTAGAAGACTGAGGCAGGAGGATTGCAAGTTCCAGCCCAATCTGGGTAATTTAATAACTTAGTGAGACCTTGACTCAAAATTTTAAAAAAGTTCTAGGGATTTAGTTTAGTAAAAAGGCCTTGAATTCAATCCCCTAGTAAGACCAAAAAAAAAAAAAAAAATTTTAAGCAAGGAGATTTTTTTCTAAAGTATGTTTCTGTGATGTTCTACATCCTTCCCATTAACAGTGATTGGTAATCACATAAATATAGTTAAATGTATGCTGCACATGTTAGTAAATCACAGGTTTTCATGGTCTGCCTTTATAAAGCTATAGTGTGTTGCTTAGTATCTTTCTGTAAAAGAACTAGTGGAGTATTCTTTCCATTTTTCTTTTTTACTTTTTTTTTGTGGTACTGAAGATTGAACCCCAGCCCCCCTCCCTTTTTTTTTTTGGTACTGGGAATCGAACTCTGGACCTTTTGCTTTCAAGGCAGGCACTGGAACCACTGAGCTAAATCCCCAGCCCTGAACCCCAGCTCTTTATATGTTCTTATTGAACCCCAGCTACATCCCTAGCCCTTTCTCTGTTTTCTATTTTGAGATAGGATCTTGCTAAGTCACTTAGTTGCCAAGGCTAGGCTTGAACTTGAATCCTCCTGCTTCAGCTTCCCAGAGAGCTGGGCTTACAGGCATGCACCAACACACTTGGTTTCTTTTTCAGTCTTAGAATGCAAATACATATATTTATTCTTAGGAGTTGCTAGGAGATGAAGGCTAACATTTAGCAGGGTCTTGTTCCTTAGTCCTCTTCCTTAAAAGTTCATGTATATGAAAGCAGCTAATCAGGCTGGGGTGTAGTTCAAGGTTAGAGTGCTTTCTTAGCATGGACAAGGCCCTTAGATTCAGTCCCTAGCACCCAAAGAGAAAAGAGAAAAAAAACAGATAATCAAATAAAAAGGAAGAAATGGTAGTAACAGAATAGAAAAGCTTTCCTATAGAACTTCATTTTCATATAATTCACCTTCACCAATCTGATTTTTTTGGGTGGGGTACTGGGGATCGAACTCAGGACCTTGCACTTGCAAGGCAGGCACCAGAACCACTGAGCTAAATCCCCGGCCACCAATCTGATTTTAATAAATGTCCTGGTAGTTAAAGTAGTATGGCTTGGGCTAGGGATTTAGCTCAGCGGTTTCGCTGCCTGCTGCGCAAGCACAAGGACCCGAGTTCGATCTCTGGCACCAAAAAACAAAACAAAACAAAAAAATAAAGTAGTATGGCTTTTTTGTTTATTTATTTGTGCAGTACTGAGGATTGAACCTAGGGCCTTCTCACTGAGCTACATCCCCTATGCACATCCCCTACCTCCTTGAGTGACTGCTTGAATTTGTGAACTTCCTCCCTCAACCTCTCAGAATGCTGGGATTATAACTTCTACCACCATGCCCAGCTAAAATAGTATGATTTATAAACATAATTTTTCCCCCCCAGTACCAGGGATTGAACTCAGGACCTGACACTTGCCACGCAGGTGCGCTACCACTGAGCTAAGTCCCCTAAACATCATAATTTTATGCTCTTGTGGCTTGTTTGTATAGGAGATACTATACATAAGGCAGAGTGGTTTGATTCAGAAATCAGAGTTTAGAGATCAAATAGATTTTGTCTTTATTTCTAAATAGGACATTGGGCAAGTCACTCTAGGTCTGTGAACTCAGATTGCTTTTCTCCATGATGGGATTAATATTAATATCTTTGGGATTGAGTATTAAATGAGATAATGCATCTATTCCGCAAGATATTTTCTAAGATTTAAAAGTTTTACCATTTAGTATTCAGTAAATAATAGCTGTTAGCATATTGTTAATTGTTATACTTCTGAAGGAGCAGAAAAATAGCCAAGTTTCCTGACGAGACAGATAAAAAGTCAGTTGGAAGTTGCTACAAATTTCCGAGGACATGCGCAGATCCTCAAAACAGAAACAATTATAAATTGATAAAGTTTTCATTATGGTCCAAAAATAAGATGTTTGCCTTACAGATAAAAATTGAGATAAGGTGGTGGCGCACGGCTGAAATCCCAACAGTTGGGAAGTTAAGGCAGGGGGATTGCTGTGAGCTCAGGGCCAGCCTAGGCTATGTAGTGAGACCCTGTCTGAAAAAACAAAAAGTTGAAATGTTGAATAGATTAATATTTTGTAGGAAAAGACAATGTTGTATTTAAGTTCCTTTGTGCTTTAAAAATTAGATGTTTCTACTATCATTTTTAGGATAACATGCATTTTATATTTCTAGATAAATGTCAGTCTTTAAGGCCTGAGGTGAATGAAAGTGAACGGAGTGAGGAACAGATGCCCTCTTGCACACAGAACCTAGATGACACTGTGGATTTAGTCTCCAGTGAAACAGTTGAGCAGAGAAAGGACCCCATCCTTTCACCAAGGTATTTTTTATGTTTATTGATTGTTGTAGTCAGAAGGATTCAGCAAAGGAATACATTAAATACAGGACACACAACTTACAAGGTTATTTTATGATAATTACCCAAAGAGTCAAATACAAAGGAGTGCAAGAGATTAACCGCACACTAGAAGCCCAAAGGATTCAGCTGAGGGCCTAGATCCCAGCAATTTCCCACACAAGTCCAACTAAAGGCTTAGAGTCCAAAGCAATGTCCACCTCGAGTTCAGCCAGTGGACTAGACCCCACAGCAATGTCTCATGCTTGTCCATATTGAGGATCTGTCCCTGGAAGGCCCAAAGGCTAGTGATGGAAGCCAGAAAATCTGCGCTGGTGAGATGAAGGATTCTGCCACCAAGCTGAGGGATCCACATTGGAGCCAGGAAGTGATGCTCACGGTGAAGATCAGAGCTCCCCTGATGAGAACAGCAGTCATTCCCAGTGACAGTGAGGCCCCAAGCTCCTCCTCTGACAAGAACAGCCAAGTTTGCATCAGGAAAACCAATCTCAGCAAGCTTCTTCTAGAAAACCAACAGCCCACGATCTTCCCCTCCAGTTCTCTTTTTATGGGTTTTGGTAACAATCTTCAGGTGGCTCCTCCACACCCAGACCACACTGATTCATTTCAGCTGGGTGTTACAAGTTGACTATTAGTCAATCTACCACATTGGTTTTATCTATAATACTTCATCTTGTGTTGGTCATGAAGCGTATGGAAGTCTCCAAGTGTAACTGTAAATCTGCATTTCTCATTTTAGTTCCATGTGTTTTTGCTTCATTTGTTTTGAACCTCTTATTAGGTATGCACATATGTAAGATTATTGTGTCTTCTTGGTGAAATATCCTTTATCACTGTTTACTATCCTCTACTTTGCTCTTTTAGATGTTTACTTTGTGTTACTGCTTTGTTTTGATTAGTGTTTACATGTGTTTATAATTTTCTACAAAGATTTTCTTTTTTCCTTTTTTTCCTTCTTTTCTTTTTCTTCCTTTTTTTCTTTTGTGGTACTGGGGATGAAACCCAGAGTCTCCTGTATGCTAGGTGACTACTCCATCCCTGAGGTATAGTCCTAGTCCAGTTATTTATTTTTTATTGTGGTAAAAATTATAAGAGATTTACCCTTTCTTTGTTTATTTGTTTTTTGTTTTTTGTTTTCCGTACTGGGGATCGAACTTGGGTTGGCGGCGAAACCACTGAGCTAAATCCCCGGCCTGAGATTTACCCTTTTAAGAAAAATTAAAGCAAATGGTATATTAACTCTAACTGAACAGTACTGTATAGCAGGTCTTCTGTTTTCCTCTTGTGTAATAAACTCTATACCCATTGGATTCCCCATTTCCTTCTTGCCCCAGCATCCACAAAGGAATTCACGTATAACCATCCTACTTTTTGTTTCTGAGAATTTGATTACATTAGATATCTCATGTAAGTGGAACCATGCAGTGTTTGTATTTTACTTGGTGTCCTGGTGGTTCATCGTGGTTTTTTTTCTCTTTTGGTAGCAGGGATCATACTCAGGTCCTTGCACTTGCGGGCCAGGCAGCAGCACCACTGAGCTAAATCCTCGGCCCGGTTCATCATGTTATAGCATATGACAGAACTTTTTTATTTTTATCATACTTTTATTTTTTGTGGTGCTGAGAATCAAACCCAGGACCTTGTACATGCTCGGGAGTTCTCCACTACTGAGCTAAATCCCCAGCTGAGAATTTCCTGTTTATGGCTGAATATTATTCTGTTGTATGTGTATACGGTACCTCATTTTCTTTATCCATGACTCAGTGGGTGGGTGTTTAAGTTGTTTTCATCTCTTGGCTGTTGTGTTATGTTGTGATGAATATTGGGTTGCAGATATCTTCTTGAGATCCTGATTTCAATTTTAGGGGGTGAATACACAAGTATGGGATTGCTAGGTCATATGGTAATTCTATTTTTAAATTTTTGAAGAACCTTCGTACTCTTTCCAGTAACTGGTGCACTTTATGTTCCCATCTGCAGGTTTTTTTGTTTTGTTTTGTTTTGTTTTTGGTACTGGGGATCGTTGTTTTGATTTGCATTTTCCTGATGATTGCTGATGTGGAGCATCTTTTCATATCCTGATTAGCTATTGTATATCTTCTTTGTCCAAATACCTATTAAATCCCTTGTCCAATTTTTTTTTTTTTTGGTACCAGGGATCAAACTCGGGACCTTGCTTCTGTGAGATGGGCAGCAGAACCACTGAGCTTGTCCATTTTTATTTGTTCTGGCCCCCGCTTGACCATTTTTATTTAATTTTTTAATTTTTGAGTGTTTTGAGACAAGGTCTTGCTATGTAGTCCAGGCTGGCCTTGAATTCATTATATAGCCCAGTCAACGTAGTGGCAATCCTCCTGCCTCAGCCTCCTGAGTGTTGAGGTTACAGGTATGTGCCACCATTTCTGACCCTTTGTCCTTTTTTTTTTTTGGTACTGGGGATTGAACTCAGGACCTTGCACTTTCAAGGCAGGCAGCAGCACCACTGAGCTAAATCCCCAGCTCCCTTTGTCCATTTTTAAATTGGGTTATTTCTTCTCTGAATATTGAGCTTGAGGACTTATTTAAATATTTTGGATATTAGCCTTTTATCAGGAATGTGGCCTGCAAATGTTTTCTGTCTTTCCCAGGTTGCCTTTTCATTCTGTTGTTTCCTTTGGTCTGCAGAATCATTTTAGCAAATGCTGCTATTTAGTATATGGCTGTCAGTTATATTATTGTTAATTAATACTACGTATTTTATCATACTGTAGTACTGTATACAGCAAGGACTGCCTAGATGTAATTTTATTTTTTTTTGTACGGAGGATCGAACACTGGCCCTTGCGCTTGCGAGGCAGAAGGTGCAACCACTGAGCTAAATCCTCGGTCCCTAGATGCAATTTTAATGAAACCTAGTTTGAAAATTTTACTATGACTTTACACATTCATTTGCCTCGTGAACCCCATTGAACCTATAGTTGTTTGAGTCTTCTTGAACTCTTGCATTTTTCATTTCGAGACTTGTTGAGCACTGATAGCTTATGGCTCCCACTCTGTATGAAGGTACAAGTGCTCATAACATGATGTAGGAAGGATCATAGAAAAGCCTGTGTAATAGCTTTGATCATTTTCCAAAGTCTTGGTTTGTTTTATGCATTAAAACAGATCTTGTAAAGGGTGTCAAGATATGTATTAACCCTCATTTTTGCTTCCTTAGTCATCACCACAGTAACATACCAGCAGCAACTGAATCTTCTGAATCCAGCCCTTCACCTGTGTCTCCGTCAGAAGTTGCAATCACAGCACTGTGTGAGGTGAATCCTGCCAAGCAGAGTTGTATAAAAGAAAGAAATGTTGACCAAAAGAGTCAATCACTGTAGGTATTTTACATGGTAGGACTTACTTATTTTCAAAATTTTGTTAAGGTTCTTTTTTTTTTTTGGTACCAGGGATCGAACTCGGGTCCTTGTGCTTGCACAGCAGGCGGCGAAACCACTGAACCAAATCCCCAGCCCTAAGGTTCTTAAAACTTTTTTTTTTCCAGTGGTGCTAAGGAACCCAGAACTTCCTGCATGCTAGTCAAGCACTGTACCACTGAGCTACTTACTCTCCAGCCCTTGGAAGTTTTCTTTTTTCTTTTTTTGGTACCAGGGATCGAGCTCAGGACCTTTCCCTTATGCGGCAGGCAGCAGTACCACTGAACTGAATCCCCGGCCCCCCTTTAAAGTTTTCTTAAATGATAATGGTACCTTCTACTTCACATTAATATATAGACCCATCCAATATGTAATTATTTTTGTTTTGATTTGTTTTGGTTTTTTGGGGGAGATTGTTTGAGACAGGGTCTTGTTATGTATAGTTCAGACTGGCCTCAAACTCACATCGATCCTCCTGCCTCAGTCTCCTGAGTGCTGGGATTACAGGCATTTGCCAACACACCCATCTCTTTCTATCATATTTTTGAAAGCTTTGCTTCACCTCAAGATTATAAAATAACTCACCCATATTTTCTCTGTGGTTTCTTGGAAATATTTGTTTGCTTGGAGTATGCTGTTAGCACAGTGTAAAGGATAGAGCTAGTTGTAGTTTTCTGTTATCTATAGTTTCCCCATTACTATTTAATTTTATCTGATTAAAAAATATATATCTTATACTTTATCTTCTCACTGTTCTGAGATACTATCATTATATACTAAAATCAGATGAGTTTTAGAATCATTTTTAGATTCTCTATTTTGTTTTTTCTTATATCTGTTTATTTATATGTAAGTACCAGTAAAGTTTTTTAATTACTGATGCTGAATAGTATATTTTTAGCATCTGACAGAACAAGTTAGTCTTTTCAGTTTTCTTTGCTTCATTTATAGATAGGGAAGCTTTTAAAGTTCTTTGTGATTCTGAGTGGGTTATTTTAGAATTTAATTTGAATATGACTGCATGCTGGTTACAATTTAAATAACATTAATCTTTCAGGGAAGCTAGTCAAGCAGAAAATGTTAAACCAATGTTGAGAGGTCGACTCCAGAGACCCAAACCCAATCTGTCAAGGGCAGTTGGGAAGAAGCTAGTTCTTTCACAAGCCAAAACAGATGCAGAGAATGAGAGTTCGCATTCAGACACCTCCACTGAAAAGGTATGTGGAAAAGACATTGTGGAAATTAAAATTACAAAAGTCTTCAAAATAGTTGGGAATAAGAATATTTAGTTTATAAACTACTGTAACAGGTATTAAAACAGATAAAAGAACTTATAGAATAACCTTAGATTTGTTCCTATCTTACTAATCTATTTATGCATTTAAAAAAAATATGCATTTTTTTAAGAACTCGGGCATATTGTTTGAAAAGTCCTTAGTGATAAATCTCTTTTGTTTACTTTATTTAAAGTATTTCTTTTTTTTTTTTTCTTCCCAGTACCAAGGATTAAACTCAGGACCTTGTGCTTGCCAGGCAGGCACAGTGCCACTGAGCCACAACTCTGGCCCTGTTTCAAGTATTTCTTTTCTTTCTTTTTCTTTTTGGTACTGGGGATTGAACTTGGGACTGTGCGAGGCAGGCGGCGGCACCACTGAGCTAAATTCCCAGCCTTAAAAGTATTTCTTAAACTAGTTGTACGTGAAATTATATGCACAACCTTTTAATCTAAACATATACATTGTCTTGTTATACATTGTCAAAAAAGAAAGATGCCAAGGTCCTGTAATATCACCAGCACTCAAGAGACTGAGGCAGGAGGATCACCGTGAGTTTCAGGGCAACCTGGGCTACACAGTGAGTTCAAGGCCAGCCTAAGGTCCATAATGAGAGCTCTTAGCGATCCTCTTGCCTCAGCCTCTTGGTGCTAGAGTTACAGATTTGCATCACCATGCCCAGGTTATATATTTATAATTTTAAAAAAATTTTTTCTGGGCTGGGGATTTAGCTCAGTGGTTCCAGCGCCAGCCTTGAAACCGCAAGGTCCCAAGTTCAATCCCTGGTACCAAAAAAAATAAAAATTTTTTTTTTCTTGTCAAATTGCTTTTTAAAATGGTAGTCAGAGGGCCGGGGATTTAGCTCAGCGGCACCACGCCTGCCTTGAGTGCAAGATCCTGAGTTTGATCCCTGGTACAAAAAAAAATAAAATGGTGGTCAGTGTTTTTTTCTTTTATGTAAAGTATGTTTTTGTCATATTTTCTTTTTTTGTGATGCTGGTGTGTGAACCCAGGGGCCTCATGCGTGCCAAGCAGGTACATGGTGATACAGGGTCTCACTGTGTATTTCAGGCTGGCCTTGAGTTCGTGGAGATCTTCTGCCTCAGTCTGCCAAGTGCTGGGATTATGGGCTATAATATATTACTATAATCTTGTAAGATTTTATTCTAGAAATTTGGAAAATACAGATCGATTTAAAAATCAAAACAAAAATTACTTGTAATTTTACTATCCAGATGTGACCAGTCTTTTCACATTTATCTTTTCAGGTTTTTTGTGGGGTTTTTGGTACTGGGGATTGAACTTGGGACCTTGTGTTTGTGAGGCAGGTCTCAGAACCACTGAGCTAAATCCCCTGCCCACAGGTTTTTTGGTGATGCTAGGGATCAAACCTAGGACCTAGAACATGCTAGGCAAACTCTGTACCACTCAGTTAGATCTCTGGTACTTTCTAGGTTTTCTTTTTGCAGTATGGGGGATTGAACCCTGGAGCACTGAACTGTGTCTCCAGTTTTTTTTTGTTTTGGGACAAGTTCTTGCTAAATTGCTCATGAACCTTTTTAAGACTGTTCGTGTTGGCAAGGCTGTTGAGTAATATATGAGATTATCAGTTTTTTAATGTTCTCATCTGAATTTAGGATGTTTAGAATATCTCTTAGAAGTATAAAAAATTAAGTTTCATTGTTTTAATTCTTATTTGATTATTGCAAAGTCTGAACTTTTTTATGAGGTTAAATTAAAAAAATTAAATTTGCAGAATCACATGGAAAAGAATAAAATGAATACATTTGACAGTGGTGGAATGGAGAATACAGGAAAGGAGAACCAAGAAGCTGAAACTATGTCTAAGTAAGTATTTCAGAAGTACTATAGTAACTTTTAAGAATGATTGCAGCCAGGGATTTAGCTCAGTGGTTCCGGCGCCTGCCTGGCAACCGCAAGGTCCTGAGTTCAATCCCCGGTACCAAAAAAAAAAAAAAAAAAAGATAAGTTATCTCTAAAAAATAAGAACCAAGATGCATTATATAAAGGTACAATTCCCAATGAGAAATGTAATTGTGTTGTATACCTACAATGTACCAATAGAAGAATTTAATACAAAAAAAAATAAAAAATAAAAAAATAAAAATTAAAAAAAAGAATGATTGCAGTTATTTCTTTCTTTCTTTTTTTTTTTTTTATGGTATTGGAGATCGAACTCAGGACCTTGCACCTGCAAGGCAGGCACAGCACCACTGAGCTAAATCCCCGCCCCTTGCGGTTTATTTTCTACTCAAATAACATCTCAATTTTCTTTTCAGATACTGTAGTCTAAAACTATTTTCAACTATAAATGATGTTAAAACATTTTAATACTCCCTATATGCTTGATACTGTGTGCAAAAGTTACGGTATGGGCACACTGATTTAGCAATTATGTCTCCCTTCATTTTATTAACAAGACTTTGGTAATGTTTATCTTTACCATTAACAAACTCTTAACAGGCATTGTGGCACATGCCTGTAATCTCAGCACTTGGAAGGCAGAGGCAGGAAGATCGTCATGAGTTTGAGGCCAGCCTGGGCTACACAGTGAGACCTGTCTCCAAACAAAACAAAACAAAACAACTTGTTTAATAAAGTGGTTAAGACAAATGGTTTTGGGCTCAGTGTATTGGTGCACCTCTGTAATACCAGCACTCAGAGAAGCTGAGGCAAGGGGGTTGCAAGTTTGAGCCCAGCCTGGGCCACTTAGCTAGTTAGCAAGACACTGTCTCAGAAATAAGATATATTTCTGATAACTTTATTTATAGTAAGAGATTTCAAAAGGGAATACTTGATATGGAGATCTAGAACAACCTAGTCCCAATTTGACACTGACTAGTAGATTCTGTACTGTTCCAGTGGGTGCCATTTATACTGTAATTTGGGCCTATGCCCCTGGAGTTGCACATTCTACAGTATTATTCTGATTGAAGACTAATAGTCTGACATCATTGGCAGATGTAGATTTTCCAGTTTTGTAATGAAATTTTGATTTAAAAATACATTTTATAGTCAGGTTTCCAGGGTTATATCCCCTCCCCCCCGCCCCCGCCATACTGTGAATGGAACACAGGACCTTGTGCTTGCAAAGCAGGTGTGGCGCCAGTGAGCTAAATCCCTGGCCCCAAGAGTTATATCTGTTTGAAAGATGAGGATACAGGTATATAAATATATTTGATGATTTTTTCTTTTCTTTTTTTTTTTTTTTTGAGATAGGGTCTCACTTTATATAGTTCAGGTTGGCCCTGAACTCACTATGTAGCCCAAGCTGGCCTTGAACTTGGGGTGTTCCTCCTGCTTTAGCCTCCTGAGTGCTTGAACTACAGGCATGCACCACCATGCCTGGCTTTTTTTTTTTTTTTTTTGGTACTGGGGATCGAATTCAGGACCTTTCGCTTGGAAGGCTGGTGGCGGCACCACTGAGCTAAATCCCAGGCCCTACCACAACTGGCTTTGATGATGTTCTTGAGGACACTTGTGAACTATTTTATATTCTAAAGGGTTTATTTATTCATGTGAGGGAAAAGGCAGTACTGAAAAAATAAGCACATTTATGAATTGAGAATAAACATTGAATTTATTCCTTTGTGGTTGTTCTAGTTTAGGTGAAAAAACTTGTCTCCTGGAAGATAATCAACCAAAGGCTCCCAGATCTGCACAACCAGTGAGGGGCCGATTACCAAGACCAAAGCCAAATGTGTGGAAAGTTACAGAAAGAAAAGAAACCATCACATCCCAAAAAGAAGGAGCCAGTGTAGAGAAGACTCAGAATGAATCCTGTGTCAACAAAGATGTGAGTATTTTGATTGTTCCCACATTTTGTTAAACATGTACATAAGCCTCAAATAAATTTCTCACTCTCTTTAAAAACAGCACATCTACCTAATTTGCGTACTGTAGGTTATTAAATTTACGGCCAAAATTTCTTAGCCAGCAGCAGTTTCTAATTGTAAAGGCATTTTACATTTAGAGTGCTTACAACATTGCTAAATTCCTTTCACTTTACCTCATTTTTGGACTTGCTTTTCCCTGTCCCTCAGTGAATATTTGAATAACCTTTCCATTTTGAAGAGATAGTTAAATGTGTGAATTTTAACATTGGCTTAACAGAATAAAATGTTAAAAAGCTTCCCACTAAAATTTAATTCCAAGAACAAAGATCATGAATTTTAGATCATATGTAGTCTTTGTGAAAAGGTTAAAAGTTGGCATGCTTTGAGCTTGGGTTTCTTCTGCTATGAGTGCTGTGTTTTAATGCAGTTGTAGTGGTCAGAAGGAATCAGAAGGGCATCATGAGGTACTTCTAACAGACACTGGGAGGGTTACTAGAAAAATGATTAAAAAGCATCCTTTGGGTATCATTTTATAATTTTGAAATTTTTACTGTTTTCATTATCAAGTCAAAATTTGCAATGAAATTTTAAAAAATTATGTATTTCATTGTGAAACGTAAAACATTAAAAAATTTTAGGGCTGGGGATTTAGCTCAGTGGTTCCGGCGCCTGCCTAGCAAGTGCAAGGTCCCGAGTTCAATCCCCGGTACCAAAACAAAAAACAAAATAAAACATTAAAAAATTTTGTTTTTAAGATACTTCAACAAATGGAAGATCAATCATATAAAAATTTGGAGTGTGAAGACAAACAACCTGAGAAAAAAGATACCTCTTTTCAAAATGTACAGCCAGATGAGCCCAGGGCGCTTAATGAATGTCTAAGGTGAGCATCATTTTATTGAGTATGTAGTTTTTGAACTTTATTATATAGAATTTTAAAACTTATTTTGTCAGTGGAAGTGGTTTTAGCTCCTGAGTAGCCCTTGTCAGAATTTTCTTTACCTTTCGTGGGCCATCAGCTTCCAAACTGACGTGACTCTTCCTTGTTTAGTTACTCCAGGAATTGTGCTATTATAAGATTCTGAGGGAGGCAGATATTTAGCTTTAGTTACTGTCTCAAAACAGTATACTCATTTTTTTTTTTTTTTTTTTTTTTTTTTGGTACCAGGTATCAAACTCGGGTCCTTGGCTTGTGAGGCAGGTGGCGGAACCACTGAGCTAAATCCCCAGCTGCTATCAAAAAAGTAAACTCATTTTTTAAAAATTAGAAGCAATTCTTTATTAACTCCTCTATTTTTTTTTTTTTTTGGTATGGGGGATCAAACTCGGGACCTTGTGCTTGCAAGGCAGGTGCCAGAACCACTGAGTTAAATCCCCAGCCCTAACTCCTCTATTTTTAAGCTTTATTTTATTTTATTTTTTTGGTACCAGGGATCGAACTCAGGTCCTTGTGCTTGCGAGGCAGGCAGCGGAACCACTGAGCTAGATCCCCAGCCCTTTAAGCTATATTTTAAATTATATATTTTAATTGACACAGTAATGACACATTTCAGATACAGTTATGACATTTCTGTACGTGTATGTAATATGATCAGATCTGAGTAATTGGCAGATCTTCAGATATTTATCATTTGTCTGTGTTGGAAACATCCAAAATTTTCTCTACTAATTATTTTAAAATATTTCACTAATAGTGCTCAACCATAGTTCTGCTGTGCTAAAGAACATAAAAGCTATTTGTCCTATCCAGTTTTACCACCATATCTGTTAACCATTCTCTGCCTCCTACAAGTGGGCTTTTCTTTTGATTGTTTCTTTTGCTGCTACATTGTCATCAGACAGGGTCCAAAGAGGTCCCTAAAGCAGAAATGGGGACCCTAAACCTACCCTACCCCACAGAGTAAGTTTGCTGACTCCCATTGCAGAAAAGAAATTTTAAGACCCTCCAATAAGAGGCAAGAAAATAGAGTATGAACCCTCAAGAGAGAGACCATGTGTACTTCCTAGTAAATCTTTTTTTAAAGTTATTATCATAAATGCACAGTGTGTGTGTGTGTGTTTATGTGTATGTATTACTTCAGCCTGGTGTGACTGAATAAATCTAGTGTTTCATTTGATCTAACTTTTGCTCAAGATTAATGAGCTTTTTAAACAACCACTAAGAGCTTTTTCATTTGTTTCATATCTTTTTTTTAATCCATGATAATGAATAAAACCGAATGCTGCTATTTTTCTGGAGGGCAAGGTGCTTTTTCTAGATAACGGTTGACTGCATGCCCAACACCATTTAGCAAAATGTTACGTTTAATATGTCATTTTATTGCTTTTGTTTCATGAAATCACAAGCCCTTAAGAGAAATATTTGTATGAGAAATCTTGTTATAAATTGGTTTATAAATGTGGAGCTAGGTGTGGTGGTGCACACCTGTAATCCCAGCATTTGGAGGCTGAGGCAGGAGTATCGGCAGTGTGAGGCTACCTCAAGGTGCACAGTAAGTTCAAGGCCATTCTGCACTACATAGTAAGATCCTGACTCAAAAGAAAAAAAACAACGAACAAAACCCCTCCAAAAAGTGTGGAATGCAGATATAGTTCTTAGTCATGATGTTTTTTTTTCAGATCATACCTCTGACTGGCTGAGATGGCCAAGACTGTTACGGCAAAGTGTATGTTTGAGGAAAGAGTAGGAGTGGGGCCGGGGATTTAGCTCAGTGGTTTCGCCGCCTGCTTTGCAAGCGCAAGTACCGGAGTTCGATTCCCAGTACCAAACAAAAAAAAAGTAGGAGCAAAGAAGTAGAATTGGTAGACACACCTTGATCTAGTACTAGTGAGCACACAGGAGACTTTGCCCACCATTGTTTGCATAGGGTCCTCTGGATGACAGTGGAACCAGTCAGGGCCATTAGCTGCTACATTGATTGACTCATTAATAGACATATGTACATATATCTATATATAAATATATTTAATTACTCTACAATTTTACTGTAATTGTAAAAGATTAATTTTCCCCCCTCCTTAATTTTTAAATTTTGCCCAGAGATTCCTGGGCTTCCTTTTTGGTTTTTTTGGTACCAGAGATTGAACCCAAGACTTTGTGCTTGGTAGGCAAGTACTCTACCACTGAGCTGCAGCCTCACCCATTTTATTTTATTTTTGGTTTCTTGAGACAGGGTCTCGCTATGTGGTCCAGGCTGGCCTTGGACTCACTCTGTAGCCCAGGGTGGCCTTAACCTGCAGCAGTCCTTCTACTTCAGCCTTCTCAGTGCTAGGACTACAACATGTGCCACCACGCCCAGCTTATTTTATTTTGAGACAGGGTCTCTAAGGTGCCTAGGCTGATCTCAAACTTGAGATCTTCTTGACTTCTTAGCCTCCTGAGTAGTGAGGATTACAGGCTTGCCCAACCAACCTGAGTTCCTTACTATCTTTCTTCTTCTCCTTTTTCTCTTCCCCCTACTCTGAGCCTCCTTCCTGCTAGGGATTGAACCCACTGAACTGGACTCTCAGCCCCTTAGTTTTTTTACGTTTTAAACTGGTGTTTTCATAGTGATTTCTCAGCCACCGTCTTTTCAACTGACAGTCTGATTTAGAACTTGTCTTCTTTCATTTTTAATAGCATTCAAGAGGATAGTCAAGCAAATGTACTCAAACAAGTCCCCATTCTAAGAACTCAATTTCAGAAACCAAAGCCAAATATAGTAAGAGGAATTAGAAGAAGAAAGATTCCTTCAAAGGAAGAGGTACCAGAGGAGAGTCCTGTCTCTGGGGGAGAGACAGCAGCTTTGAGGGAGCTTATAAGACCAGACACCTCACCAGGGGAGAAGGTACCAGTGGTGATCACTGCTACTTCTAAGGAAATGAAGTCAAATTTAAGAGAAACTGGAAGAAGAGACACCTCTCCCAGTGAGAACATAGCAGAGATGAGTGATGTCACTGTGATAATGGAGACAGGGTTGAAAGCAACTGTGACAGAGAGTCCCCCTAGGGAGAAGACACCAGAATTGATTGATACCACTGGGGAAATAGAGACAGATTGGAAGGAAAGCAGAAGAGAAATATTCCCACAGGAAAATGACCCAGGGGAGGTCAAGTCTATAGGTGAAACAGAAGCAGGTTTGCAAGAAACTCGAAGAGAGAACCCCACAGGAGAGAGGACCCTAGAGATGATTGATCCTACTGAGGAAAGAGGGACAGATTTGGAAGAATCTGAAAGAAGAGAAATACCTGTCCCAGGAAAGGTCCCAAAGGAGCTCAAAACTATAGGTGAAGTGGAAACAGATTTGAAAGACATTGAAGGAGAAATTTCCCAAAGGGAGAAGGTACTAATGGGGGTCAGTACTCTAGAGGAAAGGGAGATTGACTTGAAAGAAACTGGAAAAGAAGACATTTCCCTGATGGAGACAATATTAAGAAAGACGATTGTCACTGAGGAAATAGAGGCAGATTTAAAAGAAACTGAAACAGAAATTTCCTTGAGGGAGAGAGAAGCTGAGCAGATTTGTGTTATTGAGGAAATGGTGGCAGATTTGGAAAAAACTGGAAACATAGATATTTCTCCAAGAGAAAACCTGGAAGAACCTGCTACCTCAAGAGAAATTGAGACAGATGTAATGCAGAAGAGTAGTGCTGACTGCAGCATTGTGCCTTCCCTGGATGTGAAAGTATGTATTTTCCTCTCCTTTAAAAAATTGTGAACACTTTCTCAGAAGTAACCAAATATTTCCATAATTATTATTTTCTTCTCTAATCTTTTTTAAAATAGTACATATTTGTTATACATTGATTCATCATAGGGAATTTGTACCTGTACAAGTGTTTTAATTCTTTTTATTCCCCCATTCCCCTCCCCTCCCTTCAACCCTTCTTCTTCTCCCCATTTACAAAAGTTTTGTTTCCTATTTATTCTTCCATTCTATATTTTTGTTTCCTTTCGCTTCCTTCACTTCCCTTTCCCCTCTCCTTTGTTCCCCTTCCCATTTGAGCATGTCCCAATACCTACTCCTCTATTATGCTCCTCATTTACCCTTTGGGTTTCTCATACAAAAGAAACTGTGATATTTGGGTGTCTTGATTTATTTCACTTAAGATTATGGTCTCGAGGTGCATCCATTTTCCTATAAATGACTCAAATTTGTCCTTCTTTATGGCAGAGTAGTACTCCATTGTATATAAAAACCACATTTTCTTTATCCATTTACCTGTTGATGGGGATATGGACTGTTTCCAAAATTTAGCTATTATAAATTGTGCTGCTGTAAACATGGGTGTGCATATATCACCGTGATACACGATGCTTTTAACTCTTTTGGGGAAGACATCTAGAAAGGGAATAGCTGGGTGAAATGAAACTTCCAGTTTTAGTTTTTTGAGAAATGTCAATAGTGATTTCCATACACTCCCACCAGAAAGGGAGAAGGGTTTCTTTTTCCCCACAGCCTCACCAGCATTTGTTATTGGTTGATTTCTTGATGACAGCCATTCTTTCTGGAGTGAGATGGAATCTCAGTGTTGTTTTAATTTGCATTTACCAAATCACTAGTGACATTGAGGATTTTTTTATATTTGTTGTCTGTACTTCATCTGAGAAATGTCTATTCAATAATTCCATAGTTATTGCCCTTAAGTTCAAAAATGCTTAAAATCTCTAGAAGTCTTTCCATCCCTAAATTTTTATGTTTAGGAACTGGAAGAAACTGTATATCCTTTTTTAAAGAGTAACTTCAAAATTTTTCTAATTGTGGAAAGGTTACTATTTTATTTTTTTCCTCCAGTACTGGTGTCTTCACATTGAGCTACATTCCCAGCCTTTTTTTTTTTTTTTTGGTACCAGGGATTGAACTCGGGTCCTTGCGCTTGTGCAGCAGGTGGCGAAACCTCTGAGCTAAATCCCCAGCCCAATTCCCAGTCTTAAAAAATTTTTTGAGACAGGGTTTTGCCAAGTCACAAAATTGCCAAGACTGGGCTCAAACTTGCAGTCCTCCTGCCTCAGCCATCTGGAATGTTAGGATGACAGATGTGTGCCACCATTCCTGGCTGAAAAGCTACTATTTGTTTTTGGTACCGGGGATCAAACTTGGGACCTTGCACTTGTGAGGTAGGTGGCGGCACCACTGAGCTAAATCTCCGGCCCAAAAGCTACTATTTTTAATAGAAGTTTGAAGTTACTCTTTTAAATAAAAGGAGTATAGAAAATTGAACTGAATTTTTACTGACCTTAGTATGAACATAATACTGGAATCATTTCTTTTAGGTATATGTTTTTCTCTTTATTTCCTGCTCTGACACACTTTCTTCACTTTTAAAAATTGCTTTTGTGTTGAGTGTGGTGGTACATACATGCAATCCCAGCACTTGAGAGGCTGAGGCAGGAGGCTAGCCACAAGGCTAGCCTTGGCTACATAGTGATTTCAAGGCCAGCCTGGACTATATAGTAAGACTCTGTCTCACCAAAAAAAAAAAAAAATTGCCTTTTTACCAAGCATGGTGGGGCACTTGTGTAATCTCAGCACTCAGAGGCTGAGGCAGAAGAATCACAAGTCCATGCAGAGCCTGGACTGTGTACCAAGTTCAAGGCCTAAAGTCAGCCAAACAAAAACAAAATAAAACAAAAAAATCTCGTGCTTAAAAGTTGCCTCTTTTAAAGTTTATTCTCTTGTAATATTTTCATGGACTATTTTTCTAACTTTTTTTGGTAGGCAATGGCATTTATGGTTTGGAAAAATCATGATATACAATATAAAAGGAAGATTTGTGAATTCTGGGTCTTAACAGTTGTGTATTAAGTTGAATTTTATTGGTTTGTTTGTTTTTGGAGACAAGGTATTGCTGTATATCCAAGCTGTGCTTAAAAACAGTTTGTAGCCTTGGCTAGCTTTGAACTCAATATAATCCTACCTCAGCATTGTGAGTGCAAGGATTCCAGGCATGTAGCATCACACCTGGCCCAGATTTTATTTAAAAATTAAGAAACAAACTTCTAAATGTTTAGAGAACGTGTATAGAACAGTAAGCTTCTGTTTGAAATGTGTGAAATGCTTATGGAATCTTCCGTATATGCTGGTTTACTGTCACTATTTCTCCAGAATATTGTCAGTGAGGTACAGCCGGTGGTGCCTACATCTATAGAAGAAAATAATTCTGAAAAAGAACTGTCAGATCACTTAAGTTGTTCAAAGCCTGCTTCACAGATATCTGAATTTTATAAAACAGAAGACCAGGGGATACAACCTCCAGATGTTTCCGAGCACTTTTCAGATACTAATTTAAGGTATAAGTATATAGGTCTGTGTGCTTTTTTTTTTTTTTTTTCTTCTCTGAGGTACTTGGGATTGAATGCAAGGCCTTCACGCTAAACTACACCCACATCCCTTTCTATTTTTCATTTTCAGACAGGGTGTCACTAAGTCGCTAAGTTGCTAAGTTGCTCAGGCTCTTGCCTCAGCCTCCCAGAGTGTTGGGATTACAGGCATGCACCACCATGCCTTGGAGTTCTGTGCTTTTAAAGAAAAACCACAGAAGCTGTATTTGCTGTTGTGCCTGTTCACAGTAGCCTACCCTATGGTGTAGGGTGTATTATTTTTTCCTTGGCCCAAACTCACTCTGCAGAATCCTTTCTTCCCCTACCCTTCTAGATTTTTTTCCCTGCCTTCAGCAAGTGTGAAACATTGCCACCATTAAGAAAAAAAAGAAAGTTGTATTTGATGTCATGTTATACTAAGTGAGATTTCAAGGCATAAGATATACAAGAGAGTGTTTGAGACTTTCAGGTAGTAGAGGATTGAAACTGTTCTGAATGACACACATATAAAGCTGTGTGTAGTACACACTCCTGAGTCAACATGGGCTTGACAACCATTGTTTGCTCTGTGAAAGATGATGTGGTTCCTGAGGTGCATACCTCAGCTGTACCCTCATGTTTCAGGGTCTATCAAACAGTTTCATTTCTTTTCCTGTGAAGAATTAGGATTGCTGGGTGTAGTGGTGCATGCCTATAATCCAGCACTTGGGAGGCTGAGGCAGGAGGATTGCTTCATAGTCAAGGCCAGCCTGGGTTACATAGTGGGTTCAAGGCTAGCCTGGACTACACAGTGAGACCCTGTCTAAAAAAAATGAAAAAGAAAAAAAATTAGGAGTAAATATTTACTGTTAGTCTCTAAGGTTATCCTAAGACTCCACTCCTGTTGCCCCTTCAGTCCATTCTAAAAGTTTGATAATCCTTGTTCCAAAAGCCAATCTCTTCCTCAAGAACAGAAGCCACTTGAAGTGAAACCAGCACCTTTTGTGAGAAGTCGATTCAAAAGACCAAAACCAAACTTAGCAAGAGCAACTTCAAAGAAAGTGACTACAGAAGCAGAAAAATATGTACCTGAGAAGAAGTTGGAAACAAATCACATGGAAACCATTGAGATTCAACAAGACAGAGAACAAGCTAATACTCTTCCTTTACAACCTGTGAGTGATTAAGATGAAGGCTTGGGGGGGCATTGGTTACTGTGGTCATTAAACTTTCACAAAATTCTTGGTATAATTTCTGATAGTGTGATACTGTTCTCATGCCTAATGTGCCTCACTGTTCCACGTAGTCTGTGGAAGAAGCTACAGTGTTAGACCCAGCGAGAAAGAACCAACCAGAGACCGATATTAAATCCACACAGGAGTTTATTACCAGCTGGGACCGAGCTGAACATCAGACTTGAGCCCCGACTAGGGGGAGACAAACATGTTTTATTTTTTTAATTTTTTTTTGGTTTTTCGAGGCAGGGTCTCCCTTTGTAGTTCAGGCTGGCCCTGAACTCACTATATAACCCAGGCTGGCCTCGAACTCATAGTGATCCTCCTGCCTCAGCCTCCCGAGTGCTGGGATTACAGGCGTGTGCCACCACAACTGGCTGACAAACATATTTTATACACCTTTGAGGTCAACAGTTTCTAGGCCCCCTTATGGGATAGAACTAGCAAAGCAAGAGAAAGGTACAGAAGTGGAACATCTTGCCATGAGAACATTTGTAAAACAATAGTTGATTAATTGTTGTTTCTAAAGAGACTTTCTAAGGGGAGGAGGTTTCTTAAGCTTCCTCCTTCTGAGTTCATCTAAAGGGCAGACAGGTGGGTCAAGCAGCAATATGGAGTCTGTTTTGCTAAGTAGGGTCCTTCAGCAGTATCTGATAAGGGCCAGGTGTGACATGAGGAGGTGTCCAGGAGGCCTCGGCTCTAACTGAGGTTCAGCCTTTGTGACCATAACCAAATAATGCAAGTTTCTGTAGAGGACAAATGGGAACCACAGTCCTTTATTTTACCTTGCTATGAAGATGAGATGTTAAAAGCTTGATAGAAGGGCGGGGGATTTAGCTCAGTGGTGCTACTGCCTGCCTGGAAAGCACAGGGTCCTAAGTTCGATCCCCAGTACCAAAAAAAAAAAGCTTGATAGTTAAATTTGGTATTTTGTTTACTTTTTGTTTTGTTTTGTTTTTTGAGACAGGGCCTCTGTGTAGTTCAGGCTGGTCTTGAACGCACGGTGGTCCTCCTGCTTCAGCCTCCTAAGTGCTGGGATTACAGGTGTGCCCTACCATACTCGGCTTTTATTTACTTTTAAATTTAGCTCATGATAGATTAAGATTGTTTGATATAGCATCAAAAGCTTTGAAATGAATAACACTCATAAATTGAATATTTTACACACATAAAGTACATTTTAGAATTAAAATTCTTACCTGGGGTTGTGGCACATGCCTGTTTTCCCAGCATTTGGGAGACTATAATGGGAGGAACCAGAGTTTGAGGCCAGCTTGAGAAACTTAATAAGACCCCATCTTCAACAAATCAAGGGCCGGGCCGGGATATAGCTCAGTGGTTTCTCTGCCTGCTGCGCAAGTGCAATGACACGAGTTCGATCCCCGGTACAAAAAAAAATTTAAAACAACCAACAAATCAAGGAAAGACAACAACAAAAAGAATTATAATTGTAATTTGGCATCTTAGAATTGCTTAGTTCTTTTTTTTTTTTTTTTTTTGGTACTGGGGATTGAACTCAGGGCCTTGTGCTTGCCAGGCAGGCACTGCACTACTGAGCTACATCACTGGCCTGAAAATACTGTACCTGTTTTTTTTTCCCCCATTAAGGTTATTGGTACATTTTAGGTATACAATACAGTTACATTCATCATTGGGATCTTGTGCCTTTACATGATGTATCTTGGTTCTTATTTTTTCCCCATTCCCCTGCCCTCCCTTCACCCCCTCCACCCTTCCCTATTTACAAAGACTTTGTTTCCATGTTTTTCCTTTTCTCATATTTTTTCTTTTCCCTTCTTTCCTTTCCTCTACCCCTCCCACTTCCCCTATTCCTTTAGACCTTTTCTTCCTATTTCACAATATCAATTATACTTTTTTTTTTTTTTTTTTTTGGTACCGGGGATCGAACTCGGGACCTTGTGCTTTTGAGGCAGGCACCAGAACCACTGAGCTAAATCTCTGGCCCTCAATTATACATTTTAATCCTTATTTACACTTTTAGTTTTTCACATCAGAGAAACTATTCGGTAGTTACACGTCTGTCCTATTTATTTCACTTGAGAGTATCGCCTCAATGTGCATCCACTTAGCTATAAATGTCTGTAGTTTCTCTTTTTTTATGGCTGAGTAGTATTCTATTTTATAAAAAAACCACATCTTCATTATCCAGTCTCCAGCTGATGAACAATTGGGCTGTTTCCATATTTTACCTGTTTAGAATCAGTGCACAGCAATTTATCTTTTAATTGGTGTTTTAAAGAAATTAAAGTTTAGTTGTTTAATCTCCTGGTCACAGATTAGTCTTATTTCTAGGGTATAAACAATAAAACATTTACCTTTTCTTTGGAGGGGTTGCCTCTTTTAAAAAATACTTATTTAATAGTGCTACTTATTTAGTAGTGCTTTCTTATTTTGGCATTTAGGCAAATATTCTACCACTTAGCTACATTCCAGCTTTGGAGGAGGGTATTGGATTGCTATAATAAATATTTTTGTACATGTACTTTAGGTACTTCTTAATTTTATTAAAAATTTTGATAAATTACTGTTGCCTTCTACAATGACTATATTAATTTATTCTAATAGTATATGAGAGTTTTAATTTGCCTATACTTTTACCAACCCTGGGTAAAAATTTTCTGTTTCTGCTTTCTAGGATGTGACTTCCATATTGGTATCAAGAGAAAAAGATAAATCAGGCCCCAAGAAAGAGGAGACTGTGATATTACCATGTATACAAACTGAAAAGGACCCAGCGCCGAGTGCTTGTGAACCTGCAGAGCATTCTCAGTCAGTGCAGACCCAGGAAAATGACTTAGCTGTTCCCATGGTGTAAACAGTGATATTTACTTAAATCTAAAATAAGAGAGACATTTCATTTAGATATTTATTTTTATTAAAATGTGTTAATGTATTTCAAAGTGACTATAAAGAATACTTGGTTTATTTTTATTGATATGGCAGACCACCTGAAATAGAAAATCAGATGGAATTCAAAACTTTAAAGCTTCCTGCTGGCTGTTAATTAGCTACTAAAGATTTTATACAAAGCAGTTCACTTAATAGTATATTTACATATATTATAAATCCTTACCTTTTAAAATATTTGTAAAATGTATACAACACAATTTATCATTTCAACCATTTTTACACATACTGCTTGGTGGCATTAAGTATATTCACATTGTGTGGTCATCACCACTGTCCATCTCCAGAACTTTTTTATTTTCACGAACTGAAACTCCTGTTCCCCCTAAACCTTAGTTCTCATTATCCTGTTCTAGTTCCTCATAACCACCGTTCTATTTATAAATTTGGCTATTCTAGATATGTTGTATAAGTTTACTATGGTAAGAAAAAATATTTTCATAGAGAAGATTCAGATTGTATTTTTTTGCAGTAATTTTCAACATTTTACAGTCAGACTCTTTGTCTTTCTTTCTGTCCCCTTTTCTAGGATTCAGAAGGTAAATACTTTCCAACAAGAAATGAAAGAAACTGTTAC
This sequence comes from Heterocephalus glaber, assembly GCF_000247695.1. The sequence continues at coordinate 591,430 of NW_004624905.1, forward strand.
CCAAATGGTTCTACCAATGAGGGCCCGACTTCAGAGGCCCAAACCAAATGTAAAAAATGCTAGACATAGGCAAGTAGTAGAAAAGGGTGAAGCCAAAGGAATGAATAAAAATGAAAGAACAGTGCTACAAAAAGATGAAACTAACAAGAAATCCCTGATAGTGGTGAGTTATTGTGTAACTAAATTGAACATTTTAGTGCATAATAAAATAGCAAGTGATGGCTTGGACTTGATTTAGAATAGTGTAATCTAACATTCTTCTCCTGAGGAATACATAGTTATTCCAATTTTGTTTCAGACTTACTATTTTTTGTGGTATTAGGGATTGAACCTAAGTCCTTGTGCATGCTAGCTAAGTGCCTTACCACTGAAATACATCCCAGCCCTGGATTTTTTTTCTACCTTATAGTATGTAGCAAGTGGCTACATTTATTGAAGGGGTTGGTAGCAGGAACACAGAGAAAGAAGGTAAAGGGAAAATGGACTTGAGTGCAAAGAGAAAGAAAAAGAGCCTTCGATTTTTTTTTTTTAAGTGAAAAGAGAAATTTTTTCTACTAGTGACATTATTCATTATGAAACATTTATCAGTACAAAAGAATACAGTAAATGATCCAAATCTCACTACCCTGAGATAACCACTAAAAACCCTTTGTATCTTTTTTGTTTTGTGTCGAAAGAGATTGAATGTAGTATCTTGTTTGTTTTTTGAGACAAGGTCTTGCTATGTAGTTCAGGCTGGCCTTGAACTCATTTGGTAGCCCATATTGGCTTTGAACCTGCAGCATCCTTCTTCCTTTGCCTCCTGAATACCGAGATTACATGTGTGCATCACCACACCCAGTATTGTTTGTTTATTTATTTATTTATTTATTTTTATTTATATACTAGATGATTTCTTTATCGTAGAGCCCAGACTTTTAAAATTTTTGGTTTTACAACAGAAAGCTCTTGTTGTAACTTTTAAAACATTATATAAACATATTACTGTGATAATCATCGCAACTCTGAACTAGGCAATTCCTAGTTTGAATTTCCTAGTTTGAATCCTAGCCACTAGACCACCAGGGACCTGACTTGAATTTCCTAGTTTGAATCTATCTATCTATCTATTTATTGTTTGGAAGTTGTCCAGGGTGACCTTGAATTGATGATCCTCTTAGCTTCTCCAGTAGCTATGATTACAGGCTGCACCACTGCTCTTAGCCCTTGTTTGAATCTTAATTTTATTTTTAATTTTCTTTTTTTTTTTTTTTTTGAGACAAGATCTCACTGTGTTCCAGGATAGCCTTGAACTGACTATATAGCTCAGGCTGGCCTTGAACTCAGGTGATCATCCTGCCTCAGCCTCGCAAGTGCTGGGATTACAGGCATGAGCCACCATACACGCTGAATCTTAATTTTAATAAACTATCTGGGCTGGGGATATACTTCAGTGCTTAAACACATGTCTAGCATGTGTAAGGCCTGCCTGAGGTTCAGCCTTCAGCACCAGAAAACAAAAGCTAAATATAAATACCCTTTTAGTGATTGAAATATTTTAGGAGGTATGTTTTGCTTTTTTTAAAAAAAGTCATAATGTGATTTTTGTCGTTTTAGTCAAATTCTCAAATTGAAACTGAAATTGAAGTCGTATCCTCCAGAGTTTCAGAATGCAATATGGATGAAAATCAGAGTCACGAGGTTCTTGTAGGAAATCTACACGTTAACAAAAAAAATACATCCGATGCAAAGATGAGGTGAGTTTGCTTTTAATGAGAAAAGCATGAAACGTTTCAAAAATAATGATAGATTTTTGCATAATTGATTTTATAAAAACTTCACATCCTTAAAATTTTATGAAAGGATGAAATAATAATTAGTTACTTGTTAGGGTTTTTTTTTTTTTTTTGAGGCAGTGTATATTATAGCTGGCCTTGAACTCACTGTGTAGCCCAGGCTGGCCTCAGACTTTCTGTTGTCCTCCTGCTTCATCCTTGCCAGTGCTGGGATTACAGATGTGGCCCACCAGGCCTGCCAGAACTAATTTTCAGTCTACTCCAATTACTGTAAGACTTGCATGCCTGATTCTCTTTGTCTCTGTCTGTGTATGCCTCTCTTTTTCCTTCTCCCTCTCTCTTCCTCTTTGTCTCCCTTTTTTTGTGCTACTGGGGATTGAACCTAGGCCTTAGCACTGTGCTACATCCCCAAGCCCTTTGTTAATTTCTTACTTAAAACAAGATCTCCCTAAGTTGCAGACTTGCCTAGGCTGGGCTTTAAATTGTGATCCTCCTGCCTCAGCTTCTCAGAATGCTGGTGTTACAGGTGTGTACCACCATGCCCAGCTTGATGTTCTCTTAATTTGTAATTTTTCTGAAATTTTGTCAAGCATTCTTATTTTTGGTATTAAAGGTAAAATTTAAATTCTTTCTATCTTTAGAAATATAGAACCTACTGACTAAAATTTATGAATAGGATGTGCTGTGAAGTACTTACTATATACTGTACATCCAAGCCAAATGGTAAGAATGCTATCTTTTAAACAACGTGCTAGTAGAAAGAAATTTTTGCATTAATGCTTTTATTTATTGTAATCTGCTTAATTATTGATATTAAAGCAGGATGTATTGGCTCTATAGTAAAAATACATTTTCTTTGTGGATATAATTTTTTTTTTGTAAGACAGAGTCTTGCTATGTAATTCAAAGTGGCCTTGAACTCACTATGCAACCCAGACTGGCCTTAAACCTGGGGCAAACCTCCTGCCTTAGCCTACCCCAAGTGCTAGAATTATAGGCATGTGCCACCACACCTGGCTTTTACTGGATATAGTTCTTGACTCATTTAATTTGCTGTATTATCTTTGTATCTTTGTAGAATACTTTCTGCTTTTCTTTTTTGTGATACTGGGAATCAAACCCAGGGTTGCTATACTACTGAGGTACGTCTCAGCCTTTTTTATTTTATGTTGAGACAGGATCTTACTAAGTTGCCCAGGATGGGCTAGAACTTGTGATCTTCCTGCCTCAGCTGCCCATAGTGCTGGGATTACCATTGTGTGACACCATACCTGACTGGCTACTCCTAAGTACTAATTGTGAATTTTTTTTCTGAGTATAATTTAATCCTCTTTTGGTTTTACAGACCAAATTATAGAGTTGAAAAATTATAGAATTGAGCAATTCTATAATGCTATTGAAAAGAACCTTATTCATTCATTCATTCCACAAACATTGTTACCCCCTGTGTGGTGGGCATTGTTCTCAGTGCTGGTAACATAGGACTCACAAATCAGAAATTCCTGTCATTATGAATGTTATATTTGAATTGGGAATACACGTTATAAGCAAGAAAAATAAGCTGAGTAAATAAGTAATAAATTAGAGAAAAATAATGTGAGCAGGAGGGAGCACTGCTGGAGAGAAGACCAAAGAGAAGTGAGGGGCAAGTCACAGGGACATCTAAGGAAGGGAAGGAGCCATGTGGAAACTTGGGAAGCATGTGGTGCATATAAGAAGCCTCACAGAGGCTGGCCTTGGGAGTGAAAGGAGGATTAGGAATGAGTAAGAGCTGAAGGCCGAGGGCGGAGAAGGGGAGACTGTTAGAGGGTTCTGTAGGGAATCTGGCCTTTTGTCTCTGTTACAGTTGTCCTGGACGATTTAAATGACTTACTCAAGGTTACAGCATCAATTTAGTGTTAAACTTAAGCTTTCAGACATTTGTGACTTTCAAGTAGCAAATTCCCATAGTGTATAAGCAGTATTTCCTGAATGAAGCTTTTCATGTTTCAAATTGTTAAACACATAGCGTTTTTTTTTTTTTTTTGGTACTGGGGATCGAATTCGGGTCCTTTCGTTTGCAAGGCAGGCAGCAGAACCACTGAGCTAAATCCCCAGCCCAGCCTTTGTATTTTTTAATGAGAGAGTTGTTGTGTTTTTTTTTTTTGGTACCGGGGATCGAACTCCGGTCCTTGCACTTGCATAGCAGGCACCGAAACCACTGAGCTAAATCCCCAGCCCTGAGAGTTCTTTTTTTGAGAGAGAATTCTATTAAACTTCCTGTATGGAAATTCAGCACTCCCCCACCCCTTAACTATTTCTAGATCTTAAAGTTTATTCTGTTAGCTTTGTTGTGACTGAGCTATCTCGTCTAGTTTTAAAATTAGCTTAACTTTATGTCCAACATTTGTTGTCTTTTTTTTTTGGTACCAGGGATTGGACTCTGGTCCTTGCACTTGTGCAGCAGGCGGCAAAACCACTGAGCTTTTTAAATCCCCGGCTTGTCTTTTTTTTTTTTTGACCTCCTAGCACATTGGGTCTAAGTATGTGTTTTACTCAAAATATCTCTGCGGAATCACACTTGACAGCTCATACTTCAGTTCAGGATAACTTGTTTTCCCAGTACATTAGCCTGCATGGGAATGTATTTTCCAGCGTCCTAACTGCTTTGGAACTTGCTGTGTGCTGCCTTGGTGCTACTAGTTGAGCTTAGTTGGTACATTTGGAAATGTGCTAATTACTTTCTTTTCTAGGTGTTTTATTTAGAAATATTCTTAGGATTAATTCTTAATACAGATCTTCCAGAGAACTCAAATATAGTATCCAGCTTTATATTATTTAAACTTCCTCATTCAGGTCCTTGTTATTAAAATATTGTATTTCTAGGGGCTAGGGATTTAGCTCAGCGGTTTTGGGCGCCTGCCTTGCAAGTGCAAGTTCTGGAGTTCGATCCCCGGTACCAAAAAAAAAAACCACCAAAGAAAGGTCTTAACAAGACCTCCACAAATAAAATATTATATTTCCAGGAAATCTTAAGGTGGCTACTTGATTTGCTCTGGGAACCTTGTTAAAGCCTTGTCTTTGTCTGATTTGGCAGATACAGATTAGTTATACCGTAAATTTTTCGGTGAAGTTTTGTGTGTGTGTGTGTGTGTTGTTGTAACCCAGAGCCTGACTTGTACTGTGAGCTTTCAGGCATGTGGTAAAATAGACTTTTTCTCCTCAAGCGACTCTTTAGCAGAAAGACCAAGTGGTTATGACCATTGTATATTTCTGTGTGCTTTGGAGCCCAATTAAAGGTGTTTATTTAAAGTGCCATATGAAATCCATCTTCAGCTCCTGGCATTTAGTTATTTCTATGGAAATAAGTAGCATGAAACCACACATCAGAATTGATGAATGAAAGTAAAGAAAAAAGATTAATGTTAATCTTTTTTTTTTTAAATTTTATTATTTATTTATTTTTGGTACCGGGGATTGAACTCGGGACCTTGTGCTTTCGAGGCAGGCGGCAGAACCACTGAGCTAAATCCCTGGCCTGAAAAAAGATTAACATTATTATAAAATTACTGCCTGGGCTATCTAGAAAGTGGAGGCTATAAAAGCTTTTATGTTCTTCCTTTCATATCAGCAACGTAGGGTTTCATTGTACATGCTTAGCCTTATTGCCCATTTATATATATAGTCCTTTGAACTTAGAATTGGTTTGTATCTAAAACTGTTTGATTTAACAGCTGTTAAATCAGCAAAGAATTCTGATTTTGTTCTTCAACATAATTTGCACTTCATTCTAGATTTGAAAATAAGCCCTGTGTTCCTAGTCCAGCACAGTTGATAAGAATGAAATTCCAAAAAACTAAGCCAGATTTGGGAAGAGCATGCAGTAGGAAGGTAGAGGAAGCGGGTATAGAAAAAGGCCCAGCAGATCAGAGTGGAGCAAGTAAACCAGAAGAAGATTCACTGCACCAAGGAAATCTTGACTCCCAGCTCCTTCTAAAAGTAAGTTTGGAAAAATTTTTTTTGTTGTTAGTGAGCTCTGTTTTGTTAGGATCATGAAGGAGAATGAGAACATTACTAAAATGAAGTTTGATTGTATTTTACATATTGAATATTGCTAAAGTGCAGGAGAACGTTGTAACTGTTTTCGTGCAAAATTTAGTCCTTTTTTTTGTGGTTCTGAGGATTGAACCCAGGACATTAGACATCCAGAGCTAGCTGAGCTATTGCTGAGCTACAGCCCCAGCCCAATTTTCATGAATTGAGAAACTTACCACTTGTGTATATGTATAAGCACAGAGTTAGACCAAATGCTAAACCACATTAACATAGACATTGTTTCCATGGTAATATTTGCTGTTTCATCTTATATTTAAGGAAGAAGCTGAAATTGTGACATCTCCAGGGATTTCAGCAAGAAAAGATTGTATAGGTTCTGAAGAGTCTGTTTTGGCCAAAAAAAATGTTCAATTAGAAGAGGTTGGATCATCGGAAAATGTTAGAGAGGAAACTGTGCAAGATAATTCTGCGTCTTCAGTTGTTGAAGAGCAGTGTTTCAGTAAACTAACAAGGTAACATTTAACAAATACCAAGAACAGGAAATAAAAGTCACTTATTTTTTATAGGTGTCCTATTTTTACTTACTGATATTGTGAATACAAAAGATGGGCTTGTGAACATAAGTGAAGATTTTTTTTTTAACATTTCTTTTCTAATATTGGTGTTTATTTACTGTAATTTACACTTTTCCTGGTTTTCTTTGTAAGATTTTTCTTTTCCAGGTTGAAAATTTCTGGGTATTGAATCTATTAGACGTGAGCAGAAGCCTAACCAAAGGGTAGTATGTGTTACCTAAGTAATTAGAGTGCTAGTTTGAATGGAATTACAAACACAAATGAAAGTTACCCTTCTTTCATACTTTTCAAACAAAGTGGGAAGGAATCTGAGCTCTAAAAAACCACTGTGGCCTGGGGGTGTAACTCAGTTGTAGCATGCTTGCCTGGCATGTGTGAGGCCCTGGGTTTGATTCTCATCACCATAAAACAAAATAACAAGTAAAATAAATAACCCACCAGCATTGATCTGATTGAGTTTCTACTTCTCCCTTTTTCTTTCAGCCTAATCTGTTTATCAGTTAGATAAATCAGTTTTACTTTTTTTAATCCCATATTCTGTACTTATTGGTTCCATATATTTTATTTTTTTCTTTAATAACTTGGAGTTTTGTGTTTATCTCATCTCTGCTACCATATTATGGGAAAAAGCCCAGAATTAAAAATGTACTATGTAAACTTTATAGAAAATTAAGAATTAACTCTGTATGAGAAACTAAATACTACTTAATTCCTTTCTAACTTTCACAGCCTAAATTTTTTAAAAGACTAGGTGGTGATGGTGTATTCATTTTAATGGCTAGAACTAAGATTTTACTGTAATAGTTTGATTTTCATTTAAATTATCCTGGTGCATATATGACCATATTATTATTTTGATTAAACATCTAGCAGTCCACAACTGTTGAAAGAATCATATTACTCTAAAACTGCTCTGGATGGAAGAACAATGATCTCTTCTGCCTCTGGGAGTGAGATAGATCACAGTGAAAGGAGAATGCAGAGGAAAATCAAAACCAGTGTCACCAGAGGGCGGGGAACAAAGCGAGCTCGGGCTAAGACCTCTAGGAAGGAGCCTCGGGCTCCCAAGGCCATGCTGGTGACTCTTCGGGCTTCCCAGGAAGAAGATGATGACGATGATGCTCAGGACTTTGAATCCAACTATGAAGATGAGAGCTGCCATCTTGCCCCAGAAGAAGTAAACAAAGCACCAGTGTTTGTCCCTCTTGGTCTCAGATCCCCTGAACCTGTTTCTGCTCAGATTGAGGAAACGATGGAAGAGGTAGTTGGTTTTTGTTAAATACTTGGCACTTTATTGTACTTGTTTTTTCCCTCCTTTTCTTTTTTAATGGATCATTTTTTTTCTTAGTGATTATTAGGATTTGAAAAGTTCATTCTCTAGTAATTGCTGGCAATCATAAGTTGTTTGGGGCCTCACTTTAGGAATGAGCAGAAGTAGGCCTGTGATTACCCAGTCCTTGTAGCCCAGGCTCATCAAGAGAATTAGAATAAAGATAATGATAAAAATAGGCTAACACTTGAATCTGGAAGATGCTTAATCTGTTCCTTTTTTCTTTCTTCTCAGTATTGAGCATTGAACCCAGGACCTTCACAATGAGCTACATTCCCACCCCTTTTTAAATTTTAGACAAGAGTCTTGCTAATATGTTAAGTTGCCCTGGCTAGGCTTGAACTTGCAATCCTCCTGCCTCCCAAGTGCAGCAATTGTAGGTGTGTGCCACCACACCCAACATGCCTATTGAATATTTGCAAACATTTTTCAAATCTGAAGAAACACAGAACACTTAAGTGTTACTACAATAGTATGTATCTTTTTTTTTTTTTACAGTTCTAGGGATCAAATCCAGGACCTTGCACATCCTAGGCAAGCGCTCTGCCAGTGAACTACATCCCCAGCAATTTGGGACATATTTTCAGACTTGGTTTATTACTCACAATTTATACTGAATCAGGCAACTTTTTTTACTCCTCTTTCTGTTAGTAAGGGAATAAGAACATATTTCATTGTATATATTCTAGGATGTAAATCAATATATTTTTGGTTCCCTGAATGTAGGGTTCTTTGACTTGCAGGGCTGCCAAATGAAGAGTGTGAGTGAACCCATTTCCATGGGTATCAAGAATCATGTAGCTGGCATGGTGGAGCATGCTTATAATCCCAGCACTGGGGAGGCTGAGGTAGGAGGATATCTGTGAGTTCAAGGCCATCCTGGGTTCCATAGTGAGTTTAAGGCCAGTCTGAACTATGTAGGGAGAACCTGTCTCAAAAAACAAAACAAAACTCATGTCAGCTGTGGGGATATGGGAGAGGATGTTTGCAGTAGGGGGTGATAGGATGATTCTGTCCTCCCCATCAGTACTGGGAATTAAACCTGGAGCCTTCCCTCTGAGCCAGATTCCTTGCTCTTTTTATTTTTTTTTAACTTTTGTTTTGAGACAAGGTCTAACGAAGTTGCCCATGCTGGGCTTGAACTTGTGATCCTCCTACCTCAGCCTTACCAGAGTGCTGGGATTACAGATGTGTGCCACCATGCTCCATTGGGATAAATCTTTTTAGGTACTTTAACTCACCTCTGTTATACCATTTATGCCAGTTAATAGTTTGGTTAGTATGTATATTTCTCTTATATTGCAATTTCACTGAAGTCAGGGGCCAAAAATGCCTTATTTAACTTTGCATCCCTATATCCATATTCTTCTAGTTTGTAGGGAGTACTTCATAAATGATAACAGAAAGAAATAAATTAAGGCAAAATGGGGACAAAGTGAGAATTAGAAATGAAATGCCAGGCCCTATGAAGATTAACCTTAGAAAGTTTGAGTATTGTTTATAATAGGTGCAGACCCCTCAGGAACTTTATATGTTTTACTTTTGCTGAGTTACTGTAATTTAGTTTAAGTACTACATTTCAGTTTTCTAATTTTCCACAGATTATTTTTTACATTTAACATTTCATTTTACTCAATGTGAAAAATGAAGTTTTGTCTTACTGTTTCTAGCATTGCCAAAATAAAATAATAAAATTTTATTTTGACAGCTTGAAATAACTGTGAATGTTGCAGATGTAGGATGTGTAACTGTTGTTGAACATCTGCTCTCAAACACAGATGAGACTATTCAGAAACTAGAGCAAGAAAATAATTTGAATATGTCATTTGTAAGTATCCATTTTAATCTTTATTTTCTTTTTTTTTGGTATCAGGGATCAAACTCGGGACCTTAATCTTTATTTTCAAAAGACTAGAGGGTGATTTTGATGGCTTTAGTTTACAGACAGTTCTTAGCTAATTTCTCTTATGTGGGACATGTTAGCATAAATAATAAAAACTTGTGAATAATGGATTTTAGTTTGACGTGAAAGCATTGATGTGTGTGTGTGTGTGTGTGTGTGTGTGTGTGTGTTTAGAGCTCTATCCCCATTAATTTTTATACCGTGTGTGTAGAGCTCTTACTATCCCCATAGACCTTTACACCAGAATTCTATTACATTAAATCTATATAATGTATATTACTCAAAATATATTTAATTTCTTCTTTTTTTTTTTTGTTGGTACTGGGGATCGAACTTGGGACCTTGCGCTTGTTAGGCAGGTGGCAGAACTACTGAGCTAAATCCCCAGTCCAGTTAATTTTATTTTGTTTGATGCTCTTTCATATTTAGTGTGAAGACTTAGAATCATAACTTTTTACAAACACTTCTATTGAAATACAATTTAGACACAATATAATTGACCCATTTAAAGTGTAAAATTGAGTGATTTTTAATATATGTAGAGTTTTGCAAGCATCACCAGTCAATTTTAGAACACTCGTCACCTCAGAAAGAAATTCCTGCCAGGCTTGGTGGTGGACCTGAAGTCCCAGCTGCTTAGGAGACTGAGGCATGAGGATCACAAGTTTGAGTCTATCCTGGGCAATTTAGCAAGACTCTCTCCAAATTTAAAAAAATAAATGTAGCTTAGTTCATTCCCCAGTACTGCAAAAGAAAGAAACAAAGAAACCCATGGGCATTTTCAGTCACTCCACATTTCCCTCCAAGATCTCCCCAGGCCTAGGGAACCAGTTACTTTTGTCTGTAGATTTGCTGGACATTTATTTCATGGAAAAGGAATAATAAAATACAGTGTTTTGTGTGACTTCTTAATATCTTTAGTGTTTATCCATATTTTAGTACTTCATTACTTTTTGTAGCCAAATAATTTACAGCATTTTGTTCATTCATCTATTCATGAACATTTGGGTTTTCATCTTTTGTGTGTTATAAACATACCCGTATAACCATTTGTGAGAACACATTTTCATTTCTCTTGGATACATTCCTAAGAGTATAATTGTTAGGTAAGATGGTAGGTTTGTGTTTACTCATTAAAGAAACTGCCAAACTATTTTCCAGAGCAGCTCTACCATTTTACATTCCCAGCAGTGCGTGAGAGTCCTATGTCCCACACCTTTGTCGACACTTGCTATGTGCTATTTTGGATCTAGCTATCTGTTCTATTTGGGATGAAGTCATGTCTCATTATGGTTTTAATTTGCATTTTCCTGATGATTAATGATGTTGAGTTCTTTCATGTGCTTATTGGCCATGATTTTTGGAGAAATATCCACCTCGATGTTTTGCTCATTTTTTAACTGGGCCATTTGTCTCTTTATTGAATTGTAAGAATTCTTTATATAGTCTAGATATAAGTCCCTTATCAGGTACGTAATTTATAGATACTGTATTTTCTTCTATTCTTTGGGTTATCTTTTTGTGTGCGTGATGGTTTCCTTTAAAACACAAACATTGTTAATTTTGATAATGGTCCATTTTATTCAGTTTTTCTTTAGTTGCTTTTGCTTTTGGGTTTTTTGTTTGGTTTTTTTTGGTATTGGGGATCGAACTCAGGACTGCCAGGCAGGCACTCAGGCACCACTGAGCTAAATCCCTGGCCCCTTGGTTTTTTTCTTATTCATTCATTCATTCATTCATTCATATTTGTGTGTGTGTGTGTGTTTTGTTTTTTGAGATAGGGTCTTGCTATGCAGTTCAGGCTGGCCTTGAACTCACTATGTAGCCCAGGCTGTCTTCACTCACAGCAATCCTTCTGCCTCAGCCTCCTGCGTGGGATTACAGCCCTGTGCCACCTTGCCCAACACATTGTATTTGGTATTATCTAAAACTCCTTTGCCAAATTCAGGGATCTGAAGTTTTACTCTTATTTTTTTTTAAGAGCTTTATAATTTTTCTTTTCCATTTAAGTCTTTGATCTATTTGTAGGGTTTAGTTTTTGTTTCTTTTGTTTTTTTGTTTTTTTGAGACAGTGTCTTGTTATGTAGTTCAGGCTGGCCTTGAACTCACTATGTAGCCCAAGCTGGTCTTGAACTCTCAGCGATCCTCCTGCCTCAGCCTCTGTAGTGCTAGAAATACAGGTGTGTTACTACCACTCCAAGTTGGAGTTAATTTTTCATATGGTCTGGTAACCTCATTATCCAACCTTGTTTTGGTGGTACTGGAATTGAAAGCAAGACTTCCACGTTGATCTACAGTCCTAGCCCCTTTATTTTATTTTATTTTTGGTAAAATATAAAATAAAGGTCCCTGGGCCTGCAGGGCAGGCGGCGGCACCAGTGAGCTAAATCCCTGGCCCAACCCCTTTATTTTTTGAGACAGGGTTTTGGTAAGTTGTCTGGGCAAGACTTGAATTTAATTCTCCTTGCCTCAGCCTCCCCGAGTAGTGGAATTACAGACATGCACCATGCCCTGCTAAACTTAATTTGAAAAGATCCCATTAAATAGTATTGGCACTCTTCAAAAATCAGTTGAGCACGGATGTATGGGTTGATTTCTGGACTATTCTTTTTCATTGATCTATATGTTTGCCCTTATACTGGTGATGATGTATTGATTATTGTTGTATTGTAATAAGTTTTAGGATTGGGAAATGTGATTTCTCCTACTTTGTTGTTTTCTGGATTATTTTGGCTAATGTAGGTAATTTTCAGTTCAGTATGAATTTAAAATTGACTTGTCAGTGTCTACAAAGAAATCAGCAGGAATTCTAATTATGATTGCATTGCCTCTGTAGATAGGTTTGGAGGACATTGTCACCTCCTATTAATGTTGAGACTCATAATCGTGAAAGTCTCTGATTTGTGTTTCCTATAGGACTTCTCTGTCAGTGCCAGAGTATTGGAGTAAAGCCCGTCACAAATCTCTAGAACATGAAGTACAGGTTTTCAGAATTAGTAAATGAAAGCAGTCCCATCTTGACATCCATCTAGGATTATTAGTTTCTGCAAGTAACAAACCCACTCATTTTTAATGCCTTCCTTTAGTATTGGGGATTGAACACAGGGCCTTTGCACTGATCCACATTCCCAATCCTTTTTAAAAACTTTTAAAATTTGAAACAAGGTCTTGCTAAATCACTTACTTGCCCAGGCTGGGCTCAGACTTGTGATCCTCCTGCTTCAGGCCCTCACAGTGCTGGGATTACAGCCATGGGCCCCACATTTGGCAGGGGTTGTTTTCTTAATTTCATTTTTGGATTCCTTCTTGCAAGTGTTTAGAAATTTATGATTTTTGTATATTAATTTTGGATCTTGCAATTTTTCTGATCTCATTACTTCTGAGAGTTTTTCAGTGTATTCCTTAATATTTTCTATATACTTAGTATTTTAATATCATCTCTGAATCAAGATAGGTTTATGCCTTTCAATATCAGTTTTCTAGCTTAGATGTAACAAAGTACCACAGACTGGATATCTGAAAGCCCCAGAAATGTATTTATTCTCTTACAGTTCTGGAGTCTAGAAGTCCAAAATAGCATGTGATATGGTGTTGGTTCTTTCTGGAGCCTGAAGGAGAAGCCTTCTGGTGTTTCTGCGGGTGCCTGGTCATTTCTTACCTTGAGGCACCATAGCCTCAGCCTGTCCTCACTGCTACTTGGTGTTCTCCCTGTGTTGCCCCTTTGTCTTTTCTTTTAAGGGCCAACACTAATCCAGTATCGGGACAGGAGAAAGAAATAGAGATAGGTAAAAGGGAGACAAGGAAATTCATAATTTTAAAATTGTACTTTACCAAGTTCATTCCCCAGCACCCCCCCAAAAAAAATTGTACTTTAAAAACATTGCAATTTAAGTCTGATTGTGCTGGCACATGTTTGCAATCCTAGCACTCTGGGAGGCTGAGGCAGGGGTATTGAAAATTTGAGCCCAGCCTGAGCAGCTTAGCAATTTAGCAAAATCTTGTTTCAAAATAAAAAAGGGTTAGGGATATAGCTCAGTGGAAAGGCCCTGGGTTCAGGTCCAGTGTTTCCACAGTGTACGACAGATAGAAAACATTCAGTAAATATTAATTGACTGATAGAGGCCAGGATTTGGGGTTTTGTTTTTTGCTAATTTTTTCTTTCACATCTTTTTTCCCCCCCTTTTTAGTGCATATTGGTTATACAGATTTATGAGTTTCATTTTGGCAGGTTTGTTCATACATATAACATGCTTTAATCATCACGCCACATCAGTTTAGTCACCTAGTAATGTAAAAAAATTCTGATGGTTTTCAGACTTGTTTTCATTGGATAAAAACTGGCAGTAGGTTGGCCTAGGGTAGAAAGATTATGAATGTGGAGAAGTAAGAATGATTCAATGAATATAGCATATGATTAGAGTTATAATTTGCATATAAGAAAAAAGTAAAATCAAGAGAAAGACAAAGAACTTGGCTTTTATTTCTGTGCTTATTTCTGAAATTTTACGAATATTTACAAGTTAAGAAAAGTTTTATTATTGTTAACTAAAAAATACAGAAAGTCCTGTAAAATGTAGTGCTTTTTGAGAAAAGGACCATATGTTTAGGGAAAATACTTAACATATTATCTTTTCTCTTTTAGGAAATGACCACAGGTGAACAGAACCAGGATGAAGCAGGTAACTGTTTACAGGGAAGCTGCTAGAACTGCTTGGTTAGCACCAGCATAGTGCTCTCACAGTGGGACAGTTAGGGAATGAGTCAGTTTGCTGGAACATTGGATAAAAAGAGTCAGCTGTTGATTAAATTATCTCTGTGTTAAACCTGGTATATTAGTCACCTTCCCATTGCTGGGACAAAATACCTGATACTTGTAACTGATAGGAGGAAGGATTTATTGAGGCAAGAGCTTCAGTCCATGATGGGCTGGCTCCAAGCAGAATCGTTGTGGTGTGGAGGGTGGAGGGTCACGGCAGAAGAAAGCAGAGTAGAAAGAGTGGGTGGGGCCCTGGGGGCAAAAATATATCCTTTCAGATTACACCCAGTGATCCATCTCCTCCACCCAGGCCCCACCTCCTATCAACACATTTAGCTATGAGCTCATCAATGGCTGAATCCACTGATGAGTGCAATACCTCATGATCCAGTCATCTTCCAAAAGCTCCAGCTATGAGCATAGGAGCCCTTTTAGGGACATTTTAAATAGAGCAAACCATAGCACTTGATATGAAGGTGAACTGAGTTAAATATATAATAAAGAAGTATTTGTTAAGCATTTCTTCAGTGTTTTCAGTGAGTGAAAATAGCCAAGAGTAAAAGTGACTTTTTTTTTTTTTTTTTTTTTTTGTACTGGGGATTGAACTTGGGTCCTTGTGCTTGTGTAGGAGGCAGCGAAACCACTGAGCTAAATCCCCGGCCCAAAAGTGATGGTTTTTAAATTGGTAGTATATATGTATATAAGCTGAACGAAACACATTAGTAAGGAAGTACAGAGAATGGTGATATCATTACTAGAAGAAAAACACCTGAGTTAAGAATCTGTTTTAAATAAATTCATTTCCATATCCCTTTATCTGTTTCAATGTTGGTGTGTTTCTTCACAAGGTACCAGTGATGGGAGCACGGAAGCTGCCATAACTTTACTTACAATGGGAGATCTAATGCTGCAGTCGGAGATGAGTACTGACCAGGGTGATGGTAAGAGTGGAAGATAAGGCCTGCCAAAGAGAAACTTAAAATGTAACTGTTAAGAAATCAGGTCCAAAATAAAAGAAATCATGTCCACACTTTGAGTAATAAGCTTTTTATATTTAAAAATATCACTATTGTTTTTCTAGAAGAGGTAATGTTGTATATGATTCAGCCACTATTTTAGCCCTGTTAGATGTAGTGGCAACCATTTCAAGATAGTGAATGTGGTTTATTAAGAATAATTTATATTCATGGAATAGTTGATCAGTGGATTTTCTACCTTATAAACATTGGTGGTTAATTGAGCTCAATGATTATTGATCATTTTATGTGTTTCTTTAGCAAAGGAGTTGCTGCCTGAAATGGTCTTCAAATTACATGACAGATACTCTTTGGGGGGATAATAAGATTCATTGAATAAGCTGTTCTAATACTTTGGACAGAGCCAAAAAAAATATGGCAGTATAGTTTTTTTGTTTTTTGGGGGGGAGTACCGGAGATCGAACTCGGGACCTTGTACTTGCAAAGCAGGCACTGGAAACACTCAGCTAAATCCCCGGCCCAGTATAGATTTTTAATATATTTGACTGAAGTTAGAAGCTATGGTCCTTACCATTATCTGCATTAGTTGGATAATTACACTAATTTTATAATTGACTGGTAATGACTGACCTGTCATGCTGTCATCCATTTTAGTTGTTAAACCTCTTTTATTTTTTATTTTTTTGGCATAGTGCTAAGGATTGAACCCAGGGCCTCACACACATGCTGGGCAAGTGCCCTTCCTACCCCTGAGCTGCATCGCCAGCCCTCATTGTTAGACTTAAATTTGTAGAGATGTATATCAGGAAAGTCTCTGATTTGTGTCCTGTAGAGGGCTGCTTTCTCAGTAGCAGAGTCTCAGAATAAAGCCTGTCACAGATCTCTAGAAGATAAAGTACAGGTTTTAAAAATTAGTATCTGAAGGCCATCCTATCTTGAAATCTAGGGTTATGTAGTTCCTGTAAGTAAGAAAGGGAATCATTTTCACCTTTTTTTTTACTCCTTTTGGTATGAGGAAAGGATCCCAGAGCGTTTTCTCTATCTACGTCTTCAGCCTTTTTTATTTTTGTTTTTTATTTTGAGACAGGGTCTTGCTAAGATGCTCAGTCTGGACTTGAACTTGAAATCCTCCTGCCTCGGTTTCCCACAGTGCTGAGATTGCAAGGGACACACCACTATGCCCAGCTTCATTTTTACTTGTAATAACACAAACTTTCATTCTTAAGAATCAAGCTTATTACAGGCCAAATTCGAGACTTCAAATATGACTTTATATACAGTATTTAACTTTGGAACCCCCCAAAAAGAAACAAACTTTAGTAATACAGAATTTTACAGTTATTAAATGTTGAAGAATTGATTTTATTTGGATTTCTATTTTTATTGGCTCAATTTTAATTTCCTATTTTTTTCTGCAGTAGGAGTATGTGTATTTCCTGATGTTCATTCAAAGGATAAAAGTCATATTCCTTTTAGCCCAGATAATGTAAGTCACAAAATTGTTCACGAATGTCAAGAGCTTTCTTCATTTGTCATTAATACATCTGCAACTGAAGAAAACAAGTGTGTATCAGAGAAGCAGAATAGAGAAGAAGTTGGATTAAAGGAGGAAATAATGGAGAACACTACATCAACCAGGTTTATTTTAGTATTCAATTAATAAATGTATTTAGTCCTATCTCTTCAGTCTGTAGCTTTGAGTATTCTATAAATTCAAAGAAGGTAAAGCTAATTTCTTATACATTAAATTAAAGATTGGCTGATTTAGATTTTAATGGGTTAATGGTTTGCATGTTAAAATTATACAGTGGTACCTCGGTTCATTAACTTGGTTCTTTCCACAATTCTGGTCACAAACCAAGTTGGATAAAAACCAACTCAAATTCAATGATTAGGTTCAATGTTGACCTTATAGGGAAATTTGATTCTTTTTTCATCCAGTTTGGTTTACAAACACAATTGTGAAGAGAATTGGCTGTGTGAACCGAGGTACCACTATACTGTATTTCATGTCTTTGAAGCTTAATGCAATAGATTTATATGAATGTATAATTCATGAATATGGTATAGAAGTTCTTCTCAAGACATCTAGTAAAATTATTAGTTATTTTAGCATTAATAAGTGAATACTTAGCTGGGCATAGTGGTACATACCTGTAATCCCAGCATACTGGGAGGCTGAAGCAGGAGAATCCCAAGTTTGAACCCAGCCTGGACAATTTAGGGATTTTGTGAGCCCCTGTCTCAAAATAAATAAAGCACCAGGGATATAGCTTAGTGCAATGGCCCTGGGTTCAGTCCCCAGTACTGAGGAAAAAACAAAACAAAAAAACACCTTGGGGCAGGGTGTGTAGCTCAGTGGCAAAGAAATGAACATTCATAGATAGTGTGGCCCATGATGGGCAGGCGGCACAGGGCCAGATGAACTGTATCAATGGTAGAAGGAAAGAATTCTTGCATAATTGCTAAATTTCTCGTTTCTTCATTTCTAGGAGTACAGCTTCTAAAGTGGATAGTAGTTTTCAAAATAGAAGTAGATTTGTCAGGCCTGAGCCAAATCTTGAGGTATTAGTGACCAACAGGGTTGATGCTCATCAGGAAGTTTCCGGTGTATCCAAAGGGGATGAAGTGGAAAGTCAAAAAGGTAGACTTTATTGTTCTCTTAGAAGTTACAAATTATTTTGGCACAAGAAATTGCATTTGCATTTCAAGGGAACATTAGGTTGTTAAAATTATTTTTAATTACTGTAGAAGCTTTCCAAAAAAGTACAACAAGCTATAAAATAAATATTCATAAATCCAACAATTGATTTCAGTAATTGGTGAATTTTGCTATATTTGCTATATTTTTAATGTGTATATGCTGATGTATGTATATACTTAAATATTCAAGCATATGTCTCTTAGAAAAGTGTGTATGCAATACCTGTGGCAAACAGTAGATTAGTGCCCACAAGGGACAAAATGTATTACGAACAAAACCTCCTCATCCTTGGTCTGCAGTCCCCTTATCTCACTCAGTGATGAACTGCTATTAATGGTCTTTTTTGTTTTTGTGTTTGTTTTGGTACTAGGGAATAAATTTAGGGCCTTTGTATTCAGACATATCCCTAGCCCTTTTTATTTTTATTGTATACTTCCAAAAACATTTTATACACATGTAAGCATCTAAGTGAGGTGTGTATGTACATATACCACACATGCATTCACATTTATATAAACACATGTCTATACATGTATATTTCCTTTGGAAAGAATAAATATATACACATACTATAGCACACATAAGGTTTAGTATCAGTTTTGTAATCACACAGCCAAGTGACCATAGTTCATGGTGATATATAATACAGTATTCTCTTTTTTTTTGGTACCGGGGATTGAACTTGGGTCCTTGTGGTTGCACAGCAGGCGGCGAAAACCACTGAGCTAAATCCCTGGCCCTAATACAGTATTCTTAAAATGTAAAGAGAACAGATATGATGTGCTCTTACCACAAAAATGCTATAACTCTTGAGTTAATGCATTTGTTATTTTAACTAGATGTAATCATTCCACAATGTATATAAAGTCATACTTCGGTACAGCTTTGAAATTCATGGAACTGGTCCATTTCAATGACATTTTGCCCTGGCACTTATTGCTTGTTTGGTACTTGCTGTGCAAGCAGGAACCTGTTAGAGTTCATTGCTGTACTTGGTACCCTTTCCAGCCAACACAACTTGCTTGGTATTTGCTGTTTTTTATGCTCATCACACTTCCCAGAAACCAGTGAATAAGAAGTGCATAGCCAGGTATAGTGGCATGCATCTGTTATCTCAGCACTCAGGAAGGCTGAGGCAGGAGGATCTTTTAAGTTGAGCACAGCTGGGCAACTTAGCATCATACCAAGACCTTGACTCGAAGTAAAAGATAAAATAGGGAATGAGGATGTAGCTTAGGGCAAAGGCCCTGTGTTCAGTATCCAGTACCCCTCCCCCCCAAGAACATTTATGTATACATTTTTGTTTGTTTTTATTTTTGTTGTTCTGAGACAAGGTTTCACTATGTAGTTCAGGCCAGCCTTGAACTCACTATGTAGCCTAGGCTGGCTTTGAACTCATGGCAATCCTCCTGCCTCAGCCTCCCGAGTGCTGGGATTACCACCATGCCTGGCTGCTACATATACATTTTATGTGGCATATGTTTTCATTTCTCTAGAGCTTATACCTACAGGTTTAATTGCTTGGTCATATGATAATTCTTTTTAACCTTTTTTGTGGGAGTGTTTTGCATTCAGCCCAGGGCCTCATGCAGGCTAAGTGCTTGTCATGGAACTACATTGTTTACCCTGTTGAGGAGTTATCAAACTTTTAAATATGTATAGTTTTTTTTGTTTTTATGTATCAGTTAAATGAAATATATTAAAAAGAAATGTTAGGAGGATTACAGGTGCAAGACTTACCTGGGAAACCTAGCAAGACCCTGCTGAAAGGGGGTGGGGGTGAAAAAAGGAGAAAAGGAAAGGAAGGGAGAGGTAATGTAGCCAGTGGCAAGTGTCCCTGGGTTCAGTCCCCCAGTACCACAAATTGAAAAAAGCACCATTTATGGTAGATATTGGCACCATTTTATGTTTTCACTAGCAGTCTGTTTCAGTTTCTCAACGTCTTTCCAGGCATTTTTTTTGGTTTTTTTTCTTTGTCCTTTTGATGATTAGAGCTATCTTGGTATGAAGATATATTTCATTGTAGTGGAATTTTTTGTTTTATTGTTTATTTCTGTGGTACTGCAGATCAAACCCAGGAGTGCCTTACCACTGAGCTACATCCCAGTCGCCCTCCCTCTTTTTGTTTGCTTTTCATTTTTAGATAGGATCTCACTAAGTTGCCAACTTCTGATCCTCCTGCCTCAGCCACTTGAGTAGCTGGGATTATGGGTGTGTACCATTGTGCCCAGCTCATTGTGGTTTTGATTTGTATTCTTCTAAGTGTTAATAGCATTGTATATCTTGTCATGTGCTCATTTGTGTATCTTCTTTAGAAAAACAGCTCTTGAAATCTATTTTTAAAAAAAATTGGTGTGTCTTTTTATTATTGAGGTAAATGTTTTAGTTCAAAGGCCCTGGGTTTAGTCCTCAGCACCTGAAGAAAAACATTTTAATACATTAGCACTTTCTGGGTTTGGTTTTGTTGTTGTTTTTGCCTCACAGTGTTAGGCATTGAGCCCAAGGGGCTCAGTCATGCAAGGCAGGTGCTCTACCACTACACTACATCCCCAGCTCTGCACCTTCTTTTTAGTGTTTGCTTTCATTTTTTTAATGGCCTCACTGTATTCTGATATAAAGTTTGTTCTCAGTCCTTTCTTTTCTACCCCCACCTTCTTGGCTGAGGGTCCAGCCCCCTCGGGGGATAGTAAGGGCAGGGAAAGCTGTGCAAACAGCTGGCTGTCAGAATGAATTGAACCCATGCTTTGAAGACCAGGACAGATAGCATCATCTTTCCCCTGTTTTGCCTTTTCTGGTTTCTAGGATTCCCTTTGAGCCAGCAATGCCTGTGGTACCGTGTGTATGTGCAGTGTGTTAATTATTGTGCTGCCTTGAGCAGCATCCAGAAGCTCTTAGGCTAATCATTGACTGTGGAAACATCTCAGTGACCAGAACCACCATTCTGCCATGTGATTACACTGGGTTTTGGATTTAGGGAAGTTTGGAGGAGTCACTGCATTGCTATCTGTGTTGTTAGAGAGGATGTGTTTCTAATACGGAGATTTTAGTGGTATTATTATTTTTTTCTTCTCAAATTCTTTTATTGGTAATTTTAGGTATGTAATACGTTTACATTTATCATTGGGTGCTTGTACCTGTACACGGTGTATCTTGGTTTTTATTTTTTTTCCCCATTACCTGTGTGCCCTTCACCCCCTCCACCCTTCCCTACTTACAAAGACATTGTTTCCACTTTTTTCTTTTTCTCATGATTTTTCCTTTCCCTTCTTTCCTTTCCCCTTCCCCTCCCACCACCCCTACCCCTTTGGACCCTTTCCTATTTCAAAGTATCAATTATTCATTATTAATCCTTTTAATCCTTATTTACACTTTCAGTTTCTCACACTAGAGTAACTATTTGATATTTACACATGTGTGTCCTACTTATTTCACTTAAGAGGATGGCCTCTATGCATCCATTTAGCTATAAATGACACTAGTTTCTCATTCTTTATGGCTGAGTAGTACTCCATTTTATAAAAAAAAGCCACCTTCTTCATCCAGTCTCCAGCTGATGGGCACTTGGGCTGTTTCCAAGCTTTAGCTATTACAAACTGTGCCACTATAAACATGAGTGCACATATATCTCTGTGGTATGATTCTTTTAATTCTTTTGGGAAGATACTCAATAGGGGAATCGCTGGGTCAAATGGGACCTAGTGGTATTATTTTGAACTACACCTTAAGTATGTTTTTTTTAAAGAAACTGAGAACATTGCTTCCAAGGCAACAGAATTGGAAGATAAAAACTCTGGGCCAGTCAGGACAGCAGAAAATCAGGAGCAGAACCAATTGGCATGTGTGCAGCATATCAAAGGGACCAGTATTTCACAAGAAGCAAATCCAACTGCAAGGTAAAAGAGGGAAGACAGATTCTGGGACTCCACTGTAGCTATAGGCTCTGGCTGTAAGAATCTGATTGAAAAAGAGTTCCATTGAGTTGAATATATTTTATAAGCTCAAAACCATTAAATTAGATGATCTCTCACGGATCTAGCGCTAAAAGTACTTCCATAGTTGTGTTTGCCTGATGTCAAATAACATACTAATACTAATACTCTCTTTCAGAAATGAGGATCAAGAAGAGAACTCTCAAGAGGTTCAGATGTTGCCAGTTGCTCCCAATCTTTCCTCTGAGGCAGGGCCCCCCACACTTGTTTCCAGTGGGGGTCTCAGTAAGAATTCTGTTGAAGAGCCCCTGATAAAGGATGCTAAAGGAGACAGTGTATCCACACTTCATGTGCCGGAGGTAAAAAAATGTAGACTGTCACAAGGGGTAGCAGATGTGTCTTCCCATTAAAAAAAAAGTTAATGTATAATTTTCACTTGATCTTAGCCAAAAGGCCGAGAAGCGATTTATGTATAATTTTCATATGATAAACTTTACCCTCTGTCGTGTGTGTGTTTGTGTGTGTGTACACATTTATTTTTTTGGTGCTAGGAATCTAACTCAGAGCTTTATGCATTTTAGGCAAGCTATACCAGCAGTGGCTCAAATGTCACCCTTTGAGTGTTCCATTCTGTAAGTTCTACAGATTTATAGTCTTATAACCAATATAGGAACGGTTCATCACAACAATCATCAGTGCCCTTTCATACTCACCTTTCTGTCACGTCAGCTCCTAAGAGTCACCGACCCATTTCCCCTGTAGCTTTACCTTTTACAAGAATGTATTGCAATTGAATTTTAATTAAATATGTCTTTAGTCTCTAGAACATAGAGATAGAAGAGTTGTTAGCCAGCTTTGTTGTGAAAGCTTTCAGGAGCAAGTGTTTTGTACACAGAATATTTGTTTTGTACACAGAGTAGGTATTTTTTTTTTTTTGGTACTAGGAATCGAACTCAGGTCCTTGCGCTTGCGCAGCAGGCGGCGAAACCACTGAGCTAAATTCCCGGCCCTGAGAGTAGATATTTTTTGAGATGTTATTACTACATGTCTGGCACCTTTAGACAGTGGGATATAAATCTGTGGGAGACAAATGAATTCTTAAACTCAGTTTACAATATGATACCATATGATAGATTTGTACAAGACTCTATAGGAGTTACCGCCACTCAAATTAATTAATTTCTGGGAATAAGGCTCAAGCATTAATATTTTCTTTAAAAAGTTCCCTCGGAAAGCCGGGCACGGTGATGCATGCTTATAATCCCAGCACTCAGGAGGCTGAGGCAGGAGGATTGCTATGAGTTTGAGGCCAGCCTGAGCTTCATAATGAGTTCAAGGCCAGACTGAACTACATAGTGAGACCCTGTTTCAAAAAAAAGGAAAAAAAAGTTCCCTGGGGACATTCAGAGGCAGGGTGGAGGAGTGCCACACTAAGAGCCATGCTCCAGGAGTGAAAACAGTGAAGTTGGCGAGAGGTCAGCCATGGCTTCTGGTCCCAAGAAGCATCTGAAGTGAGCAGCAGCTCCAAAGCATTGGATGCTGGATAAATTGACTGGCATGTTTATTCCTCGTCTATCCTCTAGTTCCCGCAAGCTGAGAGATTGTCAGCCTCTCACCATCTTCCTAAGAAATAGACTTAAGTATGCAGTGCTTCATTAAGATTGATAGCATTCTGAACTGGTATAACTTACCTTGCTGGCTCTATGGATGTCATCAGCGTTGCCAAGACCGGAGAGCATTTCTGTCTGATCAGACAGATGGGTTGCTCTGCTGTTCATTCATATCACACCTGAGGAAACCAAGTAGAACATTTGGAAAGTGAGAAAGATCTTTGTAGGCACCAAAGGAATCCCTCATCTGGTGACCCACGATGCTCCCACCATTGGCTACTCTGATCCCTTAATCTAGGTGAATGATACCATCCAGATCGATTTGGCATCTGGCAAGATCACCAGTTTCATCAGGTTTGACATTGGTGACCTGTGTGTGGTGACTGGAGGTGCTTACTTGGGAGGGATTGGCATGATCACTAACAAGGAGAAACATCCTGGCTCTTTTCATGTGGTTCAATTAAAAGATGCCAACAGCAACAGCTTTGCCACCTGGCTCTCCAACATTTTCGTTATTAGTAAAGGCAACAAGCAATGGATTTCTCTTCTGCAAGGAAAAAGAATCCACCTCACCATTGCTGAGGAAAGAGATAAGAGGCTTGGCGGCGAAAGCAGTGGGTGAAATGGTCTGTAGGTGACATGTTGGAGAGGTCTCTGTGCTTAAAGATGTAGAGAATGATTTTTTTAAAAAAGTTCCCTGAATGAGAGGATCCTTTAAAGAACAAGTATAAATGAGTGGATTAAAGGGAAAGAAATATGAAAATACAGGTGTGGAGCAGCCCAACATATTTGGGATTGTATATCGTTATGAGTGGAATATAAATGAGTAAAAGGGTTAGAGATGAAGTTAGAAAGGTGGCCTGCAAACCAGGCCAAACCTGTAATCTCAGCACTTTGGGATCTGGATGTGGGAGGATGACAAGTTCAAATCCTGCCTGGGCAACTTGGTGAGACCTTGAAACAAGAAAGAAAGGGAGGTGGGGCTGGGAATGTAGAGTGCTCCTGGGGTCAATCCTCAGTATCCCCCAAACAAACAAACAAATCCAAAACTAGAAAAAAAAGAAAAGTTGGGCCTGGGATTTAGCTCAGTGGTTTGGCCACCTGCTGCGCAAGCACAAAGACCTGAATTTGAACCCTGGTACCCCCCCAAAAAATCATTTGCAGACAGGTAATAAGGGATTTTTATGACTTGCTAAGGAGTTTGATAGCATCCAAAGTTATGAGGACCCTCCCCAACATTTTAACTTTTGAAATAATTTCAAACAGAAAAATGAAAGAGTCTTAGAAAGAGCTCTTCCATATTTTTTCCCTTGGATTTATTAAGTGTTAACACTGAGTTTCATTTGCTTTCTCGTTTGCCCTCCATCTCCTTGAATGAATGGTTGGATGGGTGGGTGAGTGGGTGGGTGAATGGATTCTTTGAAAAACTGAACCATTTGAAAATTGCAGACATGAGCCTTTACCCCTAAATATTCCATCTTGGTAATAAGAACAAGGTTGTTCTTTTACATAGAAGTGATGGTCCTTTTCTCACCCTAAGTCATTACCATAGTATTTAGTATTTGTTCACTAATATAATTTGGGGGGGGCAGAAATAATTACCTTTATGGCTGTGTTTTTCATCTTCTATCCATCCATAGATCCTGCTCATGGTAATATGAGCCATTATTGATTAACTTTAGCAACTTCTCATGTAAGTTTTGTCTAAGATATGTGGTTTCCTATTCAGTCTCCTCCAGGAAGTTTTCTCGTATAAGGTGTTGTCTGAGTTTCAAAATCCTGTTTAAATCCCGGTCATCAATTTCATAATCTCAATCTTTATCGGACCAATCAGTAAATGTATTTTTTCATCCATTTATTCCATCTCTTCATCAAATAGAGAATCAAGTACTTGTTATTGTTCGTCTGAAAGACACTATTGATTTGATCTCTCTTCAGGTATAGGTATTGATTCCTTTAATTTGGAGACAGGTGATGCCTCTTTACTTCTATCCAAGGTTCTGAATCCGAGTCAGGTAAACTGGTAGACAAACCTCCAAACATTGCTTGAAGACTACTTGTTTCAGTATTTTTCTTTGGAATCACGGGACTTCCAGTTCTTGGAGAATTTGGGGCAGACTCTTGATTGTGAGCAAAAGGCTTGGCCTGGTATGAACTCTGGACAATCAATCAGTTGAGACAAATCTGTTTGTGGCATGATTCGTGGAGGAGGGCCTGGGATTGGCCATTTTTCTGGTTCTACCCTTTTTCTCATTTTCTCATCCACAATTTCAACTTCTGTGCTATCCTTCATTGCCTCTAAGATGAGATTAAGGTTTGTGGTGACAGCCTGAACACAGTGAAAACCAGCAATCAGAGAAATAGGCAAGAAACCTTGTTCATCCATCTTTCTCTGAAGAAAGAAGTCTCATTCCAAATTTTCTATACTGAAGTAATATTCAATTTGGCGTTTAATATATTTAAGCAGTGTTTCCTCCACAGGATACACCTGTACGCCTGTCCCATCATCATAGTAGCGCATCATACTGGCATTAAATTCCGTTTGAGATGGTTGATCACCTTGCACCGTGTTCTCCATAACCATACATATACTCAGAGTTCAGTCGAGGATTTCCTCTGCCTCGTCCTCTTCCCCATCCTCAGCCTCTAAAGGAACCTCAGATAGTGCCACCCTCACTTCTCACACTGGAGACTTCATCTTGATCATCTCTTTTTTCTCTATCTCACCTCCAACTTCGTGTATCATTTCTCCTGTTATTATGTGCTGACTTATTTGCTTCAGCTTGACATCTTGAGTTATTCCGGGATCCAGGTCTTTCTTGGCTGTCTGGCCTAAGATCATCTAAGTGGAGCGGTACCCACTTGTGCTTATTAGCCCTCTTTCGCTGATTACTTGATTGAGTCTCATACTCACGTTTTCACCAGGACCGTTGAATCTTGTTTCCCGGTTTTCTTTGCTCTCACTGTTACTACTCTTTTCAATCTTCTCTTCTTTTTCTTTTCTAATTTGTGGCTTCTTACTTCCTTGGCTTAAGACACTCTGAAATCCAGTGTTCACTAATTCACCTGGTGTTGGCCAAAGAGTCATATCGCTGAAATCGCTGGCCTTGTTGGATTTCTTTGTCTTGAGTATTCCTGCTTTTATAGGTTTTGGGACACTGAGCTCTGCTTCCAGGGTGTCGGGCAGGGGCACGGCGGGGGGCAGGTGCTGCCACGGCTTTTTGGTTCAGGGGTTCTCTTTAGGCAGAGGTCGGGCGGAGGTTGCAGCTTCTAGGGGCCGGCCGCGGCCAGCTCCTCCTGGGCGTCCTGGGCCGGCGAACCCCGCGGTGGTGGCGGGGTTGGAGTCGGCGGCTCCCCAGCGGAGGGGTCACCGGAGCCGCGCGCCTTGTGCGCCAGGTCCAGCGCCAGGGGCCACACGGGCACGGCCACCTGAGGCACGCAGCGCCCCAGCACCGTGGCCGGCGACAGCTCGCCCCCCACTAATATAATTTAATATACAATTTTTATTCAGGTTTCCTCAGCTGTTCCAGTCATGTCCATTATAGCCTTTTTTTTTTTTTTTTTGTTATCAGGGATCGAACTTGGGACCTTGCGCTTGCGAGGCAGGCAAGCTAAATCCCCGGCCCTGGATTTTTTTTTTTTACTTGCCTCCTCATTACTGAATTTAGTTTTGAGTCAAGATTACTACATAGGTGATGTTGTGTTTTTCCCTTAACTAACATCACATCAAGAGACACATAATGTCAGTTTGTTCCATTATTGGTGTTGTTGACTTAGCATTTGGCTAGAATGATGCCTGCCAGATCTCTCCATCACAAGGATGTCTTTTCCACTTTGTGTTTGTATATTGGCCAGTAAGTCCCAGCAGCTGGTTGCCCAGTTGTTTTGGTATCCATTCATGAGTCTTCCCTGAATCAGTTATCAACATTTTTGGTTACAAAATGAAAGTTAAGATTTTAAGCATTAGAGAATTACCATTGGGACTACTATTTGGGAAATCAGTGTTAGTAGGTTTTATTTTATTTTATTGAGGTATTGGGGATTGAATTTAGGGCCTTCACACTGAGCTACATCCCTAGTGCCTCCTTCTCTCTCTCTCTTTTTTGTTTTTTTAAGATAGAGTCTTGCTAAATTGAACTGCTCATGCTTCAGGCTTCCAGAGAGCTGATATTTCAGGCTTGCGCCACCATGCCTGGCTGTTAGTAGTTTTATGGAGGATAGATTGTTAGAAACCACAGTGGAGGTAAGGAGAGAAGTTTGCCTCATTGAGACAGTATTTGCTTACAGTACAGGACTGGTGTGAGGAGAGTAAAGAGATTGTTGAAAGTTTGGATCTGTCTTGTCAGTTCAAAAATCATCTCACCATGCACAGTGGTGATGCACATTTGTAATCCCAGCTATTCAGAAGTAGCTGAAGTAGGAAGTTAGAGCCCAGCTTGGGCAAATTAATGAGGCCTTGTCTCAAAATTTTAAAAGGGCTGGAGAGATAGCTCTGTGGTATAGTGCTTGTTTAAAATTCTTTGTGTTTATTTAAATCAAATTTTACTTTGCCATACGTGGCAGTGCACACTTTTAATCCCAGCACCCTGGGAGGCTGAAGCAGGAGGCTCAGAAGTTCAGATCCATCCTGGGTAACTTAGTGACTTAGCAACACTCTGTCTTAAAAAATAAAAAAGACTGAAGACCTTAGATTCAATTTCAGTACCAAAAAAAAGTTATTGACAGTTAAAATCTTCAAAACACTTGAGAAATTGTAAATGTTTAAGATAAACCATAGAGTTTTGACACAGTATCTCTTTGCTATATCACATTGATGGGAAACTTCAAAACTAAGATTTGTCACAATTCACCCTTCCCTTTTACTTTTTATGGCAGTGTACACCAACTAGTATTCCAGAAGTGCAACAAGAGAATATAACCAACACTCAAGACCTAACAGGTATGATCATCTGATTTATTGAAGTCTCAGAACCTAATATGATTTTTACATTTAACTGGAAAAATAAAAGTTTTTTAAAACTGTGGTGTCCTTAAACAAAAACAAACTTGAAGTATTTTGTGTATCAGTTTTGTTTTTCAAAATTACAGACCCTTCCCTTAATATCATCTTTACCCTTTATGAAATTATTTTTGGGGATTGGGCTGTAATTTTGTTTAGTTGTAATGATAAAGTGTCAGTGAGACTTTATTTTTAGAAGTGAAATAATGATTTTCAGTTGAGCATTTCATTACTAACTTTCACACTTTGCAGTGAATCTGTTTGGGAATGTGCATCAAGACGGAGAGGATGAGCAAGCGTTCATTTTGACTCTAGTGGAAATCCCAGCCAGTGCTGCAGAGGAATTCACTGATGCTGCTGCACAGTTAATGCCAAGTCCCGTACTGCCCGCGCCCATCCTGGTCAAATCTGGTAATCCTAAAGAAAAGGCTGATGTTAGGTAATGAATGGAAGCTTGTTTTTGCTAAGAAAAAAAGACCCTTTATGAATCAAACTGTATTAATTGAATAAGCCATTCACTGACATTCTTTGTAATTATACAGCTCTTATTTAGTAATTATTGCAGACTTGGAGAAGAGTTATAATGTGGTTCATTTTATAACTGATAAAGATGCCATTTAAATGTAGAATGTGATACTTTTTTGTGAAACTTGTTTGATATTTTATTTTGAGGACTATTAATTTAGTGATCTGGATCATAAAATGATATCAGTTACAAGTGTAGTTATATACTCCTAACTTTGTTTTTTTGGTTTTTTGTTTTTTTTCCCCATTGACTTTATTGGTACATTTTAGGTATAAAGTACAATTACATTCATCATTGGGATCTTGTACCATTACATTAGTCTCTTGGTTCTTATTTTTTTTCCACTTCCCTTCCCCTCCCTTCACCCCCTCCACCCTTCCCTATTTGCAAAGAC
>NW_004624905.1:628261-666339 GCF_000247695.1 Heterocephalus glaber
AAAAAAAAAAAAAAAAGTTTTTCATGGGCATTGGGACATCTCAGCCTCCAGGGACAGCAGGTGAGCAGCTCCCTGTGGAGGCCAAGGCCCTGTCCACAGTGTCAGATACAGTTAGGCTTTGCTGAGCCTCAGCTCCAATTAGGGGTAAGTAGGAATGCTCGGAAAGTACAAAAAAAAAAAAAAAAGAAGAAGTTTCTCATTATTTGTGTTAGTCAGCTTTCCTGTTGCTGAGACAAAATACCTGACACCCATAATTTAAAGGAGGAAATATTTAATGCGGCACTCTCAGGGAACTTGTGGCCAGCTGGCTTCAAGACAAAAATGTCATGGTGGAGGGCATGATGGAAGAAAACTCCTTGCCTCATGGTGACCAGGAAGCACAGAGAAGGGAGAAGCTGGGGAGAGAGATGCACCTTCCAAAGGCACACACTCGGGCACACTGCTCCCCAACTGGCCCTGCCTCCCATAGCACATTTAGCTGTCAACTCCTCAGTGGATCAGTCCAGTGTTGAGCATAGCACCACAATGATCCAGTCACCTTCCAAAGCCCCACCTCTGAACACATGAAAGTTTTGTTCTAGATCTGAACCAAAACTATGTTATCCTAATTAATTGCTACTTTAGCTTTTGTACTTGGTTTAGAGAAGAAAACTCTTAACTAACTTACGTGTATTAGTTAGTGGGCTGTGGGCTTTATGTACGTTTTTCCCCCCTGGTACTGGGGATTGAACTCAGGACATTGTGCTCGCCAGGCAGGCAGGGTGCCACTGAGCTAAATCTCCAACCTTACTTTTCCATCAGCACATGATACCCAAAAGTTACCACCTGTATTGAGTTGGATTAGCTTCTACATTTTAAGAAGCCCTGGAGTTTTAGGAAATGATCACCTTTTCATTTTGATAGTTCAAGGGATATTTTTGGAAGAAGATTTTTCTAGGTCAAAATGTGGAAAGATAATTATTTTGTGTAGTGGTATGACTGTTTTGCAGAAGCTATTACTATAGCTTTTATTAACTAGTTAGCTCTTTTCTTTTCTCCTGCTCCTTCTCCCCCTCCTACTTCCCTGCCTCTTCTTTTTTTTTTTTTTTTTTTTTGGTACTGGGGATTGAACTCGTGTCCTTGCTCTTGCGAGGCAGGCGACAGAACCACTGAGCTAAATCCCCGGCCCCTCCCTGCCTCTTCTTTTCTACCGCTGAGCTACATAATTTACCTTATTCTTCTGTTTCCTCCTCTTTTTCTTTTTTTGATATCAGGGATGGAACTCAGGGTTCTATGCTTGCTCAGTAGCTTACTCTTTTTCTTTTTTTTTTTTTTTTAAGTAGCTTACTCTTTTTTTTTTTTTGATAGTGGGGATCGAACTTGGGACCTTGCACTTTTGAGGCAGGCGGTGGAACCACTGAGCTAAATCCCTGCCCCAAGTAGCTTACTCTTATGAGACTGGATTTGTTATTGAATTACATGGATTTTTTTTTCTTTGAATTTTATGGTGACATGATATAAATTAATTTCAAGATATGTACTTACCCTTAACTATCTTTTTCTTGAAGGAGAATCTCACAAGGGACAAGGTATTTCTACCACCTCAAGAAGCACATATACAATTCCAGAACCTCAGAAAGAGCGACTTGAACCAGTCTTGCAAAATAAAGAATCTAGATCTCTTGATAAAATAATAGGTACATGTATAGAGAAGAATATGCCTCAGTTGTCTCAGGATAACGCGGTTATGTCTGATGAAGAAAGAATTGATGCAGCTTCTAAGTCTGAACAGAGGGGAGTCAGGACAAAGTCTTCAAAAGCCCCACTCACCAGGTATCATGAGAAAGTCCCCTGCGCCTCTGAGTGTCTGCAGCCTGCATAGAATAGACTCGTGTGTAAAGGTTAAACTCAGCACTAAGGTTGCTATATAAATATGTCCTGTGACTGTAATGGAAGGGGAAGACCATTCAAAAGAAATACAATAATGTTCCGTGTGATGAGAGCTTAACTTAAATGGTGAAGCTTTGCCTATTTTGAATAGAAAATCTTTAGACTATTGCATACTTTGTCTGTAGTTATTATTTTGATTATTACATATTCTGCCATACAGTACCAATGAATACACATGTAGATGTTTGGAGACATAGAGCTGATACCAGAGGTAGCTCTGGAAGTTGTTTTATTGAATTCCAAAATATGTGTCATTTTCTTCCTTTGTGGCACACTAAAGACATAAACCATGGCTTTCTCTCTAAATTTAAGCTCAAAACCAACTTCTCCCACACTGTTTTTGTTTTCCTTTTCCTTTTCTTTTTTACTCCCACTCCCTCTCCCCCTTCCCCCCCCTTCCCTCCCTGTCCCAGTCCCCATCCTGTCCCCCATCCCCCGTCTCTGTCTCTGTCTTCGACCTCAGTGTGGCCTTGAACTCACTATGTAGCCCAGGCTGGCCTGGAATTTGTTTTGATCCTCCTGCCCCAGTCTCTCTAGTGCTGGGATTATAGGCCTGCACCACCATGCCCAGCTTTGAACTTTTAGTAACACCTCTAGGTGATGTTATATGCACTTCTAAATCTGTGAAGCCTTGCTCTACAATACTCCTTGGTCCTGTTAAAAATCTATGTTCTGGGGCTGGGGATTTAGCTCAGTGGTCTCGCCACCTGCTGTGCAAGTGCAAGGACCAAGTTCGATCCCCAGTACCAAAAGAAAATCTATGTTCTGACCTAATGGCATCAGTACTTAGTAAGTGTGCCATTTTAGCATTTATGGAAAGAAAATGGTATTTAAAATGTATTTTCGGGCCAGGGGATTTAGCTCAGTGGTTCTGCCACCTGCCTCTCAAGCACAAGGTCCCAGGTTTGATCCCCGGTACCAGAAAAATAAAAAATAAAATAGAATGTATTTTTCTAGATATTCTTGACTATCTTTACATTTACATTTCTAGGTCTGGCAGAAGACCCCTGGGATTTTTAGCTTTAATATGTTCAAAGAATAATTTGATGGAGTCTGATGAACCTACTCATGTCCGTAGCAAAAAGCGCTTGAAACCTCTTCTACCTGTATCAAGACGGAATTTGAAAAGATCTAATCCACCCAATGAAACCCAGAAAAAAAATCAAGAGTCCTCTAATGTGCTTCCATCTCCAAGTGATGCCACCAGTACTCAAGCTGAGGATGCCGGCAACGCAGCAACTCAGGTGTGAGAACTGCTGTATTTTGTGTGTATAAAATGGATTGGATGTCAGACTCAGCTAGGGAGAACATGGTCATTTTATTTCCGTTTGGTTTTCACAGATGACTTTAGGGCAACTCCCATTCATTTCCACCCCATCAAAGCCTCCATCCTGGAAGGAGAGAGGTATTGGATGAGGAAGTTACAGCTGGTTTAGTATAGAGCGTGTGAACTAACAGTAAAAGGATATTTGATCACCACTCTTAATCCAAAGACCTTTTTTTGTTGGTACTGGGGATTGAATTCACTTTTGAGGCAGGCTGTGGAACCACTGAGCTAAATCCCTAGCCCTCCAAAGACCCTTCTGATTGTAGAAGCAAAATGAAGCAGTGCTTGGCATTTAAATTTGCCTTATGAGAAATGTCCTGACATCCACAAGAAGCCAAGGAGCCATAAAATGACCATTTGTATTTTGTTTCTCTGCATCCTGGAGCTAATGGCAAGCACTAGGTTAGAAAACTCTGTGAACCTGTATTTATAATATGTGATTATCACCTAATTATTTTATAGAATGGTTGTTACAATTGCTGGTGTGTCAATGCCAGTTTAATCTTTTCCTTGCCTGCATTAGACATTAACACTTAAACTAAATCACATTCTTTTTTTTTTTTTTTAATTAAATCAATGGTGCATGAGCTGGCTATGGTGACCTGTAACCCCAGCACTCCAGAGGCTGAGGCAGGAGGGAGTGTCTTGAGTTTGAGGCCAGTCTGGGCTACATTGCCAGTCCGTCTCAAAGGAATAAATGGAGGAGTGGAAATTTTATTGGTTTCATTTACATTGCCTTAATTATTAGTGACTTGGGTTTTCCCACATATTTACTAGAATTTCTCATTTGTGTTTTAATTTATTGTTTTTTGTTTATTTATAGCTTATTGTTAGGAAGTTTTTCTCCAGAGGTATAAAGTTTTCAGGAATCAATTTAAAAAATTTGATTCTATGTATAGTTAATGACTTTAATATGTAGTATGAGGCAAGAAATTCAAATTTTATTCTCCATTTGGAATTTTATTTATTTGTAATGAGTAATATTTCCTATATGCTTTAAAATTCATAATCTACCCCAAAAATGGTGTAGTGTGAAAAATTTTCCCCACTCATGTTTCACCTTCCTGACTTCCTCTTCCTACAGGTATGTGAGAGTTGTGAGTTTCTGGTTTACTTTTTTTCCCCCTCAGAATTGGTGATTGATCCTAGAACCTCACACATGGTAGAGATTCTTTACCACTGAGCTACAGCCCTAGCCATTGGTTTATTTTTCCACAGATACTTTTTTTTCAGAGATATTTTATATATACACAAATATAAACATGTTTCCTTTTTCTTTACAAATAATAACATACTGTTTTTTGGTTTTTTGGGGGGTTTTTTTGGTACCAGGCATCAAACTCAGGTCCTTGTGCTTTCAAGGCAGGCAGCGGAACCACTGAGCTAAATCCCCAGCCCAATAACATACTGTTAATCTAACTTGCTTTTTTAACGTAATAGTATATATCAGAGACCTTTGCAATACAGTAAATAAAAGAGCTACTGCTGCCCCCCCTCCTCCCTCCCCCCACTGGGGGTTGAAACCAGGGAGTCCTGAGCTACGTCTCCAGCACCCTTCCACTTTACATTGAAACGGACCCTCACAGGTTTCCATAATGACCTCAAACATGCAGTCCTCCTGGCTCAGCTTTGAGTAGTCAGCCTTGAGTAGCTGGGGTCATTCAAGTTTGTTGCTTTTTGTTGTTGCATAGTATTCTACAGTGTGGATGTACCACTTTTATTTACTCATTCACCTACTGAAGCACATCTGAGTTGCTTTCAGTTGGGGCTGTTATGAACAAAGCTCCTATTCACATTCATACACAGGTCTTCGTGTCAACATAAAGTTTTATTTTTTCAGGGATAATTGTCCTAGAATGTCCTCATTTTTTAAATGGGTATGTGATATTTTGCTATTTGGTTGTACCTTAAAGTAATACTGGTCTCATATTTGTAGGCCTTTAGGTTATTCCTAACTATATTCTATTTCTAACAGTATGGCAGTGCAGACTGTGGTGGCACACATTTGTAATCCCAGTATTCTGGGAGGCTGAGGCAGGAAGATCACAAGTTCGAGCCCAGTCTGTGCAATTTAAACTTAGCAAGATTCTGTCTCAAACTAAAGGGATCTGGGGATGTAACTCACTTTGAAGGCCCTGGGTTCAATCCCCAGTATAACAAAAATAAAACATATGGCAATAGCTAACTTATACTTGGATCATTTGGCACAGTTATTGGTAAGTTTAATTCCTGTAAGTGGATTTACTTGGTCAAAAGGAATGATTATTCTTCTGACAGCTGATGGCTGATCATCCCCAGTAGAAACCTGTCAGCTTCTTTCTTTAGCTGTATGGAGGGTCTGTTTTCTCACTGCTAGATTAGCAGTGCTTTTCCCTTTGACACTCTGTTTCTTCATTGAGCACCTACTCTCAATTGAGTGAGACTGAGAATCTCTTGGTGTGTTTAAATCATTCTAGGCTTTATTATCTGTGGGGTATTTGTTTATGTCATTTGATTTCTATTAAAAAATTGGTTTATAGGGCTGGGGGGTTTAGCTCAGTGGTTCTGCCGCCTGCCTCGAAAGCAAGCACAAGGTCCCGAGTTTGATCCCCAGTACCAAAAAAAAAAAATTGGCTTATTTATCTTTTTTACATTGATTTGTAGAAATTCAGGCTGGCTTTGCACTCACTATGTAGTCCAGCAATCTGATTTCCTCAGCCTCCCTAGTGTTGGGATTACAGGTGTGCACCACCATGCCAGGCTCCTTTTTAAATTTTGAGACAGGATCTTGCTGAGTCACTGAATTGCCTAAGCTTGAACTTGTGATCCTACTGCTCAGCCTCCTAGAGTGTTGGGATTGCAGGCGTGCACCCCCATGCCCATCTAGCAATGTTATGCTTTTCTATATTAAAATTGTTTCATGGGAGTTAGGGTAAAGTAATAGATTGTCAATATATTATAATTTACATAATCATATCTAATGTTGTAGATTTAGATTGCTTCTAATTTTATTATTATAACTAATGCAACAAAAGTTACCTTAGTCTTTTTCCCTGTTAATTTTTTTTTTCTTTTTTTGGTGCTGGGGATCGAACTCAGGTCCTTGCGCTTGCAAGACGGGTACGGTGCCACTGAGTTAAATCCCTGGCCCTTTCCCTCTTAATTTTATTTTATTTTTATTTTATTTTTATTTTTTTTTGGTACCGGGGATCGAACTTGGGTCCTTGCTCTTGTGCAGCTGGCGGCAAAATCCCTCTTAATTTTAAACCCAGGGCTTTGCACATGCCAGGTGAGTGCCTTACCACTGAGCCACATCTCCAACCCAGACAGCAATATGTAAGTGTTGTATTGCATTTTGTATTTGTTACCTTTATAGGTTTCCTGTGATCAACCGTCACTGAAAGAAGAATGTAAAAGTGGCCAAAAGCAGGCACCTGAGTCGGAGGAGCCATCCACAGTCTCGGAATATTTCTTCGGTGATATCTTTATCAAAGTAGATGAAGCAGAATAAAACAGCCTTTGGGTTTTTCCTGTTCTTATTTTCTCTTTTCAATCTTGGATTTCTAGAGCCAGTTGGAACAACAAAGCAGTATTTAGAAAAAAGCATTGCTATTTTTTTTTAGGTCAATTTTGAATATTTAATGAACTTGATTTGAAACATTCATAATCAGTGGAAAACAGTGCTGAAGTTCCTCTCATTCTGGCTGATTGGGCATTTTGGAAACACCAACCAGGGGCAGCTGCTCTGAGAAATAGCGACTTTGTTTACATTTCCACTCTGCCTGCGCTGAGCACACCTAGCTACTGGGGACTGTTGTGGACAAATGTCTGGCTGAATCACAGTGCCGTCTTATTGGGAATTGATTGTATTTAACATTTAGCAAACTTCTTTTGTAAAGTTTTGTTCTGTTTCTGTTGCTTTTTTGGGGGATGATGAAGGCCCTTTCAGTGGCCTCTAATACGAAAGCAAATTGTGAATCTCCACTTTAGTATGTGACCCTTAAAATTTTTATTTTATCATCTGTCCGAAAAACATGTATTTTTCTGTTTCATGGTGATGTAACATTAGTCCTGATTGAAGAACTAGTATTTAAACTTAGTATTTATAAAAATGACACATCAAAGAGTTTATTTATTTTTAAATTTTTTTATTTAAAAGGATATTCAGTTTTAATTATTTTTACCCCTCAGATTGTGGGTAAAGAAGGCATTAACAAATTTGTATTTGTCTCATTTTCCTCTTTAAAGATATTTAAAATGATGTAACTCAAAATTTGGGGATACTTTTTTTTTTTTTTTTGGTCTTTTGAGACAGGGTCGCGCTATGTAGTTCAGTCTGGCTACGAGCTCACTGTATAGCCCAGGCTGGCCTGAAACTTGCAGCAATTTTCCTATGTCTGCCTCATGAGTGCTGGGATCACAGGCCTGTGCCACCATACCTGGTGATATATATATGTTTTGAGTACTTTTTTCCTCATAGTTTAGTATATAGATTTTGAACTGTGAATGTTTTTGCTTTTCTTCTATTTTAGATAATCTCAGGATTTTCATGAGGAGAAAAACTAATTCATCTATAAGGAAAATTTTCACAAAAAACTCAATCTCCTTTACATATTCATACTCCTTTTTTAAAACACCTATTTTTTTTTTTTTTTGGTACCGGGGATCAAACTTGGGTCCTTGCGCTTGCTGGGCAGGCGGCAGAACCACTGAGCTAAATCCCTGGCCCAATACCCCAATTTTTTGAAACATTTTACCTCATTAAATCCTGGTCAAGGAACGCTTAGACCATTGGCACAAGATATAAGCAGAAAATAAGACTAAGAAGTCAGCAATTACCAATATTAATTTAAATCATTTTACTTTTGAAATTTGATGCTTTACTCGTGTGCTATACACATATATGACATGTATGTAATGTATATATGATATGTATATGTTGTATATATGTATATATATATTTCAAATCTACCTGAGCAAATTTTTCCTGCAACAAATTTCTCAAAAGAGCAGATCTATTCTGATTCTGTTTGGAAAGCCTTCTGCAAGGTAATGTTGGGTTCCCAGGTTCCATGGTCTCTGGTAGCTCCTCAGCGCCTCCGTTTCATGTGGACCCAGCTGCAGCCGGTACTCGAATGGAGTCTGTGACTGGACTAGGTTGGGTTTGGCCCCTGCAGTAGACCATTTTCTTTAAGGTGCTGACAGCTGTGTATGAGTTCCTTGTCACTGAAATTCTGAGTTATGTCCACAGCTGTGTTGATTGCTTTATGAAATGATTGGTATTTCAATTGGAAAACTATTTTAAAGTCTAGATGATTTTAGTGTTTGTATACTGAAAGGATAGTGGCCAGTTTTCAGGCTCCTTAGTAAAGTGGACAGCAGCCCAGCGAGTCCCAACAGTGATGTTGACTTGCCAACAGTGATGAAACTAAATTCGCTCTTAGAGCCTCCCCCCCCGCCCCCGCCCCGGCACAGAGTCTTGCTCTGTAATTCAGACTGGCCTTGAACTCACTATGTAGCCCAAGTTGGCCTCAAACTCATGGTGATCCTCCTATCTCAGCCTCCCAAGTGCTGGGATCACAGGCATGCGCCACCACGTCCGGCTTCTTTTAGAGCAAATTTCTTACTTGTTGCCTTATAGTGAAATTTCCAATTTCACTTTACCATTGTGTTGTAAAGGAAGGTCTATAAATCTGAGTGGAAATTCTCTACAATTATGCATTTATTTATTTCATGTGATTAATATATCAAAAATCATGGAGTATAAATCATGCTATTTTAATATCCTGGTTTTGTAAATTTTTATGTCTTATTCTGAAAAGGTATTCTTTTGTCAGTGTTAGTGTGGGTGTTAGATTGCCATGACTAACCTATTATTTATCCCTGTATAATATTTATTTTTTAACTTTGTTAATGTCTTGACACACTCATCCACAATAAACTAGTTTTATGGAAGATACAATTTCTTACTCAGTAATGGATGCAGGGACATTCATTGTATAAATAATCACATCAGTCAACAAATTATCCTGTTATATCATTAAAATTAATCTTGGAAAAACAGAAACTTACTTAGCATATTTACCTTACATGGTGGAAATATCTGTGTTAAGTCTGATTGATGTAAAGATGTTATAAAAATTTATAAACCTTAAAGGAGATGTGATAAAAGGTGTTTATCTTAATTTTTTTCCTCCTGAATGCTTACATCTTAACAAATGACCAACATGGTGGTTTAAAAGCTTAATTGATGGTGGATGAATGAGGCACAGATAAAAGTAGTAATATCAACTGTTTACTACCATATCCAATACAAGTGACCATGTATATTATCTTGCTTAAAGAAGTCTTTGACAAAAAAGCAATATCTGTCATATGTAAATTTTCTTGTTTTAAAGAAAGCAGTTATGTTCCATAGATATAAATTATGTAAATAAAAGTTATTTTATACCATTTCTGTTGTGTTCTTTTCTTTTCAAAGATATTTGTTGGTTTTTTTGGTACCAGGGATTGAACTTGGGTCCTTGTGCTTGCGCAGCAGGCGGCAAAACCATCGAGCTAAATCTCCGGCCCTCAAAGATATTTGTATCAGTTAACCAAAAGTAGTTATAGTTTTCAGTTATAGTCTCTACTTTCTTCTTTTCATAAAAATATAACTGGAACTGATTTTTATTCTTATGTACTTGTTATAAAGGATTTTTTTTTTCTAATCTTGTAAAAATAAACTTTCCCTCACTTTTGGGGCATGTGAAGAGTTGCTTACTTTTTGGTTTATTTACATTTGAAATAATAACATTTTTAGGTATAAAAATCCAAGCTCTTTTTCTCCCCTTCAGCCCATTGTGTCTAAATACTACATTTTCTTTTTTTGGTACTGGGGATTGAACTTGGGACCTTGCGCTTGCGAGGAAGGTGGTGGAACTACTGAGCTAAATCCCCGGCCCCTAAATACTACATTTTCTTTATCCATTCATCTGTTGATGGAGATATTAGGCTGCTTCCAAGATTTAGCTATTACAAATTGTGCTGCTGTCAACATTGGTGAGCATACATCACTGTACTATGATCCCTTTAATTCTTGGGAAGATACCTAGAGGGGAATAAGCTGGGTCGAGTTGAGTTTCTGTTTTTAGTGTTTTGAGGAATCTCCATACTGATTTCCACAGTCCTTGTAGTAGTTTACATTCCCACCAACAATGTACAAGTGTTCCTTTTTCTCTTGGCCTTGCTAGCATTTATTACTTGGTTTTTGGGGGGTTTTTTAGAGATGAAAGGCTGCAGAAATGTGTATTGAATACAGTGCCAGGTTTATAAATAAAACTTATTTACAATTTCCATAGAGTTGGTCCCCCATCAGAGAGGCGGTTAAATCTTCAAACAGTTCATCTCAAGATTTACAGAAACGTTCAAGTACAACTCCTTTTCAAATAGCCATGGAGAAGGGCAACTTCAGTAACAAAAGAACCACCACCATCTTTGCTACAGAAGTGTTTAATGACATTATAATAGATTTGGAGAAAGAACATACACTCCACCCATGCCACTACTTTCTTACTCCAAGGGATAGACAGCAAAGAATTTCTGTCTCCTACAGGAAAACTTCAAGGGATTAAAAAAAATAGTAACTGCCAGCTGAAGGGATAGATTAAGACACATTAGTGGAAATCTAGTCACTGCCAGAAGGATATATATAGGGCATACAATAAATAATCCAAATGGTTAAAATAATTGAATGAAGAGTAGACTTGAGCAAATTTACATTCTTTGTTTAGGGAGAAGTTCCCAGGATGCTGAGGGGCCAATAATGTGCTATTCCTCTGATGTGACAGCAGCCCTAGGCCTACTGGACAGCCATTCATTACAATATTGTTACAAGTACAGTTGGACATGCCTTTATAAAGAATATAAAAATATGTACAATAGCTCATCTTCAATGTGTTTAAATTGCCAAAAGACACCAATTAAAGTGTGCAAAAATTTGTCTGAAAATCAGAAAAAGCCTTCCCTGGCAACAATGCATCAAAAGCCCACCTGAATATTGAGATCCATTTGCCTTGCTCAACACTTAACCCAAACAGATGGAGATCGAAACTATGAAAGGGTTTACCAAGTACTCAGCAGTTTCTTATGGCAAGTCTCAGGCTAAAGCAGGATGCCAGTTAAACTAATCACTTTTATATATATAAATATATGTATATATTTATAGTTAGAAGTAGGGGCAAGTTTACAGGAGGGTGCTGCAACATCAAGCTCTTTCTTCTCCCTAACTCACAGACTACTACCACCCAACTCCTGGGCTGGTCATGCCCCCAGATGCCAGGGTAAAGGCTAAAGTGGACTCTACCTCACCTCTGCTCCGGGCTGGAACTCAGCACTCCCTGCAGAGCAAGGTTTCTAGTTCCCACACAGGATCCTGGCCACACAAGAATCCTGTTCCAAAGGTAGTCTTTTAGGACAGACTGTGGGACTATGAAAATAGAGTCCACCCAGCTTCCAGAAAGACTTGGTAAAAGTACAGTAGGAGCTAAGTCTTTAAAAACAAACAGCCCCCAAACCCCCTTGAAACTACCAAGAGGTCACTGACCCCAGGCCTGAGACTGGGCCCACAACTGGGCTGTCTGACCCCCTAAGAGGTTTCTCTTAGGTCGTAGACTTATTCAGAGACCCTGCAGTACTGCCTATCACCACAAGAGAAACTCCCAAGGGATTCTTGGGTGTTCCTCTCAAAGATTCAAAGAATCGGGGTCAACCTCTCCTCTACCAACCATGAAGTCCAAGGACTGGTAGCAGCTGCACAGTGGCAATGAATCCTCTCCACGGCTCTGACCCACCCCTCTGGCAGAAAATCTAACAAGCTACAAAATGCCAGAAAGACAGGGAGTAGGAGAGGGAGGAGATGCCAAGGGTCTGTATAAATCAGCCCAGAATGCACCCACTTGGCTGCCAAGAGCTCATCACTGCCCTGCTAGCAGCCTGCCACCATCCCCTGGCGAATTAAAACCACCAGCACAAACACACAGAACTCAAATCTCCTTGCTAATAAGATACAACCAGTTAACACCCTGAAAACTGCACATCCAGCCTTCATTTCAAAAGAGCCCTGCACTAAATGCAGGATGC
Organism: Heterocephalus glaber; assembly: GCF_000247695.1. Next base: position 640,617 of record NW_004624905.1, read on the forward strand.
TTGTAAGGGGGCTTTTTCAATGGACCAATCCCACTGCAAAGACCAGTACCAGGATTCTGGGTTTTGATTACAGGTTTATAATTAGACACAAAATTCACTCTGGGTCAGAGTTTTACTTTCAAGCCAGAGGCTTAGCATTAGTTCTACTTGAGGGGGGAGGAAAAAAAAAGCAAAAGTCAAGCCAACTTTAAACAAAAACAGAAAAAAATAAAAGGAAGCTAATCATAAACTCTGAATCAAGGTGGCTGGTAGTCTTTTAGGCATGAAGAGACTGGCTTAAGAAAGTACTACTGCTTCTACCACACATGGCAAGGATTGAATTACTGACACACTAAATCATGTCTCTTCTAAAGATGGTCTCGAGTAGTTACATAAAACAGGTAATCAGTAGCACAATTGAGAAGAACCCCTAAATACATGCTTGAGAAAGTGGTTTTTTCCTTCAGTAACAGCTCTACCACCTCAATAGATTAAGTTATCATGATTTGCCTCCCCCCTCCCCCCAGAGAAAACGCAACTAGACTTATGTTGTTGATAAATATGGTAAAGCGATCAGTATGCACCTGTCTTGAGGCAAGGTTTTAAGGCTCAGAGGTTGGTGCTGGGATCTTGGGAGGGAGGGAAGCCCAACACTGGGCTGTGGGCACTTAAATGTACACTGGCCTCCCCTCCAAGTGCCTTGTCCCCTTTTAAGATCTCAGCTTTACAAAGCATTTAACACCATTTTAAGTTAATGTGTTTTTTTTATTGGAAAAAAAAAGACTAGCATTTACAATTTGGAATGGATATAAATTGTAATTTTTCAAACAGCAATGTTGATGGTTGTGCTGAAGTCTACAGCCACAGCCTACACTGCCGGCTCCAAGTCATGGTTCGGAAGGTTTTAAAAACAGAGTCTAAAGATGCTCCCTTGTAAAAGATTTCTTATTAAAAATGTGTGTGAGTCTGACAGTCTGACACCCATTTCACTAAGTACAATGCAGACATTGCTAAACCAGCATGAGCGGGCATGCCACCACGGTGTCACTGCCACCATGGGTCGGAGCACAGGGACATACAAGAGGACCATCCTGCTACTGGGGCTACCTCTCAGCAGTTTATCCTTCACCCATTCTCTGTATATCATCTTGAGGTAAACCAATTTTAAATGTGTTTGTTTTCAGTAAACCAGCCGTGACAAATTTATACTAACAAATTGAACTTGAACCCATCTGAGTAGGTTTTGAATTCATTTTTCATTTTTCAATTTTAATACAAATGCTTGACTGTGCTCAATCGTCAAGCTGCATGCATGAAAAACTGGCCAGCCCAAACAGTGTATTAATCATTAGCAAATGGAACTTTAAGGAGTCTACTGAGTGCTTCCTTATCATTAAGGTAGTACAAGTATTTATATTGTAAAACTGATGTGTAGCTTGATCTTTAGGGGACAGGACCACCAACCAATACATGCAGATTTTGTGTGTGTGGACAGAAGGTACTTTTGACATTCAGTTTTGCTATATAGAAACAGAATGAATAAATGAACTTTTTTCTTTTTTTTTGCAAGAGGTAAGTAAAAGATTCAATTTGATTCTTCTAGAGGGGAGAAAAAGTAGTTGAAAGTAGGTCTTCATTTTGCAGTCATCATCTGTACGAATTCTTCATAGTTGACTTGTCCATCTCCATCAATATCTGCTTCTCTGATCATTTCATCTACTTCTTCATCTGTTAGTTTTTCTCCTAAATTTGTCATGACATGATGTAGCTCTGCTGTACTGATGTAACAGTTTCCATCCTTGTCAAAGACTCAGAATGCCTCACGGATTTCTTCTTTGCTATCTGTATCTTTCATTTTTCTAGCCGTCATAGTCAAAAATTCTGGGAAGTCAATGGTGCCATTACCATCAGCATCCACTTCATTGATCATATCCTGCAGTTCAGCTTCTGTTGGGTTTTGACCCAGTGACCTCATGACAGTTCCTAGTTCCTTTGTTGTGATGGTGCCATCACCATCTTTATCAAATATGGAGAAAGCTTCCTTGAATTTAGCAATCTGTTCTTCAGTCAGCTGATCAGCCATGGTGGGAGCGAAGGGAGGAAGACCCGAGGGAGAGAGGGTGGATGCACCAGCACAAGGGCTGCAACTTATTACTTGGTTTTTTGATGACAGCCATTCTTCCTGGAGTAAGATGGACTCTCAGTGTTGTTTTAATTTGCATTTCTCTAATGGCCAGAGATGTTAAATATTTTTTCATGTATTTATTGGTCATTTATACTCACACTTCTAAGAAGTATCTGTTCATTTCAGATGCCTTTTTTTTTGGATTGGGTCTCGTATTTTGGGAGGGTCAGATTATTTGGGGGCTTCTTTCTGTATTCTAGATATTAGTTCTCTGAGGAGTAGCTGACATAAATTTTTTTCTATTCTGTAGGTTGTCTTCACTGCTGTTTGTTTTGCTGTGCAAAAGCTTTTTAATTTGACACAGTCTCATTTTTGATTTTTTGTTATTTCTTGTGCAGTTAGAGTTCTGTACAGAAAGTCTTTGCCCACACCTGTGTCTTCAAGATTTTTACCTAATTTATCTTCCAGCTCAAGCCTAGTTTCTTTCCTACCTACTGCTTCCATTATACACTGGAATTCTGTTGGGGACATCGTGTTTCATGGTTCAGCAGATCACATGACATCTGGTATGTGATGGGCCATGCCCTAGGTGAAGTCTTTAGTGTCTAGCAATATTCTTATGGTTTGTGTCTAGATGTCCCCCCCAAAGCCTCATGGGCTCATAGGTGGGGGGCCTTCCCGAGGTGGCTGGATCGAGGGTGTGTGAATATGGATTAAGGGTGTTTGATGTCTGGATTAGTTCCCGAGTTGGTTTAGCATAGTTCTGGGTGTGGCTGAATGGGTTTAGTGAAGAGGGAAGCCCTACCCTGGGTGTGGGTGGCACTGATCAATAGGCATTAGCCTAGATGGAATATAAATTGGGCAGAAGGGAGGCAGTGTTGCCAGAAAGTACTGAAAATGTCCGAGAGAGCTGGGTGTGGTGGAACAGGCCTGTAATCCCAGCACTCAGGAGGCTGAGGCAGAGGACTGCCTGGAGTTCGAGGCCAGCCTGAGCTACATAATGAGATCTTGTCTTAAAAAAAAGAAAAAGAAAGAAAATGTCCTAGAAAGAGATAGTCTCTTGCCATTTTATCTTGGCAGGAGTTACGGGATATGAAATGGATTAAAGGAGTTAGACCAAGGAAACCAAAATCTAAAACTGCATCAGATTAAATGGATAAGTATGGATACCCTTGCCAGGTATGGCAGTCATTTCTTCAAAGCTGGCCGCACAATATCTCCATCCTTCTGTAAGTGGGCTTGATACTTCTCATTGGGAAGTAGAATCTGTGTCCCCTTCCCATGAGTCCAACAAGAGTTCACCAAAGTGATATTACGTGACTTCCTAGGCAGAGTTATAAAGTGGGAACAGGAGGGCCAAGGTTCAACTGTGTACCCTAACCCCCAGCTTCCAGCTGGCCTTGATTTATTTATTTTTTATTTTTATTTTTTGGTACTGGGGATCAAACTCAGGACCTTGTGCTTTCGAGGCAGGCGAGGCGCCGCTGAGCTAAATCCCTGGCCCATTTAATTTTTTTTTCTTCTTTTTGGTACGGAGGATTGAACTCAGGACAAGGCAGGCACAGTGCCACTGAGCTAATCGCCATCCCTCTATCTAGCCTTTAAATAACTCTCCCTCAGGAATTCTAGATCTTCTCCTTCCTCTGATGCCACAGTTGTTTTTGATTATTCATTCAACAAACAGCATTTATCATATGCAGGCCCTTGACTGGACACAAATCAAAGAAGACGACTCTGACAAGATCCCAAGTTAGATGAACTACAGGAGCCAAACAGTGTGAGCTGAGCTCCAGAGAGGTCTGGTCAAGGTGTAAAGAAGTAAATGGGTCAGAGAGGGCTTCAGGGAGAGGAGAGCCCTGATCCACGCCTTAAAAGATCTGTCTCAATTCACTGAGAAGCTCACATGGCCAGTGTGGCAGTGGGAAGGTGCCCTGCATGGAGGGAAAGCATTTTTCTGTTGACCATCAGAGGCATACACTGTGTACATCCAACCTTTGGGGTTCAGCGCCTGCTCTGGTGGTTGCCTTAATGCGGTGGGCTCTTCTCCGTTTCCTGGGCCCAGCGGTGCTTCAGTCTCCATCCATACTCGGTGCCCCTGTGAAGGGGCTTTGCTCAGCTGCCTCCTTTCCCAGCTGCATTGTTTCTTTACTGTATTCTGCGCAGTTCAGCACTATTCATATGGTCATTTGTATTATTTTTTATAAGAACCCTTAAGTCTAGAACTAAGTTTCCTTCCAGGAGGTGGACACACCTTCTCTACCTTGCTCATCCTTTTTGTTCCTCACCCTATACTCTAAGCAAGTTCAAGACACTTTTATAGTGTTCTTTATTTATTTATGGCTTTTTGAAACAGGGTCTTGCTGTGTGGTTCAAGGCCAGGGTCTCACTGACCTTGAACTCACTATGCAGCCCAGGCTGGCTTCAAACTCATGGCAATCCTCCTGCCTCAGCCTCTTGAGGGTTGACCACGCCGCCTGGCTTGTTTTTAATTTTTGTGAGTATGTTTGAGGTCCTTTATTTAAGACCACAATTCTGACCCAGGCGTGGTGGCGCCTATCTATAATTTCAGCACTCTGGGAGGCTGAGGCAAGAAAACAAGGTCCAGCCCAGCCTGGGCAACTTAGCGACTTAGCAAAAACCTGTCTCAAAATAAAAAATATAGGGGGTGGGGATGTAGCTCAGTGCGAAAATCCTGGCTTCAACCCACAGTACAAAAATAAATTAAAAAACAATCACGACGCTGATGTCCACAATCTCTATCACATCGTGAAAATAATCAGAAATGTAAGACCCCTGGGGCAGGGGTAGAGGCTTGTTGTGCTGTCTGCGCTCCTATGATGGAAGAGATTCACCAGTGCTGTCAAAACGGTGACCGTCCTGATCGGAGTAGTACTGATGGACGTGTGAGGCTCTCTCAACTCTGAGCCACGACAGACCGCTCAGCTCTGGGACTGCTCTCCAGGGCTCGCGATGGGACGGGACCTCGCGGGGCTGCGCTTCTATCCCTTATTGGTTGGGTTGGGAGACGTGGCTCGCGGTGCTGGCCTATGATAAGCGGCGCGCGTACGTGCGAGGCGAGCGTGAGAAGCTGGCCTCCTGGGTTGTCGCTGCTAGAGCGTGAACTGTGTCGCCCGCCTCCTGGCGGGTGCGGGCCGCCCACCCACGGCACCCTTGGCACCCTGCGCCGCCATGTGGGCCGCCCTGAGGTCAGCCCTGCAGCCCTGGGCCTGCGCCGCTGCCTCTCGGCCGCGCACCTATCACGGGGACGCGGTGACCTCGCTGGGCTCCCGGCCGGACGCGGGCTCCGCCATGTACCAGGTGGGCAACGGCGGGGCGGGACCTGTCCGCGGACGCCTGGGCAGCACTGGGCCCCCTGGAGCTCTGGGCAGGATGCTGGGGCGCACGGGGTGCTGTTGAAGGAGGACGGAAGAAGCGTCCCAATACATTTCAGTTCACTTTTCCAGCTTGTGCTGTACTTTGTCTCTGCCTTAGCATTGTCCGAGGAATTTGTTGCAGATGAGTTACCTGAGCCCCACTCCGAACCCTGAGTCTCTAGGGTGGAGTCCTGGTGTTTGCTTTTTTTTTTTGGATACTGGGGTTGAACCCAAGGCTTTCTCACTGAACTATGTCCCTAGCCCTTTTTTACTTTTTATTTTGAGACAGGATCTTGCTGAATAGGTAGGTTTCTCAGGCTGGGCTCGAACTTCCAATCTTCTTGGCTCACCTCCCAGAGTGCTGGGATAACAGGCCGTCGATGAAATTCTTGGGAGACAGAGGCAGCTTTGGGAACCACCTGACCTCTCACTGCTAACAGTGGGCTGTGGCTACCTTAGTTACATAGTTCTATTAGCAGAAAATACATACCCCACAGTATCTTCGAATTGAGAGGTTTCACAAGGTCAAAAAAACAAAAACAAAACAATTCAGCTTGTCAAACATCGGAGCTGGAAAATTTCAGTCTCTCCCTTGGCTTCTAACTAACTATACAGATGACATCTAAATTGTGCAAATAGCACACAAATATTTTGGCAGAATGTTGAATTCAGAAACAAAGAACAGTGTCTGTGGTCTGGGCACATATTTTAGATACTTGATATAGACGTGTGGCAGCGGGACTCTTAATTTTGTGGGGAAAATGGACTAGAGCTGGAAACTGCGGTTTGTGGAGTGCTTGTGTGTAGCGCTTGAAAGGTGATGGATGACACACAGCTGTAAGTAGGAGGTAATGGGTTTGGTGGATCTTGATTGGGAAAGAGCTGGCCAGGTTCAGGTTGCAGGGTGAAGGTGAGACCATACAAACCAAGAAAAGGACAAGAACACAGGCACTTAGGTTATTAAGGTGGATGAGCTGGCCATGGTCACACACCTGTAGTTCCAGCACTTGGGCAGGGGATCCGAAGGATCACTTAATAAGCCCAGGGGTTTGGCAGCAGCCTGGGAAACAGTGGATCTTGTCTCTAAGTAAAAATACAAGAGAGAGTGTGAAGCCTAGGGAGTTACTGGTAGGACACAGAATTCATGGACCAAAGGTCTTGGATGCAAAAGCCCCATTCAGATTTTATTTTGCAGGCTGTCCACTAAAATAGGGGAGAGGTATGATCCTGTGGGTACCACACCTGAGTGTGGTGGCGATGTGGAGGGTGGACTGTGGAGAAGAGAGACTTAGGTGGCAGTCCAGAGAGTTGAAGCGCGGAGTGTGGCGGCCCACGCCTGTGATCCCTGAACTCCTGAGACTGAGGCAGGAGGATCCTTGTGAGTTAAAGGCCAGTCTGAATGACATAGGGAGGCCCTGTTTCAAAAATAAAAGAACAAATTTCAAAGAGATTAGGTTGGTTTATGAAGGATTGCCCTGGAGGCAAATTGTAGCAGTGCTGGCTGTGCCCTGGTGAGATCTGGTGGGCGGGGCCTTGCTTAGATACTCCCCACTCTAATGGGCAAAGGTCAGCTCCAGGGGATTTATGGTTTTCTTTGGTCCATTGGTTGGTTAATAATGTCTTGTTCAGTTTCGATATATTTGTGAATTTTCCTTCTATTGATTTCTAGTTTCATTCCATTGTGATTGAAACAGGTGCTTCAGATGATTTCAGTCTTTTTAAACTTTTTTTTTTGGTCTTTTGAAACAGGGTCTTGCTAGGTAGTCCAGACTGGCCTTGAACTCACAGCAATCCTCCTACCTCAGCTTCCCGAGTGCTGGGATTTATTAAGATTTATTAAGATTTGTTTTATGGCCTAACATGTGGTCTGTTCTGAGAAAGTTCATTGTGCCCTGAGAAGTGTGCAGTGCTGTTGGGTGGTGTATTCTGCATGTATCTGTCAGCTCCAGTGGTATGTTGTGTACTTCAAGTCCTCAGTGTCCTTATTGGTCTTCTATGTGGTTGTCCTATCCATTGTTGAAAGTGGGGTATTGAAATCTCATTATCGTAGAGCTGTTTCTCCCTTTAGTTCTGTCTTTGCTTTGTGTATTTTGGAGCTAGACTGTTTGATACATATAAGTTTGTAATTATCATACGTTCCTGGTGAATTGACTCTTAGTGGTATAAAATGTCCTCCTTGGCCGCTTGTGGTTGCTTTTGAGGGAAAGTCTGTTTTGTCTGCTAACAGCACGGTCAGTGCTGTTCCCTTAGTTACTGTTTGTTTGGAATATCTTTTTCCAGCCTTTCACTTTCCTTCTCTGTATATCCTTAGACCTAGAGTGAGTCCCATAGCATAGAGCTGGATCATGTTTTTTAAAATCCATTTTGCCAATATGTATCTTTTTATTTGGGGCTTTAATTCATTTATATTTCAACTAATTGCTGTTGGGAAAGGACTTATATTTGGCATTTTGTTCTTTGTGTGTCTTATAGATTTTTTTGTGTCTCCGTTTTTTGGTCCTATTATTCTAGCTTCCTTCATTTTGGAGACAAGATCTTGCTGCGCAGTTCAGGCTGATCTTGAACTCACTGTGTAGCGCAGGTAGGCCTCGAACTCATGACAATTCTCCCACCTCAGCCTCCCAAGTGCTGTCATTATAGGCATGCACCACAAGGTCTGCTTCCTTCAAGTTTCGTTGATCTGTAGTGATGTATTTTGATTCCCTTCTCATTTCCTTTTTTTGTCTGTTCTCTAGCTATTTCTGTTGTGGGTACTGTGAGAATAGTGTGTAGCATCTTAGAGTTATAGCAGCTATAGCTGGCTGTTTTGAATTGATACCAGCTTGATGTATCTGCATACAAAAACATCCTTTACAAGTCTATCCCTCACCTTATGTTATTGATGTTACAGATTACAACTTGGTATACTGTATTGTGTATTTGGTAACATAGCTCTATAATTACTTCTTATGAATTTGCATTTTTAAATCCTGTAGAAAATAAGAAATGGAGGGCCAGGGATTTAGCTCAGCAGCACCGCACCTCCCTTGCAAGTGCAAGGTCCTGAGTTTGATCCCCAGTACTGGGGGGGTGGGGGGGAAGAAGAAAGAAAGAAAATAAGAAATGGAGCTGCAAACCAAAATTACAGTAACACTGGTTTTTATATTTGCTCAGGTACAGTATTTACCTTTACTGAAGATTTTATATGGCTTTGAGTTACTGTGTAGCATTTTTTTCGTTTCAACCTGAAGGACTCCCATGAGTCACAGTCAGCCTCTATCTCTCCTGGAAATTGAACCCAACAGTTTGTACATGAAACACTTGATCACTTCTACCACTAAGCTTCATCCCCAGCCCTTTAAAAAACTTTATTTTGAGACAAGGTCTCACTAAGTTGCACAGGATGGCCTTGAACTTGCAGTCCTTTTGCCTCTGCCTCTCACTTAGCTGGGATTACAGGCACACACCACCATTACTGGCCCATGAGCATTTCTTAGAGAGCTGGCCTGATGTTCATGTTGATTTTTTCAGCTTGTGTTTATCAGAGATGTCCTTATTTCTCATTCATGCTTGAAGGACAGTTTTGGTAGGTATAGAATTCTTTATTGAGTTTTTTTTTTTCTTTTTCTTTCAGCACTTTAAATGTCTGACCTTGTTGCTTTCTGGCCTTCAGGGTTTCTGCAGAGAGATCAGTGGACAAAAATCTTATTGCAGCTCCCATGTGCACGATGAACTATTATCTGCCTTGGTGTTTCCCAGGTTCTTTTTGTCTGTTTTTGACAGTTTGATTATAGTGTGCCTTGGTGTGAGTCTCTTTGAGTTTATTCTTGAAGTTTGTTGAGATTCTTGGATTTGTAGATTCAGTATTTCCTCAAATTTGGGATGTTTGCAGTCATTATTTCTTCCAAGAGTTTGTCTCTTTCTGGAACTCTTATAATCTGTATATTGGTCTCATATTGGTGGTATCCCATAAGGCCCTAGGCTCTGTTCACATTCTCTCTTTCCTGCTTCTTAAATTCTATAATTTTATGTCTTTTCTTTGAGTTTAGTTTGCTAATTCTTTGTTTTGGCTGCTCACATTTGCTGTTGGGCCCCTGAAGTCCATTTAAAAATTTTGATTATTATATTTTGCACGTTTGTTGTTTTTCTTTTGAGACAGGGTCTCACTCTGTAGTTCAAGCTGGGCTTGAACTTACTGTATAGCTCAGACTGGTCTCAAAGTTACAGTGATCATCCTGCCTCAGCCTCCCATGTGCTGGGATTACAGGTGTGCACCACCACACCTGGCTGGAAGAATTTTGAACAAGTAATGTACCCTACCTACCTCATGGGCTAAGAAAGCTGACTGTATTTCATTGGTTAGAATTTAGTCACATGGCTGTGGCTGTCTACAGAAGGAGCCTGGGATATGTTACTTTTTCTGGTTGGGCATGTTGCTGCCTTGAATAAAACTGGGATTCAGAGGTGAGGGAAGACAGGAAGAAGGGATATGAATTAGCAGCTGACAGTGTCTGTCTTTGATGATGAACAGCCTTGGAAGAGTGGGGAATGTTGGCGTTTTTTTCTTTTTCTCTGCCAGGTCCCTTGCTACTTTCCAAGTGACATCTGCACACTGCTGTGGTGCCAGCTGCTGGTGGCCAGATGAACAGCATGCGCTGGTGCCGGGCTCTGTTTCCTGGAGACAGCGTTTGCTCCCACAGATAAAGGGATTCCATCGTGGCTTGAGAGAGAGTTCTTAGCTTCCTCTTTCCTGTCATGATCTGGAAAAGACCCTGTGGCGAGAGGGGGATATGTCTCTCACCAAAGCCTTGCTCTTTGTCTGCTCCATCTGCACTGAGTGAAATCTCAGGCGTGGAAGTTGTAGGGAGGCCGGTGTTTTTCGGTTTGAGTTGCAGGTTAGAGTCACCTGAGGAACTTTTAAAGCTCCTAGTGCCCAGGCCACACCTGAAACCTATGGCATCAGGCTTTTGGGGGCTGAGGACTAAGCATCGGTATTTTTTTTAAACCCATCACTTAAAAGCCTGAGGCAGGAAGAACACCACGAGTTCTAGGCTTGTCTGGGCTACATAGTGAGACTCTGTCTTAAAAAGAAAACAAGGAAAAGCTTTCTGCTGAGGAAGCTGTAGTAGGTAGCACTGGAGTTTAGTTCCCCAGGGATGCTCAGGGGTGGCCCTCCGTCCCTGGGCACAGGTCTTTCCCCCAACTCCACTCTTTTGGGACAACGCCAGGCAGCGCAAGGGAATGTTGCAGAAACCATGGCCTCAGGAGCTCTCAGAGCTGTAGGAAACAGGAAATGTGAAGCCGTATGGAAAAGACTAAATTTACGCCAGGAAACTGTTTGGCATTCTGTCACATAAAAGAAACTAAGTAACCAGAGATGTTAGTCACATTCTTGGGAACAAAATATTAGTGGGACAATTTGAATTTCAAAAAATAGTTAGCTATATAAATATTGTTCTGAAGTAACATGGTGACCAAACAAAATTTAAATGTACAGAGGTAAGAAATGAGTCCCCTCTACTCTTTTTTTACTTCTCACTGTTTATATATTTTTTGTGTACTATTTAGAAAATTTCTGAACATCAGCTGGGTGTGGTGGCATACACCTGTAATCCTAGGACTCAAGAGGCTGGGGCAGGAGGATTGCAAGTTCAAGGCCAGCCTGGTCTACATAGTGAGTTCAAGAACAGCCTGAACACAGAGTGAGACCTTGTCTCAAAAAAAAAAAAAAAAAAAAAAAAAAGAAAAGAAAAATCAAACACATGCAAATATAGAGTTCTTTTTGTTTTACTGGAGATTGAAACCAGGGCCTTCACACTGAAATATATCCTCAGCCCTTCATTTTTAACTTGAGACAAGGTCATGGTGAGTCACTAAATTGCCCAGACAGGGCTCAAACTTGTGATTCTCCTGCTTTAGCCTCCCAGATGCTGGGATGACAGGCGTGTGCCATCATGGTTGGCTTTAGTTTTTTCTTTTTAAAAAAAGAAATAGGATGTATTTTTTCCTCCTGGGCTGTTTTTAAGTGTCATTTGTGATTAAGCAAGTATGTATTGATTGGAGTTTTAGGTCAGGAAAAAATAAGTTGATATGAAAAAGCTTATATTCCTTAAAAGAGGGAAAACAAGTGGAGGTCAGGTTCAACAAATGTTGACAGAACAAAGATGTTAAAGTGGGTAGGAGTGGCCGGAAGAGGCAGCAGGGAGGTGGGGAAGCGAATTCTGCTGAGGAGAGCGGTGGGTTGGAGAGGGGCAGAGGTGCAGGGGGTGGAATTTATCCTCCCAGCCGGGGAGGGAGTGCGTGGGGCGTGGCCTGTGAGGCCGCAAAGGCCTGGCGTGGGGCTGTTCCTTCCCGAGCCTCATTTGGTGGAGATCATTGCTGTCTAATATTCCTGTGCCCCTCATCCTGTTTCTGCTGTAGGAGAACTACGAGCAGATGAAGGCGCTGGTGAGTCAGCTCCGGGAACGCGCCAAGCTTGTGCAGCGAGGTAAGCGGCTTTGTGTTCACCCCGTGCCTCCGTGGAGGGTTCGCTAACATGTCTTTACTCAAGCTTAGTGGTTTCAGGAAAAACCAGGAGCATGAAGCTCCGACCCTTGAAACTGCATTGGTTGAAAGGCAAGTGTTTTATTTTTTTCTTGCCCCAGGCAGCCCTTGATAACTTTGGGAGTGGGTGGCCTGCCACACCCTGCTGCACACTCGAAGTCACTTATTACACCTGCGAAATGGAGACACTGTCTGGACACCTGCTGTACTGTTGTGTAGGGAGTAAGGACAAGAAAAGCCCTTTCCTGCTGAGGACAGACACATGGTCTTCTGAGTCCTTTGGGCTGCGGGGGGTGGCATCTGACGATGTGGAGGCCGCTGTGGAGGCTGCGCGTGGGTCAAGCTGGCTGAGCTCGCCAGGGCCTCTGCTCCCTGAACACGGGCACTGTTTTGGGGAAAAGTAGCCATCCAAATTCACCAGTGCTTTACTTTTTTTTTTTTTATTTCAGAGCACTGCACTGAAATTTTTTTTCTCTTAAACTAAAACATTTCGAGTTCATTAGTCATATACTACCTACTAAGTTAATTTCTAGTGGATTTATTGCTGATTAAGGAAATGTGATTTCCTTAAAACTTTGTAAATAGCCCGCTTGCCTGCTTTCCTTTTCTTTTCTTTCTTTTTGTTGTTATGCTGGGGATGGAACCCAGGGCCTCATGCATGCTAGGCAAGCATTCAACTCCATCTCTCTTTCTTCTCTTCTCTCTCTCTCTCTCTGTCTCTTTCTCGGTATCCCTTTTCTTTGTTTCTTGTTTTATTTATTTATTGGTACTGGGGATCGAACTGGGGATCTTGTACTTTTGCGGCAGGCGCCAGAACCACTGAGCTAAATCCCTGGCCCTCTTGTTTTATTTTTTGAGACAGGATCTCCTGATGTAGTTCAAGCTGTCCTTGAATTCACTGTGTAGCCTGCGTTGACCTGGAACTTGAAATGATCCTCCTGCCTCAGCCTGCCGAGTGCTAGGATCATAGGCATGAGTCACAATGCCTGATTTATGTGTTTTATTTTTGTTTTATTTTGTTTTTTTGGTACCGGGGATGGAACTCAGGACCTTGCGCTTGCGGGGCAGGCGGTGGAACCACTGAGCTAAATCCCAGGCCTCACACTTGAACTTAAGAGTAGATTTGTTGCTGCTACTCCGCGACGGTTGTGCCATGGCGGATGAGGAGCTGGAGGCGCTGAGGAAGGAGAGGCTGGCTGAGTTGCAGGCGAAACACGTGGATCCTAATGATGCACAACAGGAAGCAAAGCACAGGGAAGCAGAAATGAGAAACAGTATCTTAGCGCAAGTTCTGGATCAATCAGCCCGGGCCAGGTTAAGTAACTTAGCACTTGTAAAGCCTGAAAAAACGAAAGCAGTAGAGAATTACCTTATATAGATGGCAAAGTATGGACAGCTAAGTGGGAAGGTCTCAGAACAAGGTTTAATAGAAATCCTTGAAAAAGTAAGCCAACAAACAGAAAAGAAAACAACAGTTAAATTCAACAGAAGAAAAGTAATGGACTCTGATGAGGATGATGATTACTGAACTAAAAATGTTTAGAGACTGACACTTAATGGAACAATTTTAGGGCAGAAGTTAAAATCTGTTTAAATGTTTACTTTGTTTTGTCTATATGCCTTTAAAAAAGTAAACTTATTATGCAAAATAAAGTTGTTTTAGTATCACAGAAAAAAAAAAGAGTAGAATTGTTAATAATAGGTATTACTCACTTTTTTGTTGTTTTGGTACTGGGGATTGAACTCGGGACCTTCCACTTTCGAGGCAGATGGGGGCACCACTGAGCTAAATCCCAGGCCCAGGTGTTACTTTTAAACACACATTTCTTCTTTTGACTTAATAGATTACTTAGAATAGATAGAAAAGAATAGTAAATGCTGAAGATCTTGGTCTCTGTCTTTTTATTACAGCATTTAGCTTAAAAAATAAAAAAATCAGTGACGTCCATTAAAAGTTACCATGACCCAGACATGCAACTCAGAGAGGGATGGAGGAGGCATGGACCTCAATCTTCATATGATGACAATTGTTCCCATCCTACCTATGAGGGTGATGGGAGGGTTAAAAACAAAATGATTTTATAATGCTCCTTCATTCAAGTAACAGGTGCTGTACTTGTCATATATTAAGAATATTAGCTGAGTGTGGTGGCGCACATCTATAATCCCAGCACTCTGGGAGGCTGGGGCAGGAGGAGCACAAGTGCCAGCCTAGCCTGGACAGCTCAGTGACTTAGTGAGATCTTGCCTCAAAAAAAAGGGCAAAGACGGGCTGGGGATTTAGCTCAGTGGTTCTGCCGCGTGCCTTGAAAGCGTAAGGTCCCAAGTTCAAGCCCCGGTACGAGGGGGAAAAAAATTTCTAAGCAGGTTGGGCCGGGGATTTAGCTCAGTGGTTTCGCCGCCTGCTGCGCAAGCGCAAGGACCCGAGTTCAATCCCCGGTACCCCCCAAAAAAAAGCACACAAAAAAAGGGCAAGGTGCTGGGGATGCAGCTGAGTGCAAAGATCCTGGGTCCAACCCACCTCATCCAGTACTGCAAAAAAAGAAAAAGCCCTGTAGCACTGAGTGCTGTGGAGGATGGTGAGGTCTGCCAGGCCCTGGGTGAAGGCTGGTCCAGGAAGGTGGAGTGGGGACAGGAGGAAGGACAGCCCTTGTCTTCGCTGTTGTGCCATGAAAATGGGTATTGTACAAACATAAAAATATATACATGTTAACTTAAAATAGTTAAATAGTTAATTTTAAAATACTCATAGAAATTTTTAAAAATAGAGAAAAATATAAAGAGAAAAAACATTTTTTCTTTTTTCTTTTTCTGCGTTGCTGGGGATCAAACCCACAGCATTATGCATGCTAGACAAATGCTCTACTACTGAGCTACACTACTAGTCCTAAGCATACATTTTTTTTTCTGGTACTGGACATTGAACTTAGAGCCTTTGCACTGAACTATATCCCCAGGCCCCCCTTTTTAAAGAGATTTTGGGTCCTGCTAAATTGCTAAGTTGCCCAGGCTGGGCTTAAACATTCGGTCCTCCTATCTGCCTCCTCCTAGAGTGCTGGGTTTCCAGGTGTGTACCATCATACCTGGCTCTAAACATATGTTTTGATGCACCTCAAGGAAACTTCATAATAAGTTTTAATAGCAAAATGTATGTGTGTCTTTGTTTTTGTTTAGAGGATTTTGCGTATCTTACTGTGGGTATTTTCTTCTGTGATTTTGCTCTGTGAATGCCTTTCCTTGCATTTGGCAATGATTGTATTCAGATTTAGGGAGTACTCACGTCTTTTTTTTTTTACCCTATCACTGTAGAATCCGGACGTCCCGATTTTTCAGTTCACGCAGTTTCCTAAATAATGTTCAGACAGGAAAAAGGGGCAAGAGTTTCATAAACTCTTGACATTTTTCATTCAATATTATTTGTGATAAATAAAATGGTTGACACGAGTTAGGTAACTTTTATGGGTTTTTTTTTTTTTTTTTTTTTGTACTGGGGATCAAACTTGGGACCTTGCGCTTGCAAGGCAGACGGCGGAACCACTGAGCTAAATCCATGGCCCTAGATAACTTTTACAAATAAACAACTGGAAATTGAACCCAGAGGACTTTGCGCTAAGCTATATCTCTGGGCCGTTTTATTTTTCATTTTGAGACAGAGTCTTGCTAAGTCACTAAGTTGCCAAGGGTGAGCTTGAACTTGTGTCCCTCCTGCCTTAGCTTCCCAGAGTCCTGGAATCATAGGCATGCGCTGCTGCACCTGGCTCAGATTAGGTAACTCTTGTCCTCTTTGTTTTTTTATTTCCTTCTCAGTGCTACCTCTGCTTTTGTTTCAGGTTTCTTCTCAGGGTTGCGCTGGCTTTGATCTCCCTGTCCCTAGCTGGATGTGTAGGCTGCATGAACACTGACCTGAAGTCAGCCTGCTGAGTTATTCATGCTAGCCAGAAATAAGGGTTTGGATTAGCTCAGGTTCATTGAAGGGCTCAAGTGTTTTGATAAATTCAGAAGTGTTTTGTTTTTAATGCCAGGCAGTAACTTTATGAATATACAAAAGTAGAAATGGTTTTGGTGGCTTAATGAGCAGAAGAGAAGGCTTTCAGGGTTGTGGAAGATGCTTGAAGACAGGAGCCAGACTGTGCCCTGTGCTCCTGTGGTGCTCACTGTGAAGTTGGCAGCCTGGTCTGCGCCTGGCCTGTGCCCTGGGTTCAGGGCAGTGACAGGTGAGCAAGGTGCTAACGTTCCTGAAAAGGCCGGGCCTCCCTGTGTGGAGTCCAGGGAGTGGAGATCATCACTGTGAGATGTGGTAGGACAGACGCTAAGGGTCCTCATTTCCTGTCGCAGTTTAGACACCGGAGCTCCTTTCTGCACTAAAGTCCGGGGAGGGTGACAGTATGCGTGCCACGGCTTCTTCTGGCCAGAATTCACCGAAAGGGTTGCTGTCTTCAGCACTCTTGCCTAAGCACTTCTTACTCAGCCCTGTGACCGCTTTCTCCTCCAGCTTACCTCTTGTGCTAGCTTTCCCCCAGGCCTCGCTTTCCTCAGAGTGCCAAGTGGCTTGTATTTCTTCTCCTGTATATTTTAAAATACTTTATTGATTATACTTGACAGGCAGTAAAATACCCCTTGAAACCATTACCACAATCATGATAGTAAATGTGTTCATTGTTCTCAGAAGTGTTCTCTGCCCTTTCAACCCCTCCTCTAACCCCTTCTTTCCTCTTTCTCCTACCCCTAAACAAAAAGTTTGACCAAGTTTTCACTCTCTTGTCATTTAACTCTTTTACTCCCAGAAATACTTTTATTTTAGTATATGTGCTGCCAAATCGAGCACAATTATGTTTATTTTAAAAGATTAGAAGGTGACATGGTTGTGCGTGCCTATAATCCCAGCATTCTGAGGGGCTGAGGCAGGAGGATTCAAATACGAGCCCAACCTGGACAACTCCGTGTAGCTCAAGGTGAAGGCCCTGAATGAAGCCTCCTAGCTTGCTGCACAATTTAAGCTGTTCACTTTGTCTCCCCTTCTGTGGCGGAAGCTCTTTACTCTGTTCCCTGGGATCAGAGTATGTGCCACCATGTCCAGCCACAATGAACTATTCAATTTGAATTGAGCATTAAGTGTTTTTGTGGAATTATGTTAAACTCAGGCCATGTTTGATCCTATGTCCATCCAATATGATGTAACCATGTTTTTCTCATAGGAGGCAGTGAAAAAGCCCGAGCACTTCATACGTCAAGAGGAAAACTGTTGCCCAGAGAAAGAATCGACAGTCTTATCGATCCAGGGTTGGTACCGACCCAAGCGCTAACTAAGAATGTTCTCTGTCCCATGGTACTGTTTGTCAGACAGTGTGGTAAATAGGGGTTTTGAGTTCTGGTTGTTATCGTAAGATTGAAACAGCAGCTGTGTACTGCACACCTCCTGTGCATCAGGCACTGTTTCAGGCTCTAGGGCCACAGCAGGGAGCAGAATAAAGTTCGTGCCTCCTAAGGTCCTTCTGAGGACCCAAAGCCTTAGTGTTTAGGAAGCCCTTGCAGGAGAGCCTGGCACGTGGTAAGTGCCACATAGTGCTGGCCGCTGTTCTTTTTCTGTTAATAAATACATTTGTACAACACTTTAAGTACCCAGCATTCTGTCCTGTGAATACACTATATAAATTCTCAAGACATTCGCATCAGATTTTGTTGTTTTGTAGATTTTGTATACAACGTGCATATTTGAGACTGCCTCATAAAAAACATCCTTTTCCTTGTGTAACCATTTAACTATATATATATGAATTGAAGGACATCAGTTCAAAAGCTCTCCTTTCCCCTCAGGTCTCCATTTCTGGAGTTGTCCCAGTTTGCAGGGTACCAGTTGTATGGCGATGAAGAAGTCCCCGCGGGTGGCATCATCACTGGCATCGGAAGGGTATCAGGGTGAGCCTCCTACCTGTGCTCATGTGCAAGGGTCAGGAGAAAGGTTGGGATGGGAGGCAGGCATGCAGCGGTCACTTTGCATGTCAGCACGCAGGTTTGTGCCAGCAATGTTTAGGACCTGAGTATATCCTACTCAGGCCTACAGGAGAGCCCTTTGTGGAGCTTTTTATTTTTCTCCAGTACTATGCATTAAACCCAGGGCTTTTTTATTTTGAGATAGGAGCTCAACTAAGTTGCTCCATTGCCTGGGTTGGGCATGTAGTTGAAATCCTCCGACCTCAGCCTCCCAGGGTGCTGGGGTTACAGGTGTACCCAGCCATACCTGGCTTCGTTTGTGGATCCTTACAGACAAAAATCAAAAGGAGAAATCCTGGCAAAGATCCCTGGGATCGCATCCAGATCTTGGCACTTAGCCTCTCCAGGTGTGGGCCTGGCATGGAGAGTGTTCTGCGGTCCCGCAGTTGATCTGTGTACCTGCCAGGTGAGAGCCCCATCTTAGAGCAATGCTCCCAATCCAGCTGTGGTCCCCAGGCGGTACCAGCCTCACCTGGGTGTGCTGATTAGAGAAGCAGATTCTCAGGTCTTTTCCTGGAGCTACTAAGTCAGAAAGGCTCAGGGTGGGCCCTGCAATCTGTGTTTTAATAAGCCCTGGCTGCTGTTCTATAGGGAACCTAGATTGCTTTGTTCTGCATGCGAACTTGCTCTGTGTGTAGGACTGATGTCGCTTCCCCATGCAGGCACTGTGCAGGGCTGTGACAGGCCCTTCCAGCCCAGTCCTCCCTGGGGCTCCAACAGAGAGGATGCCATCACAGCCACCCCAGTCTGCAGATAAGGACCAGGCTTTGAGTAACCGGGCTGTGAGCTCAGCAGGTGAACTGCTGACTGAGTTCACTCTCACACTGGTTCTTGGGCCTTGCTTATCCTCTCCTGTGATCTGGTCCAACAGGGAAGGTGCAGCTGCCACTGGGCCATTGTTGCTCCTCCTTTCATTTAGTTTCCTCTCTTTTACCCCAGCACACTCCACAGCGCTTTGCTTAATGTTCAACCGGTGTGGAGGCTTTTGTTTTTGAGTCTTAAGGGACACTTTAAACTGTTTTAAAAATGAGAAACTTAATGCAGAATTAACCCAAATTCCTGTATCATGGAAATGCATATGCAGAATAATTTCTCTTCATCATACTTGCAGTTGTAATAATGACTCTCCACATCATCCTCTTTTTTGCCCTGTGCGTACATAGTGGTCTCGCATTGCTTAACGACTGTTATGTGATCTGAGAAACAGATCATGTGCACATTATAGAGTTATGTTCACGCAAACCAAGGCAGCTGTGATATTCCCTCAGATCGTCACTGTACATGTAACAATTAACAATTAACAACTCTGTTGTTAATTGAAACATCTTTATGTGGTGCATGGCTGTACTAACAGTTTAGTATAATTTTATATTCAAAATGATAGCAGTGTTTCATATTTTAAAATTTGGAATAGTTGCATATATACAATGAGATACCTTGGGGATGGGACCCAAGTCTAAACATGAGATTCATACACACCTTACACACATAGCCTGATAGTAATTTTATACAGTATTTCCAATATTTTCCATCCCACAAGTGGAAAATTCCACACCTGACCTCATGTGATAAGACATGGTCAGAATACAAGCGCACTCAAAGTATTAGCTTGTAGTAGTCAGCTTCTTGTTGCCACAACAGAATATCCGAGGCAGGATGCCTGGGAAGTAAGTTTAGGGGTTTATTTGGCCATAGATCTGAAGGTTCAGAAGCGTGTTGGTTGCCTGAGCTATTTTGTTGAGGATGGTGCATGGCTATGGCAGGGAGTGTGTGTCAGACCAAACACAGTGTTAATCGGTGGGTATCTGCCTCACATCCCCTGAGGGACATGGCTTCAGGCTTAAGGACCTCCCACAAAGCCTCCTCCCAGGGGTTGCACCACCTGGGGACCAAGCCTTTGACACCCATGGACCTTTGCAGACCATGGCGGTATGGTATATGTAACCTGAGTCAGGTCTGGTTAAAAGGGAATTGTGAATAACAAGAGATACTGCTGCCACCCAGAAATAAGGGTTTTAGGAGCTCCCTGCCAGGAATGGAGTGGGGGGACCAAAATTTGTATTTCTTACTATATCATAGGCTCTGTGATAATTTCTGAAATAGGTATTTAATGAGGAACTTTGGATGGAATAGGTTTAGAACCCAGTTTGATGGCAAGGACTGCTTGCCTGAGTCATTGACTAGCTGAGGAATCACTGAGCTGTAATCCTTCTCTCTGGCAAATCAGGTTCCTTTCCTTGACAAGGACCTATCAGATCTGATCCCTCCTCACCCTTTTGTTATAACCCTTTAGCTACCCTGCTCTTGTTTCTTTTTTTTTTTCTTTTTAATTCTTTTATTGGTACATTTTAGGTATACAATACGTTTACATTTATCATTGGGTGCTTGTACCTGTACGTGATGTATCTTAGTTCTTATTTTTTCCTCCATTACCTGTGCGTCCTTCACCCCCTCCACCCTTCCCTATTTACATAGATTTTGTTTCCATTTTTTTTCTTTTCTCATAATTTTTCCTTTCCCTTCTTCCCTTTCCCCTTCCCCTGCCACCACTCCTACACCTTTGGACCTTTTCCTATTTCAAATTATCAATTATTCATTTTAATCATTTTCTGCTCTTGTTTCTTGATGAGGTTGCACTCCTTGTTGCTTCTGGGGCTGTGGTCACACACCTCTCCAGCATGGCGTGCCCCCTAACTCCCTCTCCTCATTCAGGTTTCCCTTGGCTTCGCGCTGGAGTATGCACTCTGGAGCCAGACCACCTGGGTTCAGACCTGGCTTTCCCACTTGTTGGTAGGCGAGTGGTGGCAAGTTGCTTAATGTCTCTGTGCCTGTTTTCCTTGCCTGTGACTGAGGTGTGTCATGTCTTAGAACAGCACTAGTACATGTGAGTGGCATGTGGGAGTCGGCTGCTGTTGGTGCTGTTATTCCTTGATTGTTCTGTCTTAACATAACTCCCACCTTAGTTACCTTGTTTCATTAGGTCATTTACTGTGTTTCATTACATCTTTTACCTTGCTTTGTGATAATCTTGTCATATAATCAATACCATAATTATATACTTATATTACCTTATTATATCTTTGAAGCACTTAGGGTCAGAGATTATTCTCTATGCTTGTTAACTAGTTGTTTGCCACCCCTAATCAGTCCTCTTCACTGGCATAGAGCTCTGTAAAACCAGGAATTTTATCTTCCTTCTTCACCCCTGTGTTGTTATTCCTTGGAATGGGACATGGCATATAGGAGGCACATAAAAAATATTTGCTGAATAAAGGAATGGATGACACCTGTAGACCAAATTGACTGTTGGTTCATTCCAGCATGAGACAGTGAACTTGTATCATACTTACATAGAAGTACTGTTTTTGTTTTTTTCTAGTTGGGATGGAATCCCCTTACTCCACAGTGATACCAAATAAAGAGATAGATACCAGGAGACACCCTTGTTTAATTCTACTCTAGACTATATAAACTGTGACCAAAAACCTTTTCACTGACACTAGTTCTTGAGGACATTGATAAACAGGGATCCATATTAGATATATATATGGTAGCCCATCAGAGAGTTCTTTCCATGTGGGCAGGGGGAGGAAAGACTGATTTTGCTGATCATTAGAGCTTCGCTAGTGTTGGGTATTATGACTGAGCAGGAGTTCGCTCATTTTTAGTGTATGTGCTGCTGAAACGAGCACTAGGAGTTCACTCATTTAACAGGTGTAAAGGAACAGCACTTCATTGTAATCTAAATGGCCCTTCCATCCCTAGAAACATGGTTGAACACTTTGAATGATCAATATTCCTTCTCTGGAAAACAACTGATGAACAGTTTGCTCAGAGTACTTGAAGCAGAAAAGAGATTTCATTGACTCTCTTTCTGCTAAGTTTCAGTGTGGCTAAGTCTCGGACCTCAATCTGTTGTCAGATCACTGACTGTTTGGGTCCTGGCGTGCTCGCCGTGTGTTGGCTTCCTAAAACTGGGCCCTCAGACCCAGAGAGGGGTGGCGTTTAGGAGCTGTGGTGGAGGGAGCGCTCTTGGGGCTGAGGCTTGTGGCCTGGCCGTGGCTGAGCCCCAGCGTGGCTCTGAGTCCTGGTTCACATGCTTCCCCGTGAAGGTGGGCGCTGGGGTCAGGGCCTCTCAAACCATGTAGATTAAAGACGGAAAAGAAGCAGTTGGCAAAGGAGAGTTTACTTTCAATGTCAAAGTCACAGATGCTGCAGAGGCAGAACCAGTTCTGTAGATGTGCAATGTGCTATTGTGTCTAACTAAGTTTATTCTTATTCTGTAACATGTCTGAGATCTCTGAATAGACGAGCCTAAGTAGCTCTGTCTCTTGTCCAACATCACATATCTGGCAAGTGACAGGACCCGAATTCCAGTCTGGCTTTGTCTAACTTCACAGCCTGAGCTTCCAAAGCTTCCTGGTGTGGCCCTGCGCTGTGCAGGTCATGCCCAGCAGCCCGCTGTAAGCCTAGATTTTCTCCGAAGTTGTTTGTTTAATGGTGAAGACACTAAAAGTTTGCATTCCACGCTGTAAAATGTTAATTATAATATATAAAAAGACTTTATATAATTTCAGGTTGATGCTCAGACAAAGACTTGTTCAGCTGGGATTCAGTGGGCTGGCCTGGAGGGTGCCAGGGAATGGACAGGGGTGACACAACACCGTGGATCTGAAGAAGATCGAGTTTGGTGAAGTGCATACTGTCACTGTCTCTGATTTCAGCAGCCTCTGATCCTAAGGGTCCATGGGATGCTCTGCACTCCCCTTCTTGACTGAATTCCTTTGTCACCCCGCCCTTTGTCACTTGTGCGCCCTTGTACCCAACAGACTGAGAAAGGGCACTGTTAAGACTCCCTGATTGTTCCTTTCATATGTTTTCCACGTACTCTTTTAAAGTTTGCATCCTTGTGTCTTTACACAAGATAAATGTTGTATTTTAGACTTTTTTTTTTGAAAATTTTTTGGAAAAGCAGATGGCAGTAACATTGAAGAACTCTTGAAAACATAAAAATAAATGTCAGAGCTCTTGGCAAGTCTATTTCCATTTTTGCGAATTACTTTCCTAAAAGGAAATTTTGAAGGTTTATTATGAGGCAGTTCTTCTCCCTTGAGACTCTCTCCCTCCCTTTCTCCCTTTCTGTATTATCATCTTGTTAGGCAGGGCCGGCTAGTGCAGGCCTGTAATCCCAGGAATCAGGAGGCTAAGGCAGGAGGATTGCCATGATCTTGTTAGGACTTTTTCATTCAAAGAACCATTGTGAACCATTCCATGGCTTATGTTAGTTTTTTACTATTAATACAGAACTGATGAGTCTTTAAATTCAAATACTGTATGAGCTTGCACACTTGTTAAAGTAATCATTTTAAGGGCTGAGGATTTAGCTCAGTGGTTCCGCCGCCTGTCTTGAAAGTGCAAGATCCCGAGTTTGAGCCCTGGTACCAAAAAACAAACAAAACAAAAGTAATCATTTTAAGCCAGACACGATGGTGCACACCTGTAATCCCTTCACTCTGCGGGGGGTGGGGGGGGTGAGGCAGGAGGATTGCAAGTTCAAGCCCAGCTGGGCAATTTAATAATTTAGCAAGACTGTGTCTCAAAAAATAAAAAAGGAATGGGCATGTAGCTTGGTATGGAGGCCTTGGGTTCAAATCCCAGTACCACCAAAACCAACCAAACAAAAAGTGTCATTTTATATTGTAAAAATAAATTAAAGTTTGCTTTATATCGTAAGGTTGTCTACTGGTGAGTGTCAGTATTGATGTATACTAGAAGTTGAAGGTTATTTTGGAGTGTCTTGTAATGAGCTGAAGTTGGCTTGTAATTGTGAAGAAATCTCTCATATTTTCTTTCCGATGCCATTTCTGCCATTCAGAGTAGAATGCATGATTGTTGCCAACGATGCCACTGTCAAAGGAGGCACCTACTACCCTGTGACCGTGAAAAAACACCTACGGGCACAAGAAATTGCGTTGCAGAACCGGCTCCCCTGCATCTACCTAGGCAAGTCCCAAGAGTCACGGCTCTCTGGCTAGCTAGCTGGTGATGTGCAAGGCTGTCTCGGAGGGCACCTGTGTGGTGGCATCACCAGTGCATATCTCACAGTGCTGCTGGTTTCTCCCATGATTAGAAAGGAAATTCTTGTTCTTTGTTCCAAACTTTGAGGGGTAAATGAAACAAGAACTGTGCATGAAGCTGTCATTGAGGATTAACCTCCACTAATGCTTACATGTGGCGGTTTTTTTCTCAACACATGGGTTTATTTCTGTTAACC
Organism: Heterocephalus glaber; assembly: GCF_000247695.1. The sequence continues at coordinate 664,882 of NW_004624905.1, forward strand.
AAAGTGGGTTCAAGCTATTTAAAAAAGAGCTAATAGTTAAGAATCTCTTGAGTGCCCAGGTAATGTGTTAAATGCTTAAGCATTATATAATTTGAGCAGATTTTTTTTGGTACTGGGGATCGAACTCGGGACCTTCTGCTTGCGAGGCAGGTGCCGGAACCTTGAGTAGATGTTTAAAGTAAATTTAATTTCCAGTGAAAGTCAAGTTAACCTTTGAAACGAGAATACATTTAAATAGGGTATTTCTTTTCTTTTTTTTTGGTACCAGGGATCGAATTTGGGTCCTTGTGCTTGCGAGGCAGGCGGTGGAACCACTGAGCTAAATCCCTGGCCCCGCTAACTTTATTTTTTTAACTTTTGCCATGTGTACTCAGTCATTGCATACATTATTTCATGTCATCCTGGTAACAACTCTATTGAATACCTGCTGTTGTTTTCTTCATTTCATGGGTAAGGAAACTGAGGCACAGAATGGCAGAAGACACCTGTAATCATACAGTTATGAAGGAGCAAGAGTTCTGTTTTCAACTTGGCTGGCACTCTTTTTTTATTTTGTTTTGTTTTTGCTACACTGTGGATTGAATCGAGGGCCTTCACACACAGCTACATCCCCAGCTCTTTTTTAGATTTTAGACAGGCTGTCACTAAGGCACTAAGTTGCTCGGGCTGGGGTCCAACTTGTGACCCTCTTGCCTCAGCCTCCCAGCGTGTTGGGATTACAAATGTGCACCTGCACTTCAGGCTTTAAGAATTTATGGTGTGTCTGTGGCTTTTGCCCCAGAGAATGTCCTAAAAATTCATGAAGGATTTTGCACAGAGGTGGAAATCCTGATGTGTTTGGGGAAATCTGAATCTGTTTGGTTGCACTAGGGGATTGGAGAGAGAATCTCAAAACAGTCTAGAGATAGGACAGGATTTTTGTGAAAGAGATAAAGAACTGATACTGTCATTGACGCACACCTGACTGAGTAGGCAGAGTATGCTCTGTGCATAGAGATGTACTTACTTCTCTCATTTTCCCAAGCAGTTGATTCAGGTGGTGCCAACTTACCTCGCCAAGCAGATGGATTTGCAGATCGTGATCACTTTGGCCGCATATTCTATAATCAAGCAATCATGTCTTCTAAAAATATTACTCAGGTAACTCCTCATTCGGGAGGTGTGTTGCTTTTACTGCAAACGTCCTTGCTAATTGTACTCCGGGGTGATTTAAAAATAAAACATAAAATAGAAATAGAAATAAAAATAAAAATAAAACAATTTAATACAGAATGTAATCTTTTCCCGCAAAATGTTACCTTAAGGTTACCTTCCGTTAGAACTTTTTTTAGTTATGGGAGCATTCATGTGAACTGATAAAGTTTATTTACTTACGGAAAACAGTTTTTAAAAAGGAAGAACACCTGGTAATTCCTTTTTTAGGAGTAAACTAAAAACTAACATAGGGGAGATTATATA
>NW_004624905.1:666439-712969 GCF_000247695.1 Heterocephalus glaber
AAGAAAATAGAATTTATATCCAATTCCTATGGCACATCTAGTCTTAACTGTATGTTGTTTGTGTATAAATGTGCATTTGGGAATGATACACTCAACTTATTTGTGTGTGTGTGTGTGTGTGTGTGTGTGTGTGTGTGGTGCTGGGGGTCAAACTCAGGGTCTCTCGCATGCTAGGTGAGCTCTGTGGCAGAGTGCTGTCCCAGATTTGCACTCAGCTTTGACCAGCACTGCCTCTGAGGTGGGAGGGAGAAGAAAGAGTGGTCAGGGAAAAGGAATAGAGGGACTTCAACTGTATCAGAAGTCTAGATCGGAAATACATTTGGCCCCATGTCAAGATTATTTAAGACTGGGTGTTAGGTGATGGATGTGCATTTCAGGTCATGTTACGTAGCCTATTTAATATGGTGCTGTATTATAATGTACATATCTGACCTTGTGTTAATTTCCTAGTGCTGCCGTAACAAATAGCCAGCACTGCATGGCTTAAAACAGTGGAACTTTACTCTCTCAAGTTCTGGAAGTGCAAAGTCTGAAGTCAGGACAGTGGCAGGGCCATGAGTCCAGGGGGCACTCTGTCCTCACCTTTCCAGCCTCTGGTGGCTCCAGGGGCTCCCTTGGCTGTAGCTGTATTCCTCAGTCTCTGCCACCTTCCTCATGTGCCCTCCTGTGTCTTCTCTCTTCTCTTACAAGGACCCTTGTCATTGGATTTAAGCCCCACCTGGGAAATATACCGCATGATTGTGTCTTACAATCCTTAACTTTTTTTTCTGTACCGGGGATTGAACTCAGGTCCTTGGCGCTTGCGAGGCAGGTGGCGGAACCACTGAGGTAAATCCCCGGCTACAATCCTTATTTTCCAAATAAGCGCACATTTACAAGTTCAGGGATTAGGCTTTGGAGGTCTTTGGGAGTCACCTTTGTGACCTTGTATGCTTTTCTGTGCCCTGTGGTTTTGTTTATGTATTATGTGTGGAAACCATAATACATCAGTCAGCATTTGACAGATATCTACTGTGTGCCAGACCCTGTGCTAGTAAATAAAACTAGATGAGGGCCCTGCTTCTGTGGAACTTGAAGCCTGAAGTGCTTTAAGATTAGATCTTCTATGGGCTAGGGATCTTAGCTCAGTGGTTCTGCCACCTGCCTTGCAAGCGCAAGATCCCAAGTTCGATCCTTGGTACCAAAAAACAAAACAAAACAAAAGATTAGATCTTTTATAAATTAATAGTGAACATACTTTTGTTTTTTTTGTTTTTTTGGGGGGTACTGGGGATCGAACTTGGGTCCTTGCGCTTGCGCAGCAGGCAATGAAACCACTGAGCTAAATCCCCAGCCCCAGTGAACATATTTTGGAGTAAGCAATACCTGCCTATGGTAAAAAATTCACAATGGCTAATGGGATTTTCACTGAATGTCTTCCTTTTGCCTATTTTATTTTCATTTTCTTAAATTCTTTTTTTCTGGTACTAGGGATTGAACCTAGGGTCTTGTGCATGCTAGGCAAGCACTCTACCACTGAGGTACATGCCCAGGCCCTTTTTGGTGGTGGTGGTTTTATTTTGGGATAAGGTCTTAGTTGCTCAGACTGGCCTTGAACTTGCAGTCCTCCTCCCAAGTAGCTGGGCTACAGATGTGCACCACCATGCCTGCAATATTTTCCAAAACTTTTTAATATCAGTATTTCTTTCCTTGAACCACTTCTCTTTTGGTTCATTTGTGGTGCTGAGGCTCAAACCTAGGGTCATCCACATTCTAGGCAAACTTTCTATCCCTGAGCTACATCTCCAGCCCTTAATGTTTGGTTTTTCTGTTTCACTTAATCAGAGATTTAAGATTTAGGATTACCTATCTTCTTGAGAATTAAAAAATTTTAATTGTCATCCTATACTACTCTCCCTACTGTTTTTTTTTTTTTTTTTTTGGTACTGAGGATCCAACTTGGGTCCTTGGCGCTTGCATAGCAGGCGGTGAAACCACTGAGCTAAAATCCCTGGCCCTACTGTTTTTTTTTTTCCATAGTAACTATTCTGATTCTTTCCCCAATGTGTGAACTCTAAACTTGTTATCTGAACTCTAGATATTGCTTCATGCTTCACTGAGAAAGCTCTGTGTACTCCATCTCCTATGAGAACACCAGTATGAACTTTGGCTTCTTTCTTTTATTCCAGAAAGATTGTGCTACCTAAGCCATTCATAGTCTTTTTCTTTTCTTATTTTATTTTATTTTTTTTACTGGTATCTGGCATTCTGGGGATTGAATGCAGTATGTGTGCATGCTAGGCAAATGCTCTACCACTGACCTGTGGCTGCAGCCTTAGTCCTGCCATTTATAATCTTAATACCAACTCCCTTCTGCTTCCTTATCACCTTTCTGTCTTTTACTTTAATACTTTATTTTCTTATCTGCTATTTTTCTCACAGCTAACAATCATGTTGCTATCCTTTCTTCAAAGGAAAAAGCACCAAACATGAAGGTAAAAGATAAAGAGCATTTCCACCACTGTTGCCCCAGGAGTTGCATTTTTATCTCTTTCTTTTGTGGTATTGGGGATTTAACCCAGGGCCTTTGCATTGAGCCATATCCTCAGTCCTTTAAAAATTTTTTTTGAGTCAGAGTCTTGCTAAATTGCCCAGATGAGGCTTGAACTTTGTAATCTTCCTGCCTCAGCCTCCCAGAGTGAGATTACAGGAATGCATCACCACTGCTGAGTTTATCTCTACTGTTTAGATGTATCCTGACTAATTTCTCTTACTAGACTGTTAGCGTCTTAACATTACAAGAGTGTCAGAGTAATTTTTATATCTCAAATTTCCCTGAGATAGAGCTTGTTTAATATTTATTTATTAAAAAAGGAATCTTAGGCTAGGGGTTTAGTTCAGTGGTATCACTGCCTGCCTCGAAAGCACAAGGTCCTGAGTACGATCCCCAGTAGTGCAAAAAAAAAAAAAAGAGGAATCTCTTTACAACTGTTAAAGTGGTAGCCAACATAGTGAGTGGTTCCCTTTCTCATATTTTAATGTTTGTTATTTATTTCAGACTTTGGCTTGAATGTACTGATAAAATCATTAAAATACTACATTGCATAAATCAGTGACTTGCACTGTTTGGTTTGGGTGTGGTTTCCCCTCAAGGTTTGGTGCTGGATGCTCAGTCCCCAGTGTAGCAGTCCCGAGGTGGTGGGTCTGAGACATGGGTCTGCTGGGAAATGAGTAGACTATGGAGTGTTGCACCAGAAGGTGCTCATGCTGGGGTTTGGAGTGGTTCCTTCCCACCATCGTGGGCTGTTACTGAAGAGTAACAGTGGGCCCTGTCCTGTCTCTCATTTCCTGGATTGCCCTGTGACCTCTTTCCCTCTCACACATGCTTCTGCCATCATGTCGCCCACTATGTTGAGTCATAGCCTGAGGCCCTCCCAGATGGGGCTGCCTCATCTTGGACTTCAGCCTTCAAAACTGTGTAAAGTACCCAGCCTTGGGGACTGTGTCATAGCAATGCAGAACAGACAGAGACACAATTTCATTTATGTTGTTTTCGCGTCCTGATGGTGATCATTAGCTTCCTTACTAAGTTTTGCTCTGTTTTTCTCCCCAAGTTGGTTTTTATTTAATGTTGTTAACTTTGCCCATTGTAAATGCATTTATCCTTGTATTTCTAAGAGTCATTTACAGTCATATCTGTTATTTCCTACAGCGATAAAAATGTGGGCAGATTCCTACAGAATTTCTGGTTTAACAATTTAGTTTTGCTCTCCAGGAGAAAAGACAGTTACACTGGCTACTCACCTTCGAGTTCTCTTCTTTGCGTCTTTCTTTCCTGCAGGCTGGGCCTTGGGACCCTGTCTGCTCTTGGAGTTTGGAGATCTGGGCGGAGGGGGGGCCATTGGTGTCTGTGGTGTCCTGAGGTCCCTCTTCAGGGCCGTCTCCACATCCGTGGCCTGACGCCCAGTGTTCTTTGGAATATGCTGCTTTTATTTTCCCACTTGTGGTTTCCATGTTGCTGGCTTTTTGGGAGTGAGATGTATAATCTTTTTCAGAAGTGGGATCTTCTTACTTGTTTTCTTAGGTCTCACGCTACTGGTAATTTTTATAACTTAGTGATGGTCTAGTTTTCTGTACATCATCTTTTTCTACTGTACCAGTTCTCTTCTTTGCTTTACTGTGTGCCCTACTATATCAACAGCAAGGTGGCTTTCTGTTATTAACAGTTCATTTCTTCTGGCCGGATGTGGTGGCACATGCTTGTAATCCCAGCACTCAGGAGGCTGAGGCAGGAGAATTGCCACGAGTTCAAGCCCAGCCCAGGCTACATAGTGAGTTCAAGGCCAGGTTGAATTGGACTTTCTCAGGCCTTTCACTTTTTTGTTTTCTTTCTGTTTTTTGTTTGTTTGTTTGCAGATGTACTAAAAATTACTCTTAGGGGTTCTTGCTTTGTACCTTACTTTAGTCCTCCACTCCCTTGGGTTAGTTCATTATTAATATTTTCTTTGCAGTGCTAGGTAAGTATTCTACCACTGAGCTACATTCCCTGTACCTTTAAAAAAATTTTATTTTGAGACAAGGTCTTTCCACATTACCCAGGCTGGCCTTGAAGTTGTGATTCTCCTGGCTCAGCCTCCCTGGTTGCTGGGATTACAGGTGTGCATTACCACATCAGGCTAGTTCATTATTTTTGACATTTATCTTGTTGATTTTGTTTGTTTTAGACCCTGATAATTGCTCTGAGGGACTTAATCCAATCTCATTATTTTAGGTGCATTTTAACCTGCTATAAGGATGGATAGGGTTGGGAGGGATGAAATCACTGTTTGATTATATTGAGGCTGTCTGATAAAAAGATTGAGGAAGAAACAGAATGTCCTGGTTGAGTTAGACTTTTTACAGTTTACACAGACACACACGAATAATTAGTGGTGTTGATTACTCAGACATATTTTGTGGCTTTTAGTTTTAATAGTGACTCTTCAGGTAAAGACAGGAAAAATGTGCTGCAGGCAGTATCTGCTTTCTGGGATTACTTCGAATTGAAAAAGATGAGAGATTTAAGAGAAAACACATTATTACAGCCTTCTGGTCAAACAGTATTCCTCCCCGTGCTTCTAATTAAGTGATCTTAGCGTCCCTTGCACTTCAGAATTGTCTGAAGTTCTGCAGCAGGAGCATGGAGGTCCAGAGCTCATGCAACTTTGCAGAATCATGTGTAAACCCTTGGCTTCTGGTCAGGATCCTTCTGTAGGGCGTCCTGCTGATCTGCTAATTTGTTTTTTGAGGGAGTATCAGAGATCAAACTCAGGACCTTGGACTTGCGAGGCAGGTGTGGTGCCACTGAGCTAAATCCCGGCCCTGCTAATTTGTCTTTGATATAATATGACCTGATCTCTATTTGCTTAGGCAAGAACTGGAGCAATGAGAGGCCAGGAGGGTAATGAAATTTTGTTTAATGTCTTTCCAGATGATTGCCTCCTTTTTTTTTTTTTTGATTGCCTCTTTTTTGTAGCATCCCATTTCCTTTTACTCAAGTTTTGCATGTGTCATCTGTGGAGGTGACAATAAAGGTTGTTCCTGTCAGTTTCAGGTCATTCTCAGCCTTCTTACTGCTCCCATTTCAAGTCTGGAATCACCGTGGGCCTCTTTGCCCTGAAAGAGCAGTCTCTGGGCTCAGCCAGGTCAGAGCAGGCCCCCTTCAACTGGTGACCGGGTGGACTGCAGGCTCTCGGTGAGAGCCATGGAAGGTCGCCTTTGTCCTGATGTCATCTGTGTCATGTCCCTGACATATTTCTTGAGACAACGCCTGTGTTGTATGTCCATTGCGAGCCAGATCTCAGCCTGCAAGCATGCTCAGAGTTTATGCTCATGCATCGTATGCCCTTTTAATCCCTATAGTAGAGAGTGCAGCAGAATTGTCTTTCTGGGGTTCCAAATCCTTTGCCCAGTGTGGCCCCCGTGTAAGGTCTTTGTTGTACAACACATGGATACTCTGGGCCATGGGAAGTTTCCGTATCGTTTGGTATCCCTCACTTTGGGAGCAAAAGCAGCAGACCCAGGGGCAGACTCTTCTTGTATACATCTGTTCTGTCCTCTTTTGTGGATGAGTGACTCAGAATTAATTGATGAGAAGACAACTGTGTGACAGCCTTCTTACTGTCTTTGGTTGGTGACTTACCTGTGTTATTTCATTTTTATCTCTATTGTCAGCATTTATTTTAGCAACAAGCGTTTTGCCTATTAAATACTTGTGCCCTTTATTTCTTATTGATGAAAACATCTGAGAATTTTGATTTCTGTGTATTTAGTAACTTTACTCTAAAAACTTTATAACACCTTTGTTGAGCTATAATTCATTTACTATATAGTTCACTCATTTAATGTGTAAAATTCAGTAGTTCTTAGGATGTTCAGAGTTGAATGAATCTTAGAATATTTTCCTCATCCTTTTAACAGTCACTCCTCATTTCTACCCTGTCCCTCTAACCCTTGGCAGTCACTGATCTACTTTGTCTCTGGATTTGTCTTTTCTGGACATTTCACATAGATCAAATCTTACCTGGAGTGGTCCTTTGTGATGGATTTCTTTCATTTAACCAAAAGGTTTCAGGATTTAACCATGTCTTACTCTTGGTTTTTCATCCCTGTCTGGATGGTGCAGAATCCTGTATATGATCTATCTCCCACCTCTGGAATAAATGAACAGTTTGTAGATAGATCTTTGAAGAGCAGCAATACAAAAGTACTCCTAAACCAGGTGTCTCAAGTCTTCAGAGGTGCTTCTGTTACAGTAACCTAAAATAGATGATTTTTTTTTTTTTGGTACCGGGGATTGAACTCAGGTCCTTGTGCTTGCGAGGCAAGCGGTGGAACCACTGAGCTGAATCCCTGGCTTAAAATAGATGATTTTTGATCTCTGTGTTATCTATCTGTTGTTGCAGAACAAATGATCCCCAAACCCAGCACTGTAGGAACCCCTATCTCTGATCTCATGGGTTCTGTGGGTTGGAGCTGGGTTCCACTCTGGGCCTCTCACATGGCCAAGTCCCCTCAGGGCTTGACAAGGAGGGATACAGCATGTCCCAGCTTGCTTGTCGGTCAGATTCATTTCCTGTAGGCCTCATTCGGTTCCTTCTGGGTTGTTGTCAGAGGCCATGACAGGTTCCTTGCCGTGTCACTTCCCCATAGAGCCTCTCAAAGCATATCACCTGACTTCAAAGTGAGAAGGTGAGAAGATGAGAATGCTCATCACCACTGAAGACACAGCTTCTCACAGCCTAAGCACAGAAGGTTCCCCCCACTGCTGGCTCTGTTTTCTTGTGACAGGAAAATCACTTGCTTCACCATGTTCTCAAGGGAGAATACAGAGCAGGATGTCGGGGCCCATGTTGGAAGTCAGCTTGTCACAGTCTCCTGTCTTTTGGCTAGCATGCAGTCACAGGTGTCAGAAAAGTGTATTATTGAGCTCCTTGACTGCAGAGGAGCTGTGGTGAAAACGCTTCTGAAGGTGATGTAGCACTGTGGTGGAAGTCCCTCAAGTAGATGTGCTAATCATTTGTGCTAATTGTTTGGGAGACTTTTCTACTAAACTGATAGATCCCTCCTCACACTCCCACCCTTCTGCCTGTGGTGTCTCGGTCAGTTTGGGCTGCTATATAGCATTATCAAGGCCTGAGTGGCTTAAACAGCAGTCATGTATTCCTCACAGTTCTGGAGGCCAGCATGCTTGGGTCTTGGTTCCTTTGTGAGACTCCACCCTGAGGACCTCATCTACACACAGTTACCTTTCAAAGCCTCCACATCCCACTGAGGATCAGGGCTTCCACACATGGCTATGTGAGGATGCAAAGCATCCATTCCAAGCAGATGGTATGATGGCATTGTGACAAAATAATCCCTCCCATCTCCTCCACCCCACACCTCTCGCCTCCGTCCTTGGCTGTGAATACTGCTGACAGTTGCTATTCTTTCCTCTCCTTTTCCTCTGTTTGTTTTCACAGAATTCTGCTATGCCTGTTTAGTTCTTTAGGTCTTATTTTTGAAATCTGTTCCCTTAGGTTCTTAGATCATTGTGACTCTTTGTTTTTTGTGGGAGATGCATCGCCCTTTGTTCTGCACACAGGGTGCCCTGAGTCACCAGTGGGATGTGAGACAGTGACTTGAGACCATTTTTCATGATTCAGTAAACTGTACATCTCTTTCTTGAGTAATGACTCCGGGGAGCCACCATCTTCATTTGTTCAACACTCTGACTTGGTTATAAGAATGGAGCCTCAGGACAAAAGCTCTCAGCTCTGGTGCTGGCCCTTCTCACCTGGCATCCTCCTTTGCCAAATGTCTCTGAGCCAGCCTGGTCGGTATGCACATGCCCACAGGTCCAGCCCTAGGAAATGGGGGAGGTTCCCCATCTCTTTCCTTTCACTTGAGGATTGATGTTGTCCCCTTTATAGAACAGCCGTGACCTGCTGCCCCCAGAACACTTACTTGTCCCAGTGTGGGACATTTGGTGAAGGGCTTGCTTCTTTGCATGAATAAGGATCTTAGAGTTCATGTACTCAGATTTTTTTCTTCACAAGGGAGCTAATAAGTATGGATAAATATTTATAAATTGCCAGAACAGTATTATCAAGGGGATGAGGGGAGAGGAGAAAGCCAGGAGGGGAGGTAAAAAATGATGAAAATGTGACAATATGTATGTGTGCCAGTTCCCCAAGATGAGTGTAGTTGTTAGGCATCACAAACATATACCAGTTTTAAAACAACTAAGAAGAAAAAGAAGTTTGAATGCAGCCTGTAATACACTGTGGGTGGCGGTGATGTGAAGGGCATTAAGAGGAAACAGACACACCGGCCTGTTCCTTCACACCTGACTCAGTTCCGGTTCTGCTCTATGATGATGATACCCTCCCTCCCTCCCTCCCTCCTTCCCTTTCCCCTCCCTTTCTGAGCTGCCTCTGTCTGTGCTCCTGTGTATAGAAAATTCTAGGCCATAGCAGGAGGACCTATTGTAGTGCACAGCTAGCACCCTTGCTGGTATCATTCATGATCATTGAGAGTGAAAACTGTGGCTGGGATAATGGATAAATAGTGATTGTTTACCATCTGGTGTAGGTGCTCACTTAACAGTGGAAGGCATCATAAAGGAAGGTAATGATAGCAGATGTGCAAGTGGTGGACATTACCAGAGAGGGGAGAAGTCAACCTAATGGCAGTTAACACTGTGCCCTTTTTCTCCCTCCCCCTCCCCCCTCCCCCCTCCCCCTTCCCCTCTTTCCCTCCCCGTCCTTCACTCCTTCCTTTCCTTTCCACTCTTCTCTAAGTTCCTTGTCTTTTGGTTTTTGGGTATGGAAATAATTTGAGCGAAACCTGGTGTTCTAGTACAGAGAATAGGGTGATAAGGTGAAATTATGTCCTTTGGTTCCAGGAGAAAAAGGCCCATAGAGTATTTCAAACAATTAGAAAGTACACAGAACAATAAGACAGAACATTCAGGGCCACTGGCCAGGGATATTATGTTGGCATTTCATTTTGTTACTTTTACCTCCAATTTTAAAGAAATGATCCATTTAAACATTTATTTATCCACTCACAATGTTGTATTGGTGGAAATGCTGATTATTTGCAACTTTTTACTTTTATAAACACACCACAATGAGTACTTCTTTGTGTGCACGGGGAAGAGTTTTTGTAGCCATAGATATCTTTAACAAAAACTTTTGGGTAGTAAGTAAAACAGTAATTGATGTATGCGTCTGTAATATGTTGACCAGGAAATCTTGCAGCCACTTTTAATAATACAAAAGCTTTAGTTAAGGAACAGATGCTTTTTGTGATAGTCATTCCCATGGGAAGATGCTCTCTCACGCTGCATCCACTGTTGGTTTAATAGCGGTATATGGCATGTTACTTCTCAGAATGCATATTTGCAGGACTATGAGGCAACCTGGTGGAATATTGGGATTAATAGCAGAAATTACTTTCACATGATAATCTAAAAATCCATTATATACTCATTTTTCTTTTGCTGATATTTTTATTTCTATGTAGGGGTAATCAGCCAAACCCATATTTATTGTTCTTTGTGCTGTGTTAATCTCTGAGCAAGAATTTTTAAAAAGCTTTTTCTTTAATGGAAAAATTTTAATCACACAAAAGTAGAGAAAATAGTACCATGAACACCCTGTACACATTACCCAGCTCCAACACAATAGACTTTCCTCTGAGAAAGGTTTTTTGGTTTGACTTTTAACACGAGGTCCTACTACATTGCCTAGGCTGGCCCTAAACACCTGGGCTGGAGTGATCTTCCTGCCTCAGTCTCCTGAGTAGCTGGAACTATAGGCATGTGGTCCTACATTGGACTTCATTTTTCTTTTTTCTTCTGGTACTGGGGATTGAATTCAGGGCTTTTGCACTGAGCTATATTTCCTGCCACCCCACCCTTCTTTTGAGACAGGATCTTGGTAAGTCATTAAGTTGCCCAGCTTGGCTTTGAGCTTGGCATCCTCCTGCCTCGGGTCCCAGATTGCTCACTTAGGCTTTTGAGCAAGATTTTTAACTGCAGTGTTAATCTTTTTATTTAAAAAATACCATATTTGGAGTAACACAAAACATTAGTAATACCCACTTGAAGCATTATTTCAGTCGTCCTATGAGGTAAGTGGTGGTTATTTAGAAGGCTTATTATTGTTAGACTTAAAAGTTATCCTTTTGATGCCATTTTACTAAGTTGGGTATATTGTGGGTTTCTTCTCACCAGTAGTTGCTCAGGTTTCTCAGGCCAGTCTGCTTGTTTATAGGAAGATTGTTCATGCACTTTGTGAGTGTCTCATAAGCCTTTAAATGCTTTTTTGCAAAAAGTCTGGACCCTGTTCCAGACACCGAGAAGATTGCATTTTCAGAACATCCTCACTCCCTGCGTGCTGCTGAGCCCAGAGCTCAGACGCCGGCCTTCCTGGCCCGAGCCTCATCTCAATGCCTGTCTCTCTTGCAGATCGCGGTGGTCATGGGCTCCTGCACGGCGGGCGGCGCCTATGTGCCCGCGATGGCCGACGAGAATATCATCGTGCGTAAGCAGGGGACCATTTTCTTGGCAGGACCCCCCCTGGTAAGAATATCACCTCAACAAATTGATTGAAGTTAAATATACATAACAAAATAGTATGGTAAAACATGCTTAGAATTTACCGTTTTAATCATTCCCAAGTGTGCAGTTCTGTGGCATAGGTACATTATATTATTGTGCACCCGTCACTGCTGCCCATCTCCAGAGCTGACCTCTGTTCCTGCTACCTCTGTCCCAGATCCTAGCATCCCCCCCACCCCGCCCCCCGCCATGAGTCTGACACCCAGTGAGTAGAAACTGCCAACACTGAACCTTGTGTGACTGACTGGTTCCCTTAGCATAAAGTCCTCAAGGGTCATCTGTGTGGTAGCAAGTGTCAGAATTTCATTCCTTTTGAAGATTGACTAATATGCCATTGTGTCTCTGTACCACATCTTGTTTATCCATCCTTCCATCATTGGCTATTTGGATTGCTTCCATTTGGGGCTATTGTGAATAATGTTGCTATGAATATGAGTGTGGAAAGATCTGTGGAGTCCCTGTCTTCATTTCTTTCGGGTCTATAACCAGGAGTGATTGCTGGATTCTGTAGTATTCTATGTTTAATTTTTAAGAAATCACTCTATTTGTGTTTGTGGCTGAATAATAGTCCATTGTGTGAATGTGCCTTGTGTTTATCCATTCATCAGTTGATGGGGATTTGGATTGTATCTTCTCTAACTGTTATGAATAGGTGTGCTGTGACCACTTAACGCGTTTTTGTATGGCTCCGTTTTCATTTCTATATGGTATATACCTACTAGTAGAACTGCCGATCACGTGGTAACTATGTTTACCATTTGGGGAAATTACCACACTATCCACAGCACGTTTACATTCTCACCAGCAGTGTGAGGGTCCTGATTGCCCTACAACCTCAGCAATACTTGTTATTGTGTCTGTGTGATTACAGCCATCCTGGTGGGGTGAGATCCTATCTCACTGGGGTCACTAGTGATTGAACCCAGGGATGTTCTACCACTGCGTCGCATCCCTAACCCTTTTTAGTTTTTATTGAGACAGGTCTCACTAAGTTGCCCAGGCTAGCTTTGAAGTGGCTATCCATTCCTGCCTCAGTGTCCCTAATAGCTGGAATTACAGGTCTGCACCCACACACCCAGCTTGCTGTCTTTCACTTTTTGTTTTTAGCAGTACTGGGCATCAAACCCAGGATCTTTTTTTTGGTACTGGGGATCGAACTCAGGTCCCTGCGTTTGCACAGCAGGCAGTGAAACCACTGAGTTAAATCCCCAGCCCTAAACTCAGGATCTTTAGAGTCAGCCACATCCCCAGACCTTTGTTTTTATTATTTAAAAATTTTTTTTATTATTTATTTATTTTTTGGTACCGGGGATTGAACTTGGGACCTTGTGCTTCTGAGGCAGGCGGCAGAACCACTGAGCTAAATCCCTGGCCCTGTTTTTATTTTTCTTTGTTTTTATTTTATGAGATAGGATCTTGCAAAGTTTCTTAGTCTGGGCTCAAGCTTGCAGTCCTCCTGCTTCAGCCTCCTGTGTGCTGGGATTACATGGGTACATCACCACGCCTAGCCTTCACTGTGGTTTTGATTAGCATTTCCCTAATGACTAGTGATATTGGAGTTTTATGTATTTATTATCTGTTGTATCTTTGGAGACGGGTCTCTCCATTTTTATCACTTATTTATTTTTTATGTTGTTTGAGACAGGATCTCACTCTGTATTCCACATTGAGCTTGAACTCACTATGTAGCCCAGGCTGGCCTTGAATTTGCAGCAATCTTCATGCCTCAGCCTCCTGAGGGCTGGGATTAAAGGTGTTCCCCACCACATCTGGCTTTTTTGAGCCTTTTGAATGTATAAGTTATTCAGAAAGATTTTTCAGAAATGAAAAGCCAGGTGTGGTGGCACTCTAGAAAGCTGAGGTAGGAGGATTGCAAGTTTGAGCCGAGCCTGGGCAACTTAGTGAAACCTTGTCTCAAAATAAAAAATAATTTTAGGGTCAGGGATTTAGCTCAGTGGCACCGTGCCTGCCTTGCAAGTGCAAGATCCTGAGTTTGATCCCCAGTATCAAAGGAAAAATTTTTAAAAGAGCTGGGTACAGAGGTCCTGGGTTCAGCCCCCAGTACACACACACACTCTCTCTCTCTCTCTCTCTCTCTCTCTCTCTCTCTCTCTCTCTCTGTCTCTCTAAATTTCTCATACTGGCAATCTTTATGAACCACTGGTAGAGCCAGCTATATTATTTGTAGACCCTGGTACAAAATGAAAAATATGGGCCAGGGATTTAGTTCAGTGGTTTTGCCACCTGCTGCTCAAGCACAAGGACCTGAGTTCGATCCCTGGTACCAAAAAAAAAAAAAAAAAAAGAAAAATATAAGACTCCTTGTTTACAAGTGGGAAAAAGTGTCATGAAGGGCAGTGAGGTGTGAGCATGTCCCTTTCTTCGGTGGCACCTTTTTCTATGTTCCTATATCATAGTCAGGTTTTTTCTTTCAGTGCCCTTGTTATGTTCTGCTCCTTTGGCCTAGAGCACCCCCTTGCCTGCCGCCCACCCCCATCGAATGTCTCTCCTGCTAGAGGACACACCTGGGACAGTGATGGTCTTGTGTGTTCCACCCTGAGATGTGGGTCCTTCCTGCACTCTCTCCTTGCCCCACCAGGGACACCTGTGGCCACAGATGGGGATGGGGAGGAGGAGGAGGGCCAGGCACAGGCCGGGGCAGACCAGACCTAGACCCATCCCCAGACCCATGTCTGCAGGGGACAGACTGACCCCATTGTCCACTCAGACATCACATGCCGAACACATGTGAAAGACTTTCAGAGGGAGATGGGCCCTGAGCATAAATCCCAGTCACAGGGCTCTTCTGAGAGGGCACCCTGGATGGCCTTGCTGGTGTCTGGCTGTGGTGACTGCTGTGGCATCCTGTGCCCTCCTCGCCTGTCCCTGCCTGTCAGTAAGGCACCCACCACCCTGTCCTGCTGTGTCTCAGTGTGCTCTCTGTCTGTGGGGCAATAGAGACACAGGCAGTCAATGCACCTGACAGCAAGTACCTCTTTCCATAAGACAGTGCTGGAGCCCTGAACAGATGAGAAAAGAAAGTCTACCCTACAGTGCACATACTCGGACTCTGATTCAGGCATAGGAAGGAATGGAGCTCTGAGACAGGCTGCTGTGTGGATGGACTGGATGTTATGCCAAGCACAAAAGGACAAGGGTGTGTGTGTGTGTGTGTGTGTGTGCACGCACGCGCACGTGTGTGGTACTGAGGACTCAAAGGCCTTTGCACTGAGCTTCATACCTAGTCCTTTTTATATTTTAAAATTATGACTTATTTATTATTTTGTGGTACTAAAGATTAAAGCCAGGGCCTTTGCAGAAAGCTACACCCTCAGCCTATTTTTATTTTTTATTTTGAGACAGGCCTTCACTGAATTACTAAGGTGCACAGTGTAGGCTTTATGTTTACAATCCTCCTGCCTCAGCCTTACAGAGTGCTGTGATTACAGGCTTGCGACACCACGCCTGGTCCGGACAGGTGTTGTATGTCATCACTTCTGAACAGGCAAATTCATAGAGACAGAGAGTAGATGAGTGGTTGCCAGGGGCAGGGCAGGCCTCGAGTGCGGAGTGACCATCAGAAAGTATGAGGTGTCACCTAACAGAGTGCAGTGTCCTGCAGTAAGCTGCTGCTGGTGATTGCATAGCCTTGTGAATTATGTGAAAAGCCACTGAATCATGTTGTTGGAAATGGTGAATTTTATGGTATGTGAATTATATTTCTAAAACTAAGTTTAGCACTTCAGAAATCTTTCAAAGAATCAAATTTGGTTTTGTAATACTAAACAAATACGGATTGATTAAAAAAGAGTTCCTGCTTTGATATAAAACAAACAAGTGTATTTCCTAAGCAGTTCTGTTAATTTTTAATAACTCATTGAAGATAAGGCTGAAGAGGAGTAATTTTGTTCTTGTTTTTTTGGTGGTGGTACTAGGAATCAAACCCAGATGGCTCTACTGCTGAGGTATATCCCCAGCTCCTCCTATTTTTAAATTTTTTTTTTTTTGAGGCAGGGTCTTACTAGGTACCCCAGGCTGGCCTTGAACTCAGCAATCCTCCTGCCTCAGCCTCCCGAGTGCTAGGATTACAGGCATGTGCCACCGTGCTGGGCATTTTTCAGAATTTTGAGTCAGGGTCTTGTTAATTTGCCAGGTGGGACTTGAACTTGCAATCCACCTGTCTCAGGCTCCCAAAGGGTGGGATTACAGTTGTGTGCTGTGGTGCCTGGCTAAGAGGGGTGATTTTATTTGTTTTTGTGATGCTGTGATTGAACCCAGGGGCTCACACATGGTGGGCAAGTGCTACAGCCCCAGTTTAAGGGCGATTTTAGATGTGATAAAGTCAGGCCTGCAGTGTTCCTATCTGTTAAGATTTCCTTTGCTATATATGATAGTTGTCATTGGTTAATGAGAGGAAAATACACTCAAAATTAACCTGTATAGAGTAAAGGTTACAAACATTTTTAGTAGTTTGTGTTTATTTTTCATCAGAAAATGAATAAAGAAAGGACTAAAATTTTTGAACATCTCTTAGGACGTTAGCGTCATAATGGACTGATGCTAAGTGCTGTAGAGGGAAGGTTTGGGCCAGGGTTGGTGGGTTTGGTGCTGTGGATTCAGGTTTAACTCCTGTGTTGGAGGCTCCCGAGCACCCAGGGAGCCTGCAGATCATAGGAGAATGAGCCTCCTTGGTGGTCGACTCTGAAAGACCATGGTTAATGGAGAAATCAAGCAGCCTCCCATTCTCTTGAGAATTTGAAACTCTGACATTCGTTTCACTGTAAGTTGAGGAAAGGCTGTGAGGTTTCACCCCAGTGTGGGGTTGAGTTATCATTACTTTGAGGGCCATACAGTGGTTGAAGAACATGGAGTAATAAGATCAGTTTGGGAGTTCCTGTTCCATCTGTCTCCCAGGTTGATATTTAATGGAATGAGCTGTTTTAATTTTTCTGTAACTTTTATCATCTTTGCACTCATGATCACAGTATCATGATGTGGGTGTTGAGTAGATATTAACTGATGACAGCTCCTTATTTTTTCCATTAACATTAGTCAGATCGCTGAAAATATAGTATGTCTGTTGTTTATTTCTTTTTACAACTTTAAATATCAAGACACCTCTTATAATTAGTTATTGTCTGGACTGAATGTTATTTTACATGGAAATTTTTAGAAAGAAGAGAATCAGTAATTGTTTTCTGGGGGTGGAATAACTGGAGGTGAAAGTTTTAATTACCTCTCCCTGTGGAAAGATATTTTTAGACAGAGCTTTTGATGTAGTGAATAAGTCATTTCTGTGCTGTATTTTAGATTAATGTTCATTATTCTAATAAAAACTTCTCCTGTGTGAAGAAGAAACAAGTTAACCAACCCAAAGAAGTAGGAATCAATAAACAATTCTTTTTTTTTTTTTGGTACTGGGGATCGAACTCAGGTCCTTGAGCTTGCAGGGCAGGCACCAGAACCACTGAGCTAAATCCCTGGCCCCAGTAAACAATTCTTAAGGCATCAGATTGGCATTTGGTATTAAATGATTTTTCTCTCTTTGTCTTATTGCAATTTCGAGGCTATAATTAAGTCATTCTTGATTTATTACTTGGGATTTGGTTTTGATTACATTCTCCTGGTTTTCAGATTAAGGCAATCTTGGAGATTTTTTTCCCATCTTAAAGGTATAACATAGAGTTGGTGATAGTAACTGGAATTTTTCAACCTAATTGTTGACTATTCAAAGATGAATGAATTAGTTCCTTTCCCCAAGGAGTTCATAGCGAGGAGTTCATGATGCCAGGGAAATGTGCAGAGTGCTGAAGTGCAGTCTGGCAGGTGACATGTTGGCAGTGTAAACACAGTGCTGTGGATCCCTAGGCCAGCATTAACCAGGATGAGGGCCTGGGGAACCAGGGGCAGCTCGTGGAGCTGAAGTGAGAGGAACAGGGGCCCTTGGGCAGTGGGCGGAGAGCGCAGATGCAGCAGCTTCCCATGGGGGTTAGGTGTGGAAGGACATAAGGCTGAGCAGTCAGGCCCCGTCACGGGGCTGTGGACGTGTTCTTGGGGATCTGGGTTCAGATCTCTCATCTGTAGACTGGAGGTGATAGTCTCTTGGTTTGCCAGCTTCAGTGTTCTGTGGCTAACATCCATGCGCTCAGGTTGGGAGACGCAATCCTTGGGAAGCATTTGTGTGTCACAGACCGAGTCACCAGTACTTGTTGTCCTTATAGGTTAAAGCGGCCACCGGTGAGGAGGTATCTGCTGAGGAGCTTGGAGGTGCCGATCTTCACTGCAGGTGAAACAGCGACAGTCATTTTTTTTAGAATTGCCATTTTGTTTACAAAAAGTTTTCCATTATTATTTTTTTTTCCAAGTGCTAAACTTGCCAGACTAAACCATAGTTTGTTTGCTTTTTGCTATTCTGGGTTCAAGTCTTTGGACTGTGGAGTTGCGGCTCCAAGGTAGAGCATCACCTTTTCCTTCTGGCCGCTTGGTGTGGTGAGCACAGATGCCTGTCACCCTGTGTCTGATGTGAGCACTCACAGACCCTCACGAGACTGTGACTAGCAGCTGGGCTGGGTGTCTGGAGAGAATGGGCTGCAGGCAGAGCAGGGAGAGCAGAGGGACAGGGCAGAGTGGACAGGTGCTGTTTGTAGGTGGTGATCAGGGGAAGGAGAGGAAGACAGCATTTGAGGAGTATTAATTTTTCAAAAATTTAGACTTGTAAAAAAAGTAAAACTGTAGGCAGTATAATGAAGTTACGGGTGTGGATTCCAGAATTTGTTTTCTGTATGCCTTGCTTACTGCCCCTGTGACTTAGACAGGCTATCCAGGCTTCTGAAGCAGATGATTTGCTCACGTGTTAGAGCAGAGTTCCTATTACATACTGAACACTGTACAAATATTATTATTGTTCATAATAACCTGTTAAAAATCATGGAAAAATGATTAGGTGGTGATGGCTTCTTTAAAAAAGTAATGTTGTAAAATTTATTACTGACAGGTTCCTTACATTCATATTCATACTTCTCTGATTAGTCACTCTGAAGAGCTAAATGGATATAAAGACTTTCATGTGTCTCATGAAAGAATTTCTTTTTCTGCTGTTTTGGTAAATATAAGGCATTTTTTCTAAGAAAGCATTGTATTTTAAGTATTTACCTTTTGCTTCTGTTTCTTACTGAATTGTAGTGTAGCGAGAAGTCAGCGTTTATAACTGGTCTTACGTGTGAAGCATTTGAAACATCGGGTCAGTGGCCAGGTGTAGTGGGGCACACCTCTAATCCCAGCCATTCAGGAGGCAGGAAGGTAACAAGTTCAGGCCAGCCTGGGCAACCTCGTAAGACCTTGTCCCAAACACAAACCAACAAACCAAAGGGTTGGTGATGTGGCTCAGTGATAGAATGCTTGCCTAGTATGAGGCCTTGGGTTCCATCCCCTGAAGTGGAAAAAAAACCCAGTCAGTTATGGAATGTATACAATTAGAGAAGCCAAGGGTCTGCCATTTTCGAGGCATTGTAGAGCTCTGAAGAGGAGTAACATGGTCTCTGCTGTTAGGAGCACCCAGTCCAGAGATGGGAAATGAGGTGATCCCCAAGATAGCCTCGCTCTGAGAAGTGTCTGCTAAGGGCTGGGAAGTTTCCATAGATGAGGCCTCAAAACCTGGAATACAGCACCTAAGTCCTTACTCTTACAATGAATGAAAATTCTGATCTTTTCAACCAGAATTTTTGCCTGACTTTATAGTTTTGTTTTGTTTTTGAGAGAGGGTCTCACTGTGCAGTTCAGGCTGGCTTTGTACTTACTAGTTAGCCCAGGCTGGCCTTGAACTCCTGGAGATCCTCCTGCCTCAGCCTTCCTAGTGCTGGGATTACAGGCTTATGCCACCATGCCTGGATACTTTATAGATTTTTAAAAATACTCTATTAGAAAGCCATTGTAGGTCTGCATGTGAGATAGCAAAGCATCTGATTGGGACAGAATCATCACCAGAATGGCCTGTGCCTCAGCCACTGCACTAGAAACTGAATGGAGGTTCCAGGCCCTCCTCATGGAACCACTTGGTCACTTGTGGTTTCCACATTACCCTGGGGATGACGTATTCAAACCTTTCTGCTTGTTACCTGTGATGGCCACTCTTGGGTGTGGCTTGGTGAGGAGAGGGCTCACTATTCTCTCCAAAAGGAGAGGCTGTATAGTAGTTGACATATTTAGAAGCTCAGGAACAAATACTTGGTGGTGTTAACAGTAACGTGAGAGTGTGTTTGTCTGTTGTTGGATGGCACGTGGACACACAGTTCTGTTCAAGGTCAGTGGGATGAGCACAGGGCCTTTGCACTGAGCCACATCCCATGCCCCTTTTATTTTTTATTTTAAGACTGTCTTGTGAAGTTGCTAAGTTTCCCAGATTGAGTTTGAACTTGCAATCCTCCTGCCTCAGCCTCCCAGAGTGATGAGATTACAGACGTGCACACCTGGCTAGGATGCGCATTTAATAGAAGCTTGTCAGCAAGGCCCTGCAGCCTAGCAGAAGAGGACCAAGGTTGAAAACTGGAAGGCATGGGCTCTGAAGCAGTTGCTGCTGGTCCTAGATTTTTTACCTTGGTAAAATAAGGATAAATCTCTTTAGCCAGGTACATTAGGAGGATCAAATAAAATGACATTTATTAAAGTGTCTTGGAAATAATAGAGTTCCTTCTCATTCTTAGTAAGAAAAGGATTTGGGGTTTTAAGACGTTTAATTCCTTCCTTTTTTCTTTTGCTGATAATTCCACTGTGCTTTACTCTGTAGGAAGTCTGGAGTCACTGACCACTATGCTTTGGACGATCATCATGCCCTGCACTTAGCAAGGAAGATTGTAAGGAGTCTGAATTACCAGAAGAAATTGGATGTGAGTAGGATATGTTCTTTGGTCTCTTCCCAAAAGGCATTTTGGCTTATGCCACCGGAATCGTGTCTTTGAACAGGTTAACACAGTTGTTCTCCATTTCTGTAGGTTACCGTGGAGCCTTCTGAAGAGCCTTTGTTCCCTGCCGATGAACTGTACGGAATAGTTGGTGCTAACCTGAAGAGGAGTTTTGATGTCCGAGAGGTAAGTGAAAGCTGTGAGTCAGAGCTAAAGTTGATTGTGGCGTGTGCATGAGTAGGGATGGCTGTGTGACAGGTGTGGAAAAGATGGCTTTCCACAGGGGAAGAGCCAGCAGTGCACAGTAAATACTGTACTGAAGAAAAGGGCAAGTTCCTTAACGATTGGGAAGTTTGCACTGTGCAGCACAGCCTGGTTTGTTTGTAGACCCATATTCCTGTGGACATGAACTATGTAGGACAGTGTCACAATTTTTTCAGCTATTTCTTTTCAATGTTCTTACTTTGGCAAGTGGATGAAATAAGTTGTTGAAAGAAAAAAGTGAACCTTTTTAGATCAGTATGACATTAGTGAGGAGTAGATTTGATTACAGTTGATGATGTTGCTATGGTTGCAGATTTCCAATGACCCATCTGTTGTCTAGGTTGACAGTTTTTAGTGTTGTTATACAGTGAGTAGGCTTTTATTTTGTTCAATATCCATAGCAGGCAAAATACCATTTAGGAAATTATCTTTTTTTAAATTTATTTTTTATTTTTTGGTACCAGGGATGGAACTTGGGTCCTTGCCCTTGCACAGCAGGTGGCAAAACCACTGAGCTAAATCCCGGCCCAAGGAAATTATCTTAATGGGAGATTCATTGCTACAAGCTTTAATACTTTAAGTTACTTTACTCCCTTGACTATAACATTATTATGTACTAGTTGTGAAAAATAGAAAATACACAAAAGAAGAAAATAAATTGCTTATAATTCCACCATACAGAGAACACAGCAAATGTTTTGGAGAGAGATAGAGTTCTCTGTTCCGCTGTGCATCTCTGGATTCAAGGAACCAAAGATCAAACATATTCTCCAAGAAAATTACATCTGTATTGAACATGTACAGACTTTTTGGGGAGGTCTTTCCCAACAAATAGTGTAACAATTATTTACGTAGCATTTAGATTGTATTTCAGTATAATGAGTAATCTAGAGAGGATTTAAACTATATGGGAGGATGTGCGTGCCATAGGTTGTATGCAAAATACTGCCCTATTTTATATAAGGGACTTGAGTACCTGCAGGTTTTGCTATGGGGATCCTAGAACCAATCCTCTGTGGATAACAAGGAGTAGCTGTATACTTTTTATGTAGTTGAAATAGTCCCCCCACCTCGCCTCCCCAGTGCTGGGGATCTAACCTGGGGGCTTGCACACACTAGGCAAGCATTCTGAGCTGTATACCCTCAGATACACACACAAACACACACAAACATTTTTTTCTGATCCTGGGATTGAACTCAGGTGTATTCTACAGCCCTTTTTAGTTTTAATTTTTAGACAGGGTGTTGCTAAGTTGCCTGGGCTGGCCTCAAACTTGTAATCCTTCTACTTCAGCCTTCTGAGCATCTGGTTATTGGCATGTTCCACTATACTCAGTGACTCTTGCCTTCTTAAATAGTAGTCTGGACTGCTTTTTTGCTTTATGCTCATTGTGATTATAATTTACTATTTTTTTTTTTGTTACCAGGGTTCGAACTCAGGTCCTTGTGCTTGCAAGGCAGGTGGCAGAACCACTGAGCTAAATCCCCAGCCCTACTATATTTTTCTATAATAGCAAGTGAGCTTTGTACAGAGGTCTTGATAGAATATGGAACCATAGCTGGCATTGGATTCAGAGCTGCAAAACCTGGGTCCTGATCCTTGTTCCCCTAGAGCAGTGATGGTGAAGCTTTTAGAGACTGAGTGCCCAAACTGCAACCCAAAACCTACTTATTTATTGCAAAGTGCTAATACTGCAATTACACCTGAATTCTGAGGTTTTAGTTTAGAACAAACAACTCACATTAACATTTTTTGTCTTAAGAGAAAAACAACTAACACAGTGTGCCATAGGTTCACCTCTACAGCCCTAAACAGACTACTGGGATTTAACCTCTCAGAGTATTGTTTTCTGCTTCTAGAAGTGGGAGTAGGACTAAATTATATATGTGTTCCTGAAGTTTAGGTTCTCATAAAAGTAAGTTCATATCTTTTCTGTGGGAGTAGGTGTTAGTTGGAAAGCAGATGTGTTAGTTACTTTTCTCTCTCATTGCTGAGACAAAATACCCCACACCCAGTTTAAAGGGAAGGGGT
The DNA here is from genome assembly GCF_000247695.1 of Heterocephalus glaber. Next base: position 688,761 of record NW_004624905.1, read on the forward strand.
TTATTTGGCTTACAGTTTGTTGAAGTTTCAGTCCATAATCAGCTGTCTCTAAGACAGGGATGACAAACAGGGATGGGAGAGCAGAAACAACATGGTGCACACAAGGCAGCAAAGGCAACAAGAGAATTTTACAGCATTTTTCTGTCCGTTTTATCTTATTCAGACTACTTAGGTCAGGTAGCACTGAAACCCTTAATCCTAGTGCCCTTGAGCCTAGCATTGCATCATGAATCAATTTGAGCTTCATACACTCTAGATCAATCCTATGACCACATGAGGCTTTGGGGGGACATCTAGACCCAAACCATAACAGCAGATAGGAAGTGGCTTTTCAGTCGATGGCCTGAGGTTGCTGTGTCCTTTTGAGTGGCTTTATCTTGTGGAGAAATGATGGCTGTTCATTGTTAAAAGGTTTGGTTTTGAAGGTCATAGCACCTAAAACACATAATTGTGATATCCTCATATTTAAGAAAACAACTGAAAAATAATTCAAAGTAAGCTTTATTTTATGCAGAAAAAGATGTTGGGAAGTGTCCTCTCATTTTTCAGCCTTTGCATCTTACAAAAGAAGGCCTTGATTGATGTGGTAAAGAGAAGAAGGCAGTGTGAACTGCATAGGAAAGTGAGAGGTAGTGACTAAAGTAGTTTTGCAGAAGTTTTGAATGCACTTCCTGTTTATGACTCTTTTGTGTGTGTTCTGGGCTTAGATTCAGAGTCTTGTGTGCGGTAAGCACGTGCTCCATTGGAGCAGTCCTGGTGTGTGGTGGTGAGCCTCAGGTAATCGCTGTCATTTCTACTCCTTTTAGATTAACAGTGAATGTGGACGCGCCTTCAGGTGTACTAGACTTAGGATCCGTGAGCATTTATTAAGGGGTTAATAATAGCTGCCTTTTGAGCTGGGTATGGTGGCACATATCTGTAATCCCAGCACCCAGGGAGGCCAAGATGGGAGGATCCTAAGGGTGAACCCAACCTGAGTAATTTAGTAACTTAGCAAGATCCTGTCTCAAAAAATAGAAAGGGCTTGGGATGTAGGTCAGTGCAAAGGCCCTGAGTTTAATCCCTGGTAACACACATGAAAGAAGGAAAGAAAGAGGTGGGATGGGGGGAAAAAGACTGCCTTTTAATGAGAGCCAGTTGGTATGCTTTATTTAGCATTTTTAAGTGTGTTTGTTTGTTGACTATATGAAGAAACAGGCTCAAGATTTTATGACCAGTTCCTAGTGTTGGAGCTGAGAGTCCTAGCTGGTTCTTCAGCTCAGCATTATTTTCTTCATTCCTGTCCTATTCATTTGACATAGATCCCTGACTTTGTTCCAGCTTTTCCAGAAGTGAATGCTGAGACTCAGATGCGTTAAGTGACTCACTCAACACACCCAGGTTGTGTGGGATACCTTCAGCTGGAGCTGATGTCTTCCAACTCCAGGCCTAGCTGGGCCCTGCTCTCTGATTGAGTCTCTGAATGCCCCTCTCACCAAGGACGAGTCTTCATGCCCACTCTGCTTCTTTTCTTGTATGCAGCATGATGCTCTTGCTTCTATAGTGAAGTGTAAAATCAAGAGCCCAGAATAACTGCAGGACACTATCTATGTATATCAAGGGAAATTCTAGGAAGATTTTCTGTGTAGGGTGAAATTTTTGTTTGTTTTCTTTTGTGTTTTTGAGACAGGGTCTCACTATGTAGTTCAGTTCGGGCTGCCCTTGAACTCACTGTGTAGTCCAGGCTGGCTTCAAACTTGAGGTGATCCTCCTGCGTCAGCCTCCCAAGTGCTGGGATTACAGCCATGTGCCACCTCACCCAGCTGTAGGGTGAAAGTTTGTGAAAGTGACAATATCATGGTGAATTGTTTGCTTTATAAATAATTTTTTAATGTGAAAATTCTTTTATAATATAATTTCTCAGGGACATTTTATTCTACCTCTTAGGTCATTGCTAGAATCGTGGATGGAAGCAAATTCAATGAATTCAAAGCAATGTATGGAGACACGTTAGTCACAGGTATGAAAGTGAAGAATTTCTACTGCTTTGCAAATAAGTGATCTTTTGTCTCAAGGCTTTGATACACTTGGCATGAACTTTGTTATTTAGAACACTACAAATGTATGAGTCAGTTTTGTTGGTACCGGAGATCGAACTCGGGTCCTTGCGCTTGTGCAACAGATGACGAAAACACTGAGCTAAATCCCCGGCCTGAGTCAGTTTTGTAAAGAAACTGTTTTATAAAAACTGTTCTGTAGCTGAATAGCTTCATGCATGAGAGAGTTTAAAATGAGGTCAGCTAGATGCTGTGTTAAGGGTCCTAATCTGTAGCACTATATAAAAAGGTTCTTAATGCAGTTGGCAGAAAATATTTATAGTTCCTTTTGTTTCTCCTGTAACTAATTACTTTGAAAATTCCAGCATTGGCTGGGGATTTAGCTCAGTGGTTCCGGCGTCTGCCTTGTAAACGCAAGGTCCCGAGTTGGATCCCCGGTACCAAAAAACAAAAAAAAGAGAAAATTTTAGCATTGATTCCTTTGTTCTTTAGTCTCCACTACACCTGGGAAATTTTATTGTTGTTTAGGCTTTCCCGAAGGATGCAGGTTGAGTTGAGCCTGCTCACACCCCCACTGGTCTCAAGCTGATCAAGCAAATGGCAGGTTGAAACACAGGATAGAATGCCATGCCTGGGAAAACAAAATAATGTTTATAAAAGTCATTTCTTTTGTCTAAGATGTTAAGTGTGTAGGCCTTCGAAGAAAAAGGTTTAAGACAGATGCTAGACTCAATATAATTTTCTTGGGCAAAAGGCAGAACAAATACCATGAATTTTACTTGGTTACAAAAAGCTTGAAAATACAGTATTCTGAAGGTAACATATCACAATAGGAAAAAAAGAGAGTAGCTCCAAAAATCCAAATCACAAATATACCCTGAGGCTCCAGATAAAGCTCAACACTTTCTTCTAACTTGATTTGTGAGCAAGAGAAAGGTTCACACCAGGAGTGGAATTTATGCTTTTGTATTTAGGTGTTTTAAGTGTTTAAAAGCTTTTTGGTTGATATATAGACAGGATTTGTCACCAAGCAGTGCAGGATGTAACCCTTATTGTGTAGTGGTTTAAAACAAGTCAAAGCTTTTCTGCTTTCTCTAAAGACAGATGGGCTGTTCTTCTCATCGACTTTTATATATTTGCCTGGTACTTTGCTAAAAGACTGTGACAACCATGTCCCCTCGAATACGAGGAGCATATCCAGTGTCTTCCGGCTCTGCTTGCCTGTCCTGGAATTCAAATAAGGTTGGGGGAGCGGGGTGGGGGGGGAGGAAGAGAAGGCAGAAAGGATGATGGGGTGGAATTCTCAGCGGCTCCATGGCCCCTTAGTTTGAGAGGATTTCCTGCTGCCTCGGGACTGGCTTTCTGGAGGCCCTCGTGGTTTCTTGGACAAGTGCTTTCATGTTTGGAGCCAGCAGCTGATGAAGACCTTCCCTCCATGAGTCCCTAGTGGAGTGGCAGCCTGTGCCCTCCTCAGGAAGTCTGTGCCTGGCGCTCCCTGGGCAGGGCCGGATGTCTGGGATGTCTGAGTGGTTGGCAAGGGAGAGCGCCTGCAGGGGAGGCCTTAGGATGGGTCAGGTTGGGTTGGGGGCTGGATCCCGGAAGTTTGGAATTGCTGCTCTGAGTGGATGTGCACTGTAGGCTTTTGGTTGGGACTTCAGGCCTGAAGGACAAAGAGAAATCTAGGTAAATAGGAAAAAAGGTCCAAAGACAAAGGAGTGAAGGGAGGGGAAAGGGAAAGGAAAAGAGGGAAAGGAAAAACTATGAGAAAAGAAAAAACAAAAAAGGAAATGAAATCTATGTAAATAGGGAAGGATGCACAGGTAATGGGGAAAAAAAATAAGAACCAAGATATATCATGTACAGCTACAAACACTCAGTGATAAATGTAAACGAGTTACCTAAAATGTACCAATAAAGAAAAGAAAAAGAGAAATCTAGGTGGCCATCTAGTCAGTGTTCTGTTTTACCACCTTAATACATAAATACAATGATTTAAAGAAACCATATCTCAAGATGATGCTGGAGTAAAGAGCAAGCACATCTTTAAAAACTGAGTGCCCAGCTCATCCTGTTGGCTCACTGTCTCCCATTCACTTAACTCCAGTGGTGCTTGGGGCGCAGCTGGCGCTGGAGGTGGGCCCTGAGGCTGTCTTGGGCCCACTCGCAGGTGGGGGGAGGCTTGGGCTCCAAGTGTGGGACACGTGTTCCTAGGGAGGAGTGGGGTTGTGTCGAAGTCCTCTGGAGAAGGTCTCCCTAGTTAAGCTCTTCTGATTTGTAAAATAATTATGTTCTCTGAAATCCAAAATGCCTGTTTCACAAAATAACATTTTCTCTCTTCTTCTTCCTTGTTTCTCCTTTCCTCTCCCCTTCTTTCCAAGCCTCTCTGTGGAGGGCAGGTGTTTGGGGTGGTAGTGGAGGTGGAGACAACACGTAAATGACATTTGTGAAAGGAGAAAGAAAAAGATCCAAGTGTACAAAGAATGAAAGTGGAATGATCCATTCTTCTTGGCTTAATGGGGTTTGTTACCTCCAGGCTCAACTGTTCTTGCTTTTTTTTTTTTTAATTATTTTTGCTGAGATAATTTTTTTTTTTTAATCTTAAAGGCCCATTGTTACACAGGCATTTTTGGTCAAGCTGGTCAGTAGCTCTGACCTTGACCTCTAAATGGCCGAATGCCTTGGTGTCTGGTGTGTGCCAGATTCAGATATAAGTCAGATAAATGAGTGGATGACAGTCTTACTAATCATTTGACCAAAACAACCAGCCAGTGGCAGATGGATAACTGTGTAACATGACCCCCCCACTTTTTTTTTGTTTTTTGTTTTTTGAGACAGAGTTTCACTGTGTAGTTCAGACAGGCCTTGAACTCACAGTGATCTTCCTGCCTCAGCCTCCCTAGTGCTGGGATTACAGGTATGTACCACTACGCCTGGCTATAACATGACCCCTTTTTTTGGTACTGGGGATTGAACTCGGGACCTTGCGCTTTCGAGACAGGAGGCAGAACTACTGAGGTAAATCCCTGGCCCAACATGACCCTTTTGAGAAGCAAAGAAAGAAAGAAAGAAAATCAATCAGATTCTCTACCTTAGAAATAAAAAAATTGTGACATGAGCTATTTTATACTATGGATAAAATCTTTACATTCCAAACTTTGATCTGAAATTAATGTGTAAATATGCCTCTATTGTGAATTAAAAGCCCTCTGAAAATTTTCATTTTGAATTTTTTTTGAGGATTTGCTCGAATATTTGGATATCCCGTAGGTGTCATCGGAAACAATGGAGTTCTGTTTTCTGAATCTGCAAAAAAGGCAAGTACTGTTAAAAATGTTTTGTAATTTTCAGGGTTAATTTAGCATTAATTTTTGAAGGTCAAATAATGGATTAACATTTATTGCACGGAACCTTTATCATGTTTAACCAGATGCCTTCCCAGAGCATTGTGTGCGCATGTGTCAGTGTGGGAAAGTTTCTGTGATGGTTTATGGAAATATGATGCACTAGGTGCAGCACTACTGAAAAGCTAAATATACTTGCTTTAGGAAAATTCTTATGAGATACCTGAGTTACAGTTAGTGGAGAGGACATGCACATGTTCTGAGAAGGTGGGGAACCCTGTCCTGAAAGGATCTCCTCCTCTGCTATGTGCCAAGCTAGTGGGGTTCAGCCTTCTCGTTCAGGTGCTTTGGGATGTGAGCCGTTTGTTCCCTTCCATCCCATCAGCCATTTTATGTTATCTCTACTTTTTGGAAATAGGAAGATAGTAGATCTTTATTACTAGTTTTCTGGCTTTAAAAGAGGGAGTTCCTGAATATTGTTCAGATTAATATTTGATTTCATATGTCATGGTCTCACATTTACCTAACCTTGAGTAAATGTAGCTCATGTACTTCTTCGATAAAATATCTCTTAAGAAACAAATGTTTAGGGCCAGGGATTTAGCTCAATGGTGCATGCCTGCCTTGCACGTGCAAGGTTCTGTGTTCGATCCCCTGTACCAGGGAAAAAAAAAGAAAGAAACAAATGTTTAGTCCTGTCTTTCCTTTTCAATGCATGAAGTAAAGTGTCCCTTGCTGATACAGGTAACAGGTAGTTAAGCTTTTTCAAACTCTAATTGAGGAAGAATTTCTCTTTGGTGAATTATTTTATCAATAAAACCAGTTTCTATATTCTGTTATCAATTCTGTCAGTGCAATTATAAAATGAAAATAAGGAAGTAAAAATAAAAATCACCTATAATCGTGTTACAAAGAATTTAGTAACAATTTATTATGGTTCTTCAGTTTTTGTTTTAAAGAAATAGATATTGCCATATCTTCACAAACTTAATTCTTTCCATGATTCTGGCCACAATCCAAATTGGACGAGAATGGCATCAGATTTCCCCTTAAGGTCAATATTGAGCCTAACCATTGAATTTGATTCATTTCTCATCCAGTTTGGTTTGTGACCAGAATTGTGGAAAGAATTAAGTTCATGAACTGAGGTACCAATATATAGAGAACCTTTGCTTATTTTCATCTAATAGTATATAGTGAGGATTTCTCAGAATATTAAATATTTCAGAAATAATTACCTTTTTTTGTTTTTGTTTTTATTTTTTGGTACCGGGGATCGAATTTGGGTCCTTGCGCTTGTGCAGCAGGCAGGGAAACCACTGAACTAAATCCCTGGCCCTGTTGTTTTTTTGAGACAGGGTTTCATTACTACAGTTGAGGCTGGCCGTGAATTTACTATGTAGCCTAGTCTGACCTTGAACTGTTGTGCCCAGATCGCGAGGTCCCCAAAGACCACCAAGGAACCGATTCCGATGCAAACACACGAGGGTCGTTTATTCAAGCTCGAGCAGGGACTCTCAACTGTCACCAACGCAGTGGGTCAAGATTGAGAGCCCTGACTCTAAAACACCAGGGGTTTTTATAGAGGTTACAGCAAGGTGCGGGGTTTCGAAAAGGCGCAGGGTTTCAAATCACATGCAAATCGCACAATTGGCTAGCATTTAGCAAGTTTTAAAAGTTTAAACCTAATTGGCTGGGCCTTGCGCGCTGAACTGCAAACGGCTGCTCAAGTCATTGAAAAGAACATCTGGGATACTGGGGTATTGGGGTAACTACTGATTAGCTGTTGCAGGTCATCAAGAAGAGCATCTGGGACGTTGAGGCAGCTACCGATTAGCTGTTGCTAGGCTAGTTGCTAGGGGACTGCTGGACATTATCACAGGCAGGTGGCCAAAGTGCATCTTGTGGTTTTTCTTGGAACTAGAATTTATGTCCAGGCCACCTTTACTCTAAAATGGGGCCAAAATTTTAAAATGGAGTTACTCAGGTCTCACAGAACTTGTGGTGATCCTCTGCCTCAGCCTCCCCAGTGCTGGGATTACAAGCATGTGCCACCATGCCTGGGTCTGAAATAATAACTTTTTTTTTTTTTGGTACTGGGGATTGAACTCGGGTCCTTGTGCTTGCGCAGTAGGTGGCAAAACCACTGATCTAAATCCCCGGCCCTGAAATAATAACTTTTAATGAATATGTAGTATTCATATTTCAATAGAGGAAATGTCTGGCTGAGGCCAGACAAACTCCTTGATTTTATCGATAGGCTTAGTGGAAATAAACCCAGGAGGATTTATGTTTGGCCTGAGTCTGACATTTCATTTGTTGATATAAACCCCAAATCTCTATGGGATTTCCTCATTCCTGTAAACATAGTCACATTGAAGTTGAATAATGACTTTGCGATTTTGTAGCTGCCAAGGCATTTCTAGGTAAAGCAGATGGTTTGTAAGAGTATTTTTGTCCCCATGATCTTTAGAAGATATGGAAAGAAGCCGGGTCTGGTGGCACACACCTGTGATCCCAGCACTTGGGAGGCTGAAGCAGGAGGATCACTTTGAGTTCAAGGCCAGCCTAGGCTACATAGTGACTTCAGGGGCAGCCTGAACTACAAAGGGAGACCCTGCCTCAAAATAACCAAAAAAAAAAGAAGAAGAAGATAGGAAAAGAATAGTTACATTTTTCGATCAGTAAATACTTTTCTAAACTCAAGACTAAATACTTTTGTAAACTCAAGTCTCTAGCACTCACCTAATCTAAAAATCATATTTACTGGGGCATGTGCTCATAGGTAAGAAATATATATTTTACTATAATCTTGACGCATGAAGAAATTTCAAATCATCATCAAAATGTAAATGTCATCCTTGATACCCTAGAATGGTTTTATTCTACCTTTTCTCAAGTGGAGAACTAGAGAATGAATTATGGTAAAGTCTGGCAATTCTCACTGGCATCAGTTTTCTGTCATTTCACTTACTGTTTGGAACATTAGAAATTAACTTCACCTTTGACACAGCAGTGGTCAACAGCCATGTGCTGGTGGTCACACTGGCGTTTGGGCAAAATAAATATAGTGCAAACCATAATCACACGTGCTGCTCACAGTGGGGCAGTGCTGTACTGTTATTGTTACTGTTGGTAGATGGTCAGACAAAGGTTATCCCTTCTGATCTTCAACCCAAAGTATGGTTTTTGTGAGATGCATAATGATTATGGACTTAATCCTCCCTTTAAAAGAAAGATTTGTATGTTATTTGTTTATAGGGTACTCACTTCATCCAGCTGTGCTGCCAAAGGAATATTCCTCTGCTGTTCCTTCAGAACATCACTGGTGAGAAAGTATCGTAATCAGTCTGGTGATGTGAATGACTGAGCTAATTATGCTTTTTGAGCCTAAGGGATGTAATGATCAATGTGAGTTGTGTCACCTCTGTGAATGTCATGTCCCAAAGATAACCTTTCCATGGTGGATGGAATGAATTTTAAGGTCTCTTCTGGCTCTAGAGTTCACTTTCCTGAGTTCTGTGATTTTCTGCTCTGTTTCTCTGGGTTTTGCACTGTGTGTGACATAAGAGAGGCACTATGTCAGATATGTCGGCAAGCAGAAGATTCTTTTCCTCAGTCTTCTAAGTCATACATGGTTACCTGAAGTTCAGAGGACTGAGAGGCCCCGTAGTCAGTGGTGGGGATCCATCAGGCCTTCCTGAGGTGGAGGAGTCAGCTCTTGACAGCGAGCAGGGCTTTGAATAGTACTGGTGTAAGAACATGTTCCCCTTGTGTCTGCTCAGGTTTAAGATACTTGATTATGTTGTGCCCAGATTGCGAAGTCCCCAAAGACCACCAGGAAGCCATTTCCGATGTAAGCACACGAGGGTCGTTTATTCAAGCTCGAGCAGGGGCTCTCAACTGTCACCGATGCAGCGGGTCAAGATTGAGAGCCCCGGATTTCAAATTAGTGGGGTTTTTACTAAAGTTACAGCAAGGTTTGGGGATTTTCCACTTAGCAATCACATGATTGGTTGGCATTTAGCAAGCATGAAGTGTATACTTCTGATTGGCTAGGCCCATTGTGGGTTGAGGGGTGATTACGTATAGGTTTTACGAGGGAAAAGAGGGACAAAGGTTAGTAGCTGACTGTCAAGTACTGGCAGTCAGTAGACACAATGGCTAATGGTCACGACCATTATGTACTGATGGTCAGCACATTGACAGATTGTTTTACAAATAGGGGGCCCAGAACGTTTATTTCCTGGGCAAACAGATGGTTGAGCAATTAATTTATGAACTTTGTTTTGTTACAGAGTGTGTCTTTTGTCCCAGAGCAAGCACATTTCAACCATTAGTAATAGAGGCTAGGGGAATAGTGGCTTTTAGCAAAATGGAGTCGCTTTGGTCTCACAATTAGAGGAATTTTAAGAGTGGTTATGGGCTGGAGATTTAGCTCAATAAGGGGTGGGGATTTAGCTCAGTGGTTCCGGCACCTGCCTCAAAAGCGCAAGGTCCCGAGTTCGATCCCCAGTACTAAAAAAAAAAAGAGTGGTTATATCCAGGTGGCAGCCCATGTACAAGGGTAGATTAAAAGAACTCTGAAATTTAATCCAGGGATCCAATTTTTAATAATCACTCATGACCAGTAAGTTAAACATGGAAAATACTTAACTTTTCTGTTTGCTTTTGTTTTGGCTGTGTTGGGGCTAGAGAGCAGTGGCTGAGTTTAGTTTTGCAAGACTGCATTTAAGACCTGTGAGATATCTATTTGGCCCTGAATAAATCTTGGGCTTAGAAGAGTTATCTTAGCTGGGGATGAAAATGTGGGCTTCACCAGAATGTGCAGGTGGTATTTAAAGCTGTGGAAATAGGAACATTCCAGAGAGAAAAGCCTCAGGGGGGGTGGTAGTTGTGAAATTGTTTTTTGTCCCACAGAGATAAGAATAAAGGAAGAAAAGTAGCATGATTGTGCAGTTGTTCTTATGGTGAGAAGGAGGTGTTGAGAAAGTCAGTTGAGCTGGCTTCCTGCTTTTTCTTTGAAGGCAGAACATCTGCAGAGAGGAGTGGGGTGGTGAGGTGGGGTGGGGTAAGCACTTGAATAAAACTATTATTTACGGTATCTAGGGTGCAGATGTTTCAAGGAGCTTAGAAGCACTAGCTGCAGGAATACTGAGCTGCTCTGAGGGACAACTGAGAAGGATGCAGAGAGTGTGCAGGATAGGTTGGGCCACACTGTCATTTCTGTGCCAGGACAGTGAGGATAGGGCACCATCAGAATTGGCTGAACTGAACTAGATGGCGAGGTGCTGCCGAGGTGCAGGAAAGCCGCAGAACAAACTGAGGCAGTGAGTTAAAGCACACAGATGAGAGGAATGCCTGCCCTGCAGATGGGAAGGGAGACAAGTGCAGCGTGTCTTGGTGCCTCTGCAGTGACAAGGGGACCATCCAAGTCCTAATAGCACAGTGCAGCTGAAGAGCGGTTTCAGCAGAGCTGAGGGGAAGAAGCAGAAAGATTCTGTAATCACAGTGCTGGAAAAAATATTTTAGTCTTGCTGTTGAGTCAGTAGCAGGGACTCTTTGTGTCTCCATGAAACATTCATCCTTACTTCATCAGTTTTAAATCAGTGCCTTGGAAGAACTGGTATTTTATTTTATTTTTTTTTGGTACTGGGGATTGAACTTGGGTCCTTGCGCTTGCGCAGCAAGTGGCGAAACCACTGAGCTAAATCCCCAGCCCAAGAACTGGTATTTTTGAATCAGGTCAGTGGATACCAAAGCCTTCACAGTTGGGCTTGCCATAGTACTTTTTCCTTACTGTCTCTGTCACAGTCTGTCACCATCAAGCCATTGCTTTGAGATGATTGCGTGAAGATAGACTGCTTCCTTTTGTAGTCTGACATCTCCTTGTGCATCTTGGTGAACTGTTTTAAGGAAGTTTAAAAAGTGATGAGAGAAAATTTTATTTTACTTTCTAAAGTAAACTTTTTTGGGTATATTTCACATATTTTTTTTTTTTTTTTAGTCTCGAGAGAAGACAAGATGTTGTTTCAGTGCTTTGGTGGAGCTGAGTTCTGCTCATTAATCTCATTCACCCTGAAGTTCCATTTTTGTTCTCTCTCCTAGGATTCATGGTTGGTAGAGACTATGAGGCTGAAGGAATTGCTAAAGATGGTGCCAAGATGGTGACTGCTGTAGCCTGTGCCAAAGTACCTAAGATAACCATCATTATCGGGGGGTCCTATGGGGCTGGAAACTACGGGATGTGTGGGAGAGCTTATAGGTAGGTGGTTATGATTTTCTCTGAAAGAAACATGCTTCAAGTATAATTACAAATGGACAGTTGTGTCAAGTGTGAGATATAGAATGGCATTCACAAATCTTGATAATTTGTATCTTCTGGGCATAAAATTAAATCTAATGCTAAAGATACTGTTTGGAAAAATCTAAAATGGGACCCAGGAAATACTGGAAGTAGCCAATAATAAAAATAGTACAGAGTAAGACGTATGTGATACAACTAAGATCTTGGTTTGAGAAAGGTCTATACCATTAAGGGTATATACTGTACTGGAAAGGAAATAAGCCTGAAAATCATTGAGCCACACATCCAGTTCAGGAAGAAAAGCAGATTAAACCCAAGAACAATAGATAGAAAGGATTTATTAAACAGCAAACATAAGATAGAAGAATAAGGAAAGCCCAACATTGTTTTAAAAGATTAATATACTTGATAACCCCTTTGTGGTACCAGTCATAAAAAAGAAGGTACATATAAGCCAATATCAGGAGAGAAAACAAGACAAGGCTACAGATAGCAAGAGGATGTTATGGACACTTTTAGACCCAGAATGAACTACCTGCAGAGCTTGGAAATCCTGTTTCATATACAGGCAATGGAAATTGGTCTGTAGTGAGTTCCAGGCACCTTTATTTTTCCCACTATGGAAAATGAACCCAAGGCATTTGCACTGCAGCCCATTTTTTATTTTTTATTTTGAGACAATGTCTTGCTAAATTGCCCAGGCTGGGCTCAAACTTGTGATCCTCCTGCCTCAGCCTCCCAAGTGCTGGGATCACAGATGGGCATCACCATACCTGGCTTGGGCATGGATTTTTAGAAAAATTCTTCAGATGATATAATGTACAGTAGGAAGTAAAAACTACTAATTTATTGGGTTTTTTTGGTACAAGGGATTGAGCTCGGGTCCTTGCGCTTGTGCAGCAGGTGGTGAAACCACTGAGCTAAATCCCCGGCCCAAAACTACTAATTTAAAAGGAAAACATAGCTTCTGAAAAATCTCTGTACTGTGTATTGAATGAACTTGATTGTACTTTTTTCCTCCCAGCCCAAGATTTCTCTACATGTGGCCAAATGCTCGTATCTCAGTGATGGGAGGAGAGCAGGCAGCCAATGTGTTAGCCACTGTAGCCAAGGACCAAAGAGCACGGGAGGGAAAACAGGTAAATGACATTTCTCCTCCTCCTGGGTTTGACTTTTACCAAGGAACACTGAGGAGTCCTGGAGCAGAACATCTGGAATCCTACTGTGTCCACAGGGGGTCACGGTGGCGAGACTGTGGCACACGTGCTGCAGCTGGTTGTTTGTTATCATTGAAAGCTCTAAAGGGTTCACCCTTCCTGGTAGGAGATGCTGACCTGGGAGCTGGTATAGTGATTTAGGCATGTACATCTAGTTTGTCTGTTTTCTTGTTAATTTACTTATGTAGTTTTTTGTGATGCTAGGAATTGAGTCCAGGGCCTCACCCATGCTAGGCAAAAGCTCTGCCACTGAGCTAGAAGAAAGACAGCCCTTCTGTCTTTCTTTTTTTAAAGCCATTTCATTTGAGGCATTTTTTATGGTTGTTTACAAATTTTTCAGAAACCCAGTGTGAGTGCCTAAGGCATGAAGATTTGTTTCTTAGTCATTTGCAGATAGATTTTTTTTTTTTGGTACCGGGGATCGTACTCGGAACCTTGTGCTTGTGAGGCTGGCAGTGGAACTACTGAGCTAAATCCCTGGCCTGCAGTTAGTGAGATTTAAAAAAATCCGTTTATTTCCTTGACCGTCTGACTGAAAGCAGCAGAATTCAGTTTTCTCCATTTTACTTTTAGATTGTGGTGAAGGCTGTCTTGAGTGGGAGGGCTCAACCACCTACTGAGAACCCAGCATCAGTGTCTGGGGAAAGTATGAAGAAACTCCGGCAGGGCAGTGGACTCTAGAGGAAAGGCAGATCAGCAGGTGGCCACTTTTGTGTCTGTAGGAGATGCTCCCGAAATTTTGCCATAATTTTCTTTTAAAATTTTCCTTAGTTGTAACTTTCAAACTGTTTTGTTTAAGCCCCCAGCCTTAAATAATAGTCATATGTTCCTGAAGTTGCTCCGCTAGGCAAGCATAACATGGAAGAGGTACAGCCTTTTCAGGCAGCATCCTTGTGGTCATCTGGTCTACCACTTGGCTTGTGGAGTTGGGTTAAATCAATCTCTATCTGAGTCTCACATTCTTGATTGTCTTTGCCAAACAGCAGGAACTCTGCAGACTTAAATCAAGTTTTAGAATCACTTTAACAACAACTACTATCAAAGCTTTTGTGTGTGTGTGTGTGTGTTGGAGTTGGGGGGGTTGGTAGTGGAGGTGGGGAAGGTAGGGTATGAAATTCTCCCTGATAGTTTGAAGACATATCTTGAACTCTAGCATGATATTAAATAGTTGTTCTTTGATTGATTGACATACAGGTATTCAAATGCATCTTTTTATTTTTGAAGGGAAACTGCAGTATGTTACTGGTGCTCCATACAAATTCTTGATCTATAAAGTGATATTAAAATGCTAAACTGTTTACATAAAATAAGGTAGGATTTATTTGAAATGAGTCATTTGTTTCTGGTGTAAAATGTTTTTATAAGTTGAAAATAGTTTTCCAGGTTTCAAAATAAGTTCTGAAGATTTTTTGGGGGGGCGGTACCAGGGATCGAACTTGGGAGCTTGTGCTTTCCAGGCAGGCAATGGCACCACTGAGCTAAATCTCCAGCCCTAGTTCTGAAGATTTTTATGTTTGAATTATCACTCCATCCTCGTAATACTCATAGGAAAGTCATTAACTTTTTAAATTTTTTTACTACTTCCTTGTTTTGTTTTGAGTCAGGATCTCGCTATGTAGTTCAGCCTGGTCTTGAATTCACTGTATATTTCAGGCTGGCCTTGAATTTGTGGCAATCCTCCTGGCTAAGCCTCCTGTGAAGTGCTGGGATTACAGGTGTGGACCATCACACCAGGTTTAACTATTAACATTTTAATAAAAGAAAAATATCTCTTCATTATCTGGGAAATGAAAGCTGGTTATTTATTCAAGGTGAATTAGTTATTCAGGGTGTGGTTGACATTTTATCCCTCTAAGCTTTAAAATTTTTCAAATTTTGGCTGTTTTTTTTTGTTGTTGTTACTAGGGATCGAACTCGGGACCTTGAGCTTGTGACAAGGCAGGCAGCGGAACCACTGAGCTAAATCCCCAGCCCCAAATTTTGGCTGTTTTTGAATGAACATCTTATACTTCACCTTCCCAACCAGAGGCTGCTTAGTGATATAGCTCTTTTGTTATGTTGTATAACTCTCACCCACTATTGCTGGAATACAGTGGTGTGTGGTACCATTGGTTTTGACCTTATATATCTATATCTATATCTGTATTATTTTTTAAGCAAAACATTTATTGGTACATTTTAGATATTCATAACAATAACTCATCATAGGGAATATGTACCTGTACATGATATATTTTGCTTTTTTTTTCCCATTCCCACCCCCTCCTTTCAACTCTTCTTCCCCTCCTTATTTACAAAAGCTTTGTTTCCAATTTTTCCTTCATGGCCACAGGATGTTGCTTCTGATAGGGGAGATACAGTGGTGCACTAATTTGATATTTATGTGTCTGGTGAGATCAAGTATGTTGAAGCATCACTTAATATCTATATATCACTGCAGCAATAGTTTTCACATTATTATACATGAAATTTGTTCTCTTTTTTGAGGTTGTCTGAGCAGTCTCTGTTGTTCCGATGAAGCTGACCTACTCATGGCCCCTTTTCTTTCAGTTCTCCAGTGCTGATGAAGCAGCCTTGAAAGAGCCCATCATTAAGAGGTTTGAAGAGGAAGGAAACCCTTACTATTCTAGTGCAAGGTATAAGCTGGGGACCCCTGACCCTGAGATGGCCACCCCTTGGCAGCCAGGACTGAGTACTCGGGATGGTCGGCCTACATAGGGATCAGAGATAATATCTGGGTACACTTGGTTTTGTATCTTTAAACTGCTGCCCCTCTTCCCCAGCTTTCCTGTGCTGTCGATCCATCAGCATCGGTCTGATTCTGCACCCCTCATTCCACCGTCAGTTGGGGTTTCCAGGGATGGGAGGGGCCTTGTAGCCAGAGGTGGACCATACTAGAATCTGGGAATGACAGTTAGAGTCTTGGTTGTGTCATTTTCAGGAAATGAATTCTAATTTTTACTTAAAAACGTGGACGCCTCTCATTACTTTGTTTTTACTCCATGTTAGGCATGAGATTTGTTGAACGAGAATTGGTGCATGTTAACAAGTGTGCTTTGTACACTCAGGAGGTGACCAGTCATAGCCGGGGCCCACATGTCAGCACCAAGTAATTAGCTCACACCATCGAAGCTGTTATTATTTGTTTTTTATGCCACTTAATGAGGTAATAAATTTTCTGTGCCTCCCCCAGCTGGAGACCTGCTGGCGTGTGTTTTCAGCTTCAATGTTCTGCATCCTGAGGACTAATCTAAACTTCACATCTCTTTCATCTTTGGGCAGATGGAAAAAAAAAATGGCAGTTTGTGTCTTAAAATTAGGTTATGGTGTGATTAATACCATTTACTGGTGAAGGCAAGTTGGAGAGAAGGGAGAAAAGAAAATCAAAAGTTAGAATCCATTTAAATCATTTGAACACATCATTTGTGGCCAGCACCACTCTTAGCACTGAGGTATGAAGACTAAACATACTCATTTCCCAGGTCATAATGAGTTTGAGTTCAAATAATAATACTGGGGATTTTTTACATGTCTGTCTGTCCCCTCTCTAATGCATTCTTTTTTTTTACAAACAGATTTACAGATGTATTTTGTTGTGTTGGGTCATCAGTTCATTTAATTAAGAACAGAATATTTGATAGTCTTTGATTTTCATTTTGCCATCATGCAAACAGACTTCTGTTTTAGCCATTAGAGGCAAGGAGGCAATATAAAGCTGTGTGAGAATTTAAGGTAAAATATACATTGTAAGCTCACTGACAAGTTTTTTTCACGTAGGATTTTGACTGAATTGCACAAAGCCTGTTGAAATATTAAACTTTGAAAAACGGACAGTCTTGTGTGAGCCATTAGCTTGTTTTTCAGCCCAGCTACAGTAAAGTGAGGTGTTGAGAGCAAGGTTGCATCCTTTATTTTCATACAAATATTGCTATTACTTTTAATGGACGCCATGTAAGGCAGTAGAGCAAATGACCCATATAGACTTAGCTTCTGAAATAAATATTCAAAGACAGAAAGCTTTCTCTGCTAATCTGTAGGTGCTGAACCCTTCTGTTGAAATGGTGCAGGGAGATAGCAATTTTTTCTCAAACATGGAAGGATTTTCAGACTGGCTCAGGGAACCTTCCTTGGTTTAGTAAGTCTTAGAGTAACAATATACCCTGGCTTGCATGTGCTTTCACAGAGCTGGGTCATTGCCCGCTACCTGAACTGCCAGTGTTTTGGCCCTGTGGTGCTGGGGATGGATCCTGGGCTCTCACACATGCTAGGCAAGTGCCGCCATACCTCCAAGCCCCAAGCCCAGCCCCTCCAGTGTTTTTCTCTTTTTTTTGATACCAGGGATCGAACTGGGGACCTTGCGCTTGCGAGGCAGGTGGCAGAACCACTGAGCTAAATCCTTGGCCCCTCTCCAGTGTTTTTCTTAATCCTACATGTTTCATATGTAACTTGCCAGTTTGCTTCTGCTAATTGTTTTTATAGTTCCACTTTATTGGGCATTTGATTAGAGCCCTTTACCTGGAGCAGTCTTTAAAGGACATCATTAATGAGCCCTTCCATTATCACGCTTGGAGGATTACGCTGCTGCAGACCTCAGAAGGGGAAGCAGTCAGTTCACCTGTGTACAAATTACACACTTTCTTTTTATTGGCCACTGATACTTTAGGATCTCTGTGATGAATGTTTTATAAGAAAAGATTTGATTCCTGTCTGTCCATGGAAGAATGGTTTAATAATTGATGTGCAGATACGGAAAGCAGTTTGTTTAAAGAAAGCAAAACTACCACCTTTAAAGGTGTAACTTTAAAACTGTAACCTTTAAAAAGTAATATTTCTCATTGATTTTTCTTTATAAATTTGAAGTTGTCAATGAAAAGCAAACTAAAATCTCTACTTACATTTTGCCTGAGTCTGGTGTGGTGATGCACACCTAATAATCTCAGCTATCTGGGAGGCTGAGGCAGGAGGATTGCAAGTTCAAGAACAACTTAGTTCAAGAACAACTTAATGGGACCATATCTCAAAGTACAGTAACAAAAGGGCTGGGAATGTACCAAAAAACCCCCCCAAAAACCCTACATTTGGAAGTATTTATTTTATTAATAAAATACTAATACTAGTTACACTGAGTAACTTTTATAGTTTTTTTAAAGTTTTGGGGAATTTAGGGGAGTGAAGACATTGGCTTGAGATTATTACCTGGGCTTATGTGGCTCTTTCCGTATTAATGACAGAAGCATAACAGCTTGATTTGTACTTTTTTTTTTTTTTTTTGGTACTGGGGATCAAACTTGGGTCCTTCCGCTTGTGCGGCAGGCGGTGAAACCACTGAGCTAAATCCCCAGCCCCGTACGTTTATTTTTGTTTTTTGTTTCTTTTGGTACTGGGGGTCGAACTTGGGACCTTGCGCTTGCGTGGCAGGCCCTGGAACCACTGAGCTAAATCCCTGGCCCCATGATTTGTACGTTTGTCTGGACAAAAAGACAAGAAAGTTTTTTGTAGAATATGTAGAAATATTTTTAAACCAGGGATTATTTTCAGATTTCAGCCTTAAAGTCAGTATGACATTCTGTGGTTGGGGAAAAGTCATGTTATCCCCCCACCCCTTTTCTTCTTTTGCCTTAGTAAATTATATTGGAAGTAATTTTTGACCAGTCCTCAAAGACCTTACATGGGCTTTTTCTTAATGTGTGCAGAGTTTTCCATAGAATAGATGTGCCAGAAATGATTTAACTACTACATTGTTAGCTAACATTATTTCTGACATTTTGCTATCACAAAGTTGATCACACATAATGATAATGCAAGAATTATTGTTTTCATATGCTTGAGAGTGTTATTTGTATTTATTTATTTACTTAGGTCTTTTGAGACAGGGTCTCACTATGTAGCTCAGCTTGTCCTTGAGAGAGTATTATTTTTAGTATGAATTCATGAAATGGCCTGAGTTAAAATGTATATATTAATAATTTCATAGCTATTGTCAGATTACATCCCACAGGGGTTATGCATTCCTACCATTGTATAAAAATGCCTCTTTCAAGCAGGGCGTGGTGGCTCACACCTATAATCCCAGCACTCAGGAGGCTGAGGCAGGAGGATGGGCATGAGTCCTAGGGCCCAGGTGAGCCTGGGCTACATACGGATTCAAGGTCTGACTGAACTACATAGTGAGATCCTGTCTCAAAAACACAAAAAACCAAATCAAAGCAAAAATGTCTCTTTTAGCTCCACTCATGACAATAGTGGACCACATTTTTAGATCTTTGAAAATCTAGTGGATAAAAAATGATACCTTAGTATAGCTTAATTTTCCTTTCTACTCTTGAACACCGTTTCTGTTGTGAGATTCTGGGACCAGGTGCTCATCGGTGATCCATATCGTACCTGACCAAGGCTCTCCTTGGTGTTTCTGGGCCTGGCATGTCTCAGTGGTGGTTTGGTGGTTAAGTTCCTAATAACCTGCTTTCGTTCTTTGGCAGGCTGTGGGATGACGGCATCATTGATCCGGCTGACACCAGACTGGTCCTGGGTCTCAGTATTAGCGTGGCCCTCAATGCACCAATCCAGAAGACTGACTTTGGCATCTTGAGGATGTAACTGGAATCGGATATGTGCCAAAAACTAACACGTGTAGCAATAGCCTTAAAGTTTTAGCTTTTTTAAAAAACGTGGCTATTAGAATAATTTTTTTTCTAAACGCAGTGCATTGTACTTTGCTACCTTAAAAAAATCATTGAGTATGTTTATTTGACAAGCATCAATTCCTTTTAAATTTTCTTAGAGAAATTTCTTTAGGGCTTAGTTTTACTGACTACGAAATGAAGAAAGTAATTTACCATTATCATTTTTTATCCCACAGGAAGTACGAAGAATCCTATAATCTGTAATTCCTGTTATTATTGAGATCATTAATACGAAGTTGTGTTTCCACTGAAGTGATCGTTTGGCTTCATGATATTTTGACACTTGTTTTTAAAAATCATCTATTACTTTTACCTTCAGCCGTTCTCCCATCTCCTTCCCATAGTAGTCAAACTTCTCCTTGTCTGCAGCCTGGCCTCTTTTCTACCCATTCTCTCCTTCCTCTTGCCCCCACCACCAGCAGTTGTCCACCGCTAGCAATTGTCCTCAGGGTCCCCATTGATCTCCATGCTGTGGAAACCAGTTGGGCTGTCCCTCACCTTCGCAGAGGGAGTTCAGTGGCCCTCTGATTGGCACTCTCTCGATTTTCATTGGTAAACATGAGAAGATTCTTATTCTAAAAGATACAAATAACACACAAATACCTATTTTTAAAAATTGTGGTAAGATGCATATAATATAAAATTTATCTCAACTATTTATTTTTATCTTTTCCTTTTTATTGGTATATGTGTTCACCATGCATTTGTATCTCACATATCATTTTTACTTCCCCCTTCCCACTCCTCCTCCACGTCTTCTCTCATTCCTAGATCCCTTCCCATCTCCGCACAGTCTTTCTTTCAGTTTCCTATCTGTCTTTTATTTTGCTGTTTACATTTATTTATACTTTGGGTTTGTTATGTAAGAGAAGGCATGCAATATTTACGCTTCTATGTCTGATTTATTTCACTTAGCATTATGGTCTCAAGGTGAATCCATTTCCCTACAGATGACTCAAATTTATCCTTCTTTATTCCTGAAGAGTACTCCATTTGACCATTTTTAAGCTCAATATATTAAATACCTTCATATTGTGCAGCTATCACCACCATCCATCTCTAGAACTTTACCTTGTGTCTCCAATGCCTGTCACTTGTAGATGTGCAATATTTGTTGAGTGAATGAATGAATGAAAAAAATTGTGAATTGTAATTGCTGTCCTTAAACCACAAAGTTTTAAAATTAGGTGATTGATTATATGACTTCATGTGACATCAGATGTTTTGCTAATAAAATTAGCATTCCAAACATTTATGTGATACTCAATTTAGGTTGCATTTTTGTATCAGTTACTTCATTTTTCTGTGGGGGAGGGGCAGACAAGATCATAATTCTGAGGTAGCTAGTATTGTCAGAAGGAACACATTCATTTTTTAATTTTTTACAAAGGCACAGGTCCACTTTTATGTATCTCCTTTTCATTAGTTTAAATCCTTGAGTGAATCCTTTTCGTTTAAATCCTTGAGTGAGCCTGCATCAAAAAGTTTCTGTGTCCCAAGTCTTTGTAGGAAGGTGGCTTTGGAATTTTCCATGACCCCCCCTCGCTGCTCCTACTGGTATGTATCACCTCTCCCCAGATGACTCTGGCTTTGTCCAGTTTGCTGTCAGGAATCACTGTGTCATTCTTTGCTTTGTACACAGAAGCACATTGCTTGACCAAATAGACACCTGTCCCATCTCAGGCATAGACACCTTGCATTTTAAGGGTTGCATGTGCCCTCCGGTGTTGAGAGTCCAGCTCCAGGCCAGCATCAATAACCTTGTGCTGCAGTCTGCCAGACTTTCCGCCTTTTTTGGAGTCTTCCTCCCAAGGGGCCTTCACAGGCTCCAAGATGGAAAAACCACATTATTTTTAAATCATTAATTTTTCAGTTAAAATTTGCATCAATGTCAGAAAACAAAATTATTTTCTTTATCAAGACAAGGTGATACTCCTTTGCTAGAAGCCATTAGCAACTCATAGTCCTGGATATTTTAGGAATATTTTTGCCTTTTTGTTGTTGTTGTTGTTTTTGTTTCTTTTGGTACCGGGGATAGAACTTGGGACCTTGCGCTTGTGAGGCAGGTGCCAGAACCACTGAGCTAAATCCCTGGCCTGTTTTTGCCTTTTAAGAGTTATAGCCACCACTAAAACCACATTTGAACTAGACTTTAAAAAAATAATTTATCTAATAAAAACATAATTTTAAAAATCAAAATAGGTATTTTGGTTTTTGCATTTTGACTATTGGAGATAGTTCCATAATTCCATAGATTTTTAAGAAATAGCCTCTAAATTTGCCGCTCACAGTACTTAAAGACAGATTTTCTTCAGTTTTCAAGAGATGTTTCCAAATTTAAATTCATTATAAATAAGATGAACTAGATAATAGCTTAGTGACAACATTTCTCTAAAAAGTTACAAATGAAGTGATACCTAATGACATGGATTTGTATTGTTTTGACAGAAGCCTTTCTGCAAAACATAATTTGTTTGTTTTTACTTAATGTGCCTCAGATTCCCTTGGATCTGGAATCAGGTTGGAGCCAAATGAAATTTCTGTGCATCTTGTACATTTTTAGGCAAACATACCTTCCAGATGATGGGGCCCGTTACGAAGGTAGCCCTGTCATTTATCCGTGCGGGGACAGTGAGAGTGACAGGGACTCTGGTGGTCTCCCTGGGAAACAGGTTTGACCTGGGCCTGTCCTGGCAGACTGGAGTGTGGTCACTCTCTCTGGAATTTAGGCTTACAGCGGACCAAGCATTTTGGTGCCCATCAGTTTTTGATAATTCTGGTAAAGCCAGTATTCCAGATTCCTGGAATAAAACCCAAACCAAAAAAGCATAATCTTACCACTCAGAAATAACCACTGCTCCTAAGGTTTTCTTGTGTTCTTTTTTCTAAGAATTTCCTTTATAAAAATGGCGTAGTTCACCTTACTCTGTGATCTACATTTTCACTTAGTGTATTGTGAATGTATTGACATTTTAATGACATTTAATTTCTTGTTATAATTTTGATGTATGATATTATATGGATGCCATTTCATTTAACTGTGTCCCTATTATTGGACATTTGGATTATTTCTGGTGTCCCATTACAGTATTACAGAAATCCTTCAGAGAACATTTTTCTAGTTTTTTTCTAGTTTCTTTATATATATGTGATTATTTTCTTAGGATAAATTTCTAGAAGTGGCATAGTTGGGTCCAAGTGTGCACAGACTTTTAAGACATGTTGCTAAATTTTTTTTTTTTTGGGTACTGGGGATCGAACTTGGGTCCTGGCGCTTGCACAGCAGGCGGCAAAACCACTGAGCTAAATCCGCGGCCCTGCTAAGTGTACTTTTATGGTCCAAATATTGCTGGATATAATGATGACCGTGGTGCTATCAGATACTGAAAAACTAACTTCTTGGAGAATAAAATTGTTTTGTATAAACCAGTGTTAAACCTTTAATTGTTGAAAGTTGTGTTTGCGTGACCTACAAGTTGTAAAGACTCATGCGATGAGGTCATGGTCGTGGAAAAAACCGTGGCTGGGGTAAGTAAGATCAGTTCAGCCTTGGTTTTGCTTCTACAAAGTTGTGGGAACCTCAGGAAGGTGGGAAGGGATGAAAATCCACCCCTCTGGCCTAGAGGCGGTCTTTTCTCCATCTCCCCAGGCTCCCTTTGCTTCTGTAATACGGTTTGGACCTAGACTGTCCCCCAACGTCTCACAGGTTTGGAAGGTGATTGGACCGTGGGGGCGCACATCTATTAATCCACTGATGAGTTCCTAGCTGAGTGTGCTGTGGGGACCCTGGTTTCAGGAGGCAGGTTGCTGGGGCCGTGACCTGGCAGGGTGTCTTGTCCTGGCTCTGCCCTCCCTGTCTGTGACCCTTGCTTCCTGCTGCCATAGCATGAGCACCTTTCCTCCGTGCCCTTTCTGCCTTGGAGCCATGGACTGAATCCTGTGAAAATTGTGAGCCAAAATAAAGTTTATTATCTCTGTTTTAAAAAGACTTCAGAATGGAACCATTGGAACACCAAAATTAAGTACGGCAGAGATGATTTACTGTTGTGCCCGATTGTAAGATTTCTGAGCTCAGCGGATATGATCAAAATATATGGAGAGGTCAGAAGACGAGGGTTGAGACTTTGTACCACATCACCAGTGAGGATGGATTGAGGGCTTAAGTTGTCACTAGGGAAATTCGATTTATTGCAACATTTTTAATCACTGAAAAATGTCTCGGCAAGGTTTTAGGTTACTTTTAGCTGGAAGTCTAGCTTTAAAAATCTGAAAATCTTCCATTAGACAAAATTTAAAAGTGGCCAAGAGACAGGAAGTAGAACTAAGTGACTTCCTGGTAGACTTAAGTGACTGGGTAGCCTTAAAGCCACAGTGAAGTCTTAAATGAATGGTGAATTGCTCACAATCCCTTTTGAAATGTTTACATTTGCCATTTATCATATGAAGTTTGCAAATATTGGGAAAACTCCTGTTTTTTGTTTGTTTTTGTTTTTGAGGGAAACTCTTGTTTTTATTTATTTATTTATTTTCCCATTTAGTTTATTGGTACATTTTAGGTATAAAATACAGTTACATTCATCATTGGGATCTTGTACCATTACATGAGTATCTTGGTTCTTATTTTT
>NW_004624905.1:719781-763568 GCF_000247695.1 Heterocephalus glaber
ACTCTAATATGGGAGTGGTGATATATAAATCATTTATATATATAAATCACTGTGAAACCATGGGTGACACATACTAAACACTATGTAAAGGTTATCTGTTGTTAAAATAGTAATTACTAGATGATTAATGCAAGCTTTTTAGGAGGTCAAAGAGCTTGTCCAAAGCCAGCAAGGAATCTCTAGTGAATATAGGGTAATAACCTACATATTTTGAGATTCAAGGACCATTTCAAAAAGCATCCTAGTGACTGGCTGCAGCTCACAGCACAGGGACTAGTTACAGACTTAGCGCTGTGCCTGAATCCAAGTGACAGGATGGGATGATTTAGAAAGTCTGTTTGATTTCCATCACTGGAGCACTGATGTGTGTTTAGCATCAACAGATGCATGTCCCAGAAGGGCTCAGTCAAGCCTGTGCTTTGTATCTATGGACACAGGGATGCACAAAGGGAAAAATCGACCCTTCAGTATTAACAATGCTAGTGTGTTTCCTTTGGTTTTGACATATCAAACTGTAGTGACAAATGGATCTAAAAACATCTCTTCACTGGTGGTAATGTTATTTAAATGGAAATAAAGGTGATCAAGACCAAAGCTTCAGAACCCAAGCTACTCCAGTGAGATCATGGGCTTGTGACTGATGAACTACTTGGATTTCATATAGTTCAGTTCTCTCTCTGGAGCCTTCTGTGCTATTTGTCTATGCCCAGTTTCTTTAGAAGCTTCCTCAGGTAGGCTTCCTTGCTGCCATATTTTGAATTGAAAGGTGAGATCAAGGAATCACAAGAGTCAAGTTATTAGAGGATTTTTTATTTCTGAGAGAGTAACAGGTGGAAATACTAGAGAAGTCTGGTAGCTTCTCATTGATCCTTTCTTTAAATACTAGTTATTGCTTTGAATCATGGATTTATCATCTTATCTAATATTTTTTGCTTCAATTATTTAGTTGTTGCTCTAGGTTGCTTTTGATTTGTTTAGTGGTTACGTGTACATCTTATCTCATTCTCCCTCAAATAATATTAAACCATTTCATGAGTAATAGAAGCATTTACAAGAATTTGCTTCCCCTTTTCTGCCATCTTTTGTGCTTTTATCATTTTATTGTTTATATTAGTTGTCAGCCTTACACAGTGAATTATTATTTGCTTTAAATTATGAATTATCTTATAAAATGTGAAATAAAAATGTATTTTAAAATTTATACACATATTTACCATTTGATACTCTTCCTTCCTTTGTGTAGATCTGAGATCCGGAATAATTTTTTCTTCAGCTAGAAGAAATGTTATTTATTTATTTATTTATTTTTTGGTCCCGGGGATTGAACTCAGGACCTTGTGCTCATGAGGCAGGCACGGTGCCACCGAGTTAAATCCCTGGCCTTTTATTTATTTATTTTATTTTTAGAAGAACTGTTTTAAAATCTTTTTTTTTGGTAGTATACATCTGCTACCAACACATTCTTTTGTCTTTCATTTTTCTGAAAAATGAACGGGAAAACCAGTTAAATATGTACATACTTAGAATAAAATACTGTACATGCAACTGTTTAAAATAATGAAAAATATATTTAAAGATATTTGCTGAAAGTGGAAAGTTTACAGAATTATGTATATAGTACAACCCTATTTTTCTATAAAAATTATGTATGTGCATTTAATCCTAGAATGATCCTACAACAACATACATGAGAATGGAAGCAGTGGTTTATCAATGAAGCATATTTCCTTTTGCTTATTGGATTTTTCTGAAGTTTCTAAAATGAACCTGTATCACCTTTAGCATAAGAAGGTTTAATTTGTTTATTTTAGCCTACTTGGCTTTTCCTTCTGATCTTTTCACACAATGCATAGTGATTAGTTTAAAAGTAAGTGTCATTTAAGATTTCTCCTAATAATGTAAATGTTAATTAATAGAATTAAGATTAAGGCATGTTTCTGGATTCTGGATTTTGAAAACATGAATTGTAGGGAAAAGATGGGTAAATTTTACAATGTCATTTCCACTTTCTCCTAATAATGCAAATATTAACTGATGCAGTTAAAATTAGCACATATTTCTGGATTCTTAGCTTTGAAAATATGAATTATGGTGAAAATGAGCAAATTATTTAACAGTGTAAATAGACTAGAAGGACTGTGTGCTCACTGAAATCACAGCCTCGCTTTAGGAGACAGTGTGCTGCATAAGGGTTTTAGTCTGTAAGATTATAGCCAAGAGCCAGGTGTGGTGGTGCATACCTGTAATCCCAGCACTTGGGTGACTGAGGCAGGAAGATTGCCACAAGTTCAAGGCCCACCTGGATTACATAGCAAGACCTTATTTAAGTCTAAAACAAGTGCAACAATGAAGTGCATGACTTGTGTGTTCAGGTCAGTTTCTCCACAGGAGAGCACCCCACATCGTTTCCAAAGCTCTATCGTCATTAGTAAACACTCAGTTCTTTTAATGTATAATTGGTATTAGGAAGACAGATAGAGCACTGTCTTGTTCCTTCAAGAAATCTGCCACCAGAGTAGGGTTTATTTCCTATTTTATATATATTCTTCGGGTTTCTATTCATTCAAGTTACCAGTTTTATTCACCTGGATTGTTTTTTCAGCACTGGGTGATGAACCCAGGGCCTCATGCAGTGCTCTTCCATTGAGCTACAGCCTCAGATCTTTTTATTTTGAGATAAGATGTCTCTTATTTGCCCAAGTGGGCCTTGAACTTGTCATCCTCCTCCCTTAGCCACCTGAATAACGGGGCTTATTGGTGTGTGATATCATCCTCAGCTGGCCATTATTTCTTTAAATATTTTTGCACCCCTATTTCTTCCTGAGTCTTTAATTGTATGTGTATTAGCCCACTTTGATAGTTCTTCAGTTGTTATGGCAAATATCTAATGTCCCCCCAAATCCTCATGTGTTAATAGGTGGGGCTTTTTGGAGGTGGCTAGATCATGAGTGTGTGATAGTGGGATTAAGGGTGTGTGGTACTAGATTAGCCCACTAGTTGGTTTAGTGTAGTTCTGGCTGAATAGGTTTAATGAAGAGGGAAGTCCCACCAGATGTGGGTGGCACCAACTGATAGGCTTGTAGCTTGGATGGAATATCGAGGGAAAGGGAGGCTTGCTGGGGCTACTGCCTCCTGCTTGCCCTGCCATGAACTGTTTCTTCCCTGCCATGACCCTCTGCCATGCTGCCCTACCTTGGAACCAGCTGAATATGGACTGAAACCTTTACCAACTGTCAGCTAAAATAAACCTTTCCTCCTTTAACTTGTGGGTGTCAGCTATTTTGTCTCAGCAATTACCGAAAAATTAACTAAGACAGGTCACTGAGACTTTATTTTTGGTGTGTATATCTTTTGTCCTTCAGTTTGGATAGTTTAAATTGTCACTGTTGTTATTTTTGAGACAGGGTCTTTCTGTGTAGCTCTGGCTGGCCTCAAACTCAAAATCCTCCTGCCTTAGTCTTCCAAGTGCTAGAATTACAGGTGTGCACCACCAGAGCTGGCTGTAGGTCACTGACCTTTTTTGTTGTTGATGTTATTGATAATGTCCAATCTTTTGTTACACTCATTTAGTGAATTTTTCATTTTTGTTACTAAGCATTTGAAAAATGCATAATTTACATTGAACTTTGAAAGTTAAATTTTTTTTTTTGGTATGGGGATCAAACTCGGGACCTTACACTTGCGATGCAGGCAATGGAACCACTGAGCTAAATCCCCAGCCCTGAAAGTTAAATTTAATATAGTTTAAATATAGTTTCTATTTCTACTTATGGTACTCTTTCCTTAAAATATTTGTAATATTATATATTTATATATTTATAATAGCTGCTTCAAAGTTCTTTGCTGATAATTCCACCCTCCATCAGTTTTTTTTTTCACCAAAACAATTTTTATTTCCAGTGTTTAAATGGGTCGCTCATAGGCATGACACAGGTTTGGATTCATTAAGTCCTCATGCAGAATTATATTCTTTTCATAAAGAAGCCAGTTCCATTCAGGGTCCACTATCTACACACCTATGTTACAGCATTTATATCAAATCTGTTATCTGAAGAAAAGATACTCATATAATATGTTCATTTAAGTTACATATTTTACTGAAAGATTAAAAATTCAAGTCACACAAAACTCAAAAACTGTATTAAAACTGAATATAAAACTCAGATCCACTTGGAATGTCCATCAGTTTTTATAATCATATTTATATTCAAATTTCTTGGCTGATAATTCCATCCCCCATTAGTTTTGGCCTTGTTTTTATTGAATGAGCTCTCCTTTCACTACAGATCATGTTTTTCTGCTTTTTAAAGTATGTGTCATAATTTTTGAATGCTAGGCATTATGAGTGTCTGCCTGAATTTTAAATATTTCTGTAGAGAATGTTGAATTTTGTTCAGCAGCAGTTAATTTGCTTATTCCCCAGCATTATTCCTGTGAGGCATGTTTTTATGCATTATTAGGATGAGTCTGGAGTTACTATGGGGTTACTTTAGTCTACTTCTCAGGGGTGGCCTTTGGTGTCTTGTTGAATTCCCTGGGTTTTAGGCAAGATCTTCCTACTAGGTGGGCTGATACTCAAACTTCCCCTAATCTTGTGCAAGCTATTGTATTTGTTCAATTTTTTAAAAAATGTGGTTAAAACACAGATAACATTAAAGTTCACCATCTTAACCATTTTCAAGTGTGAGTTGAGTAGTGGTATATGCACTCTATTGGGCAACCAGTCTCCAGAACTTTCTCATCTTGCAGAACTGAAACTCTATATCCATTAAACAACTCCTTGTTTCCCCCTGTCCCAGCTTCTGGTAGCCAACATTGTGCTTCTGTTTCTTTGAATTTGACGACTAGCTACTTCATGTAAGTGGAATCATACAGTGTTTGTGTTTTTGTTCAGTTTGTTTCTGCTCACTGTATTTGTTTTTCCCTAGAGACCATTCTTTGCCTCCCTTTATGAAGTTTTATCCTATGCACTTTCATCCAAAGACTCAGGCTTCCTTGGGCTGTATCTGTCCCACAGACGTCAGGAGCTTCACCCTCCCATATTTGAGCCCTCATCTCCAGCTCAAGGTGCCCTCTGTATATTGCTTAGCTTCCCCTTCCTCTGTGGGTCTAGTAGAGGGCCCATCTCATTGGTTTTCTCCTCCCTGGATCACAGCTCTATTCTGCCTGATGTTCTAGTGTCTAAAACTATGCTTTGTCTGGTATTCTAGTTGTTTCCATGAAGTACAATCCAGTACCAGTACCTCTCTGGTGGCCAAAAGTGAAGTCTTTATGGCATAAATTTTTATATGTTTATTTTAAAAGTATTTATCAAGACCCTGTCCTCTCTTCTTCCTTTTCCTACTTCTCCTTCTCCATCTCCTTCATCATTATCTTCACCCCGATCACTGATGCAGATCTCTGTAAACTGGTCACTGTTGCACACACTATTTCATTTAATTCTTGTAACATTCCTCCAAGGTGAGTACTGTTTTATAAAGGACTCGTGTCAAATATGGTCAATAACTTTCTTAAAGTCTCATTGCAATCTGTAGAGAGCTGAAAGTCAAATCTAAGACTTTTTGATTCCAAAGCCATACTGGTTGTACTAGTAGCTCTCTCTCTCTCATTCACTGACCACAGGATATTACATATAGCAGGATATACTCAATAGGGTTCTTTACAAATCACTCATTCATTTTTTAATAGACCAAAATTGTATCCATTTTTGGTGTATAGCATGATACATATATAGTGGAGTGGCTAAATCAAGCTCATTACCATGCATTACCTCATATCCTGATCTCTTTTTCGTGGGAGAACACTCAAACCCTCTTTTCTTTGTAACTTTCAAGTATACAAAACATCATTGTTAACTATGGTCACCACAATGTCCTCTCAGGGCTTTTAATTGCAAATGTTAAAAGCCAAATATATCTGTTTGTTCCTAGAGTTGTCAAGAGCCAGGAGAACCAAGCCTGAAAGATGAGCAGGAGCCAAGGGCAGCTGGACGACAGGGTGGCCTCAGGGTCCTGCTCCTGGAGTGTCCAGGCAGGTGTTGTTGCCCTTGCACATCTGCTGTGTTTACCTGCACACTGGTGAGTGCCATGACTGCCACCACCAGAGCAGACTCTGCATGGATCTAATTCTTTACAACTCTACATCTATAGCCAAGGCCCCAGCTGACCCCACTCAGGTTTTCTTCCTGTGGCCCAGGGGTCAGGTGTTCTAGGGAACAAGTAGCCAGTTTCTGTGGCTTCTGGGGAGGGAGTTGGGGCCCTGCCTTCCACCAAGACTTCTACTAGGGTGGATTTCCCAGGCACAGGAAAGGAGTTTAGACACTGGGTGGCCAAAAATATAGTCAAAGGGACTCCAAGGACCACACATATTTGTAAAATGACCAGTTTGAGGTTAGCTTCTCTTCTAGATTTACAAAGAAGACAAATTTCTTTTTCCCTTTTTTTTGGTACCAGGGATTGAATTCAGGACTTTATGCTTACGAGGCAGGTGCTGGAACCGCTGCACTAAATCCTCAGCCCCTCATTTTTTTTAAAGACAAATTTTTTTAGGTTGACTTTCTTATTTTCTAACAACACCAGCCCAGCACTCCTATCACTTTTCCTCTTCTTTTTAAAGTACCTCTCATGTTGCACAATTATAAAAAAGTGAAACCCTAACGCCACAATCCTCATATTTGTCCCTGGTATGTTACCACAGTAGGTCTGTGCTGACTCAGCCTCAGAAGTGACAGAGACCATTTCCACGGCACCAACAGAGCACTTTGCACACATGACCTGCTTTAGTGTTTGCAGTGGCCCCAGAAGGTGAGGCATTGACATCAATAGCATCCCTCTTTTATAGATCAGGACCTCGAGATGCAGATCAGTAGCTTGCTCACGATCCCAGCTATCAAACAGCATAGCTAGAATTTCTGGGCATTTTTTTCATTTTGTTTATTTTGAGAAATTTTAAAAATTAGAAAAATCTAAGGAATAATAGAACAAACACCTGTATTTCTATCAATAAGGATTAAATAGTTCATAACCTTTCGGTATTTTTTCTGGAGTTTCAGTATTCTTACTAGAAATAAAGAGGGGGAAATATGTGGGGTTTTGACCAGTGAATCTTGGTTTGGATGTGGTCTGATTATGTAGACAAGTATATTTCAAATCCGGGCCACAGGCTGGGAGCTGATGTTTTTTAATGGCAAACTTTTAAGTTCCTTTCTTATGAATTTTTGTATTTGAAACCTAGTATCTTTTGTACTAAGGTTTAGGTTTGACATGGCTGACAGTGCCTAACCTACTGGCTGGTCATTAGGGTATTTTGATCTGTTCTATTATCATCATTTAAAATGTTCATATTTTTATTAGGAATTTTGATTATAGAGGTTTCATTTTTTAGTAATGAGAGATTTAATTTTTATAAGTAACATTGCTGTAGGACTTTAAGTAATTCATATTTTAAAATTCAGCGTTTACTTGTCTCTCTTCCTAAGCTATTGTGTAGGACTAAGGCCATCTTCCACCCAGTTATTATTATCTGTGCCCATTACAATCCTGTTATTTATGTTAATAAATTAATCTAATTTTCAATTTTAGTACTTCCTGGCAGGATCATTTGATCAAATTATGATGTCCATGTGTTTATTCTTTGGTGCTTCCATAGGTAGAAATAACTACATATCCAAATACTATAGACATTGGACTGGGGGTTTAGCTCAGTGGTTTCGCTGCCTGCTGTGCAAGCATAAGGACCCGAGTTCGATCTCCGCTACCAAAAAAAAAAAAAAAGCAAAACAACAACAAATACTATAGACATAATTATTAGTAGAAAAAAATATTCAGTGTAAGTACTTTCCTACTTAATAAAAAATTAAATTTAAATAAAGAATTAACTATGTTAGAAATTTATAATTTTTAGGGTTTTTTTGAGATAGGGTCTTGAACTCCTGGGCTCAAGTGATCCTCCTGCGTCAGCCCCCTAAGTAACTGGGATTATAGGCATGTGCTACCATGCCTAGCTAGCTTTTCTTTTTAAAGAGACAAAGCATTAGAGAAACAATTAAATCTCCTTTATTCTTCCCTTTCCTTTTTTCCCCAATGAACCACTCTCAGAAGTTAGATGTAGCTTCTTCAAGTGTGCATAACACTTTTACATAATACATTTATATATTAGTCATCAATGCATAATATTATTACAATCCACATGTGCTTTTAAAGTTTCCATGAATGATGGCATACAAAATTCTGCAACCTGTTTCCCCCCTGCTTACTTTATTTGACATGTATCTATGTTGGTTAAAAGATCACAGGACCTGGAGCCAGACTCCCTGTGTTGAATCCTGGCCACACGTTCTAGTTGTGTGACCTTGGGCAAGGCTCTCTTCTCTATACTTTCATTTCCTTATCGGTGAGATGTGGATTCTCATAGCGTCTACTTTATGCGGTTGCTGGGAGAATTAATTTAGTTGAAACATGTGAAGCACTGAGGGCCATACCTGTCAGAGGAAGTGCTTAGTAACTCTTATTAAAGATGCCTCTGGGGCCAGGGATTTAGCTCAGTGGTTCTGCCACCTGCCTCGCAAGTGCAAGGTCCCGGGTTCAATCCCTGGTACCAAAAAAAAAAAAAAAAAGATGCCTCTGGGCGCTTATCTCTCAGGCGAGGGTTGAATTGTTTATATCCATTGGCCAAGTGGATTTCCACCGCATTCCTCTTGTGTCCTCAGGTAAGCATGATCAAATTTGCCATGTGGGGATGGACTTGAGATCTCCCAATGCAGAACAGAAATCAGAGATGTGTCCAGTTATTCCATTGTGAACATCTGACAAACATGAGCTGTTGTCATTATCTAGGTCTCTACTTTCAACTTTTGTACAATATTTCATCACATTCAAACATTTCCACAGGGATAGCCATTTAGGTTGTCCTCTGTTTTTCTACTAGCAAAAGTGCTGCAGTTTCCACCCATATGCATGACTCTTTACCCAATTTCAGAGGCCTGTTTAATGCCAAAGCACTATGTCCAGCTTCTCTCCCTTTCAGAGTCCTAGGTAGAGACAATCAATTTTGAGTGTGGGGATGATGCAAGGCTAATGGAAAAATTCCTCCTAGATGCACATTGTCCCTCAGAGATAAGTCAGCCAGAGGGGTCTTTGGCAAGGGAGACATTGAAAGTCTCCTCACTTTGGAAATAAATCCACATTGGGCATTTAATGGAATTTGATACATATTAAGACAAACAGAAAAAAAAAAGGATCTAGAGCAAAGTTGTCAACATGAATAGTTTTTATTGCTCCAAGAATTAGCATTTATTTGAAAAAATTAAATGTTTTAAAATTTGATAAACATTTAATCACAGACATATGCGGCAGACTTGAAAGAGCTGTGATTTGTGGGGGCATGAAGTGTTGTAACAGTATTTCTTTTTCTATCTGACACAGTAAGTCTTACTACTGAGCCTAAAACTATTTAATTGTCTATATATCAAAGAGCTCAAGGATTATTGGACGGTGTGGTAAGTTTTAGATGAGTGGTGAAGTATTTCAAAATGTCAAGTCAGTGAAGAAGTGTAGAGGAGGATAAAGAAAAGAGAGAGATAGGAGAAAAGATTTCACTCGGGGTAGGGATAGGGTAATAGCAGAAAGTCCTGCTTTGATGGGGGCAAGTTAAACACCCTAGATCAAGGACTGTCTATTCTCTCTTGCAAGGTTCATAACCACAATCTCCTGTAGGCAGACCTTTCTCAGCTTCTGGCAGTTTATGCAAGGAACTTGGAAATTCAGGTTTAGCCCCATTTCACCTTTTTCAGGTAGGTTTTTGTATGAGGGCTTGGGGGCAGTTCTGGAAACGTCTCCTTCACTTCCTGAGGCCATCAGGGTAGGAGATGAGGTATAAATGGGGAGCCTTTTCTTTGGCCCTTCTGTCCCCGAGTCCTTATCCTTCCTACCTCCCACTGGTCTACCCAATGCTCTGCAGTGGTGCCAGTTCTCTTCTGGCAGAGGTGTGTCCTTGGTAGTGGGCTCTGGAGCCAGGTGGCATGGTTTTGAAGTCCCAGCCTGAGTACACTCATTCCTAGAGCTGTTATATAATATGGTAAAGAGCTTGGCAATGTCCAGCAAGTGCTGTTACAGTCTGTAAGTGTATTAGGGTTCTCTAGAGGAAGAGAATCAATAGTAAATGTCCATATAATTATGCAAGGGGTTTCGCCACCTGCTGTGCAAGCGCAGGGACCCAAGTTTGATCCCCAGTACCAAAAAAAAAATTATGCAAGGGGATTTACTAGGTGGGATAAGAGGTGGGAGAGTCCATGATGGCTGTCTGTGTGCTGGAGAACTAGAGGACCCAGCAGCTGCTTAGCCCAAAAAGATGGAAGCTGCAGAATAAGAGGGATCCAGGATGCGGGGTCAAAGGGCTGGGAGCTTGCTATAGTCGCCGGTGCAAGTCAGTATTGGAAGGCAGAAGAAACTGGAGACTGATGTCCAAAGGCAATGGGAAAGATTGGAGCTCTTCTAAAACAGGGACATTTCTTTCTTCTTTCCCTTTTGATTCTGTCCAGGCTACAAGCCTATTGGTTGGTGCTACCCACACTTAGGGTGGATCTTCCCCCTCAGTTTGCTGGCCTATGTGTAGATCATCCACAGACACATCCAGAACTCTGCTTTACTAATGGGCTAGGTGGTTCTTAATCCATTCAGTTGACATATGAATTAACAGAGACACTAAGAAAGCAGGAAGAGCATTGCAGTGTGATTACAGAGGAAGAGGGGAATTGGCCTCTGAAAACTGAGGGTATTGCTGAACCCTGATCTTAACCCCTAATCTCTGAAGTAGTCTGTGAGGCATTACTTCAACAGTGGGCCTCTGAGTTCCTCGAGTTGGTGCTGGGTGAGGGCAGCCAGATCCCAGCTCCAGGCAGGTTGGTTCTGCTCAAGGGCAGCTTGAATCTTTAACCTTGCAACCATTACTCTTTTCTGCGTGTGCAGTGACATTTGGGAAGTTATCTTGGATGACCGCGGGATCAGCCAGTTAGAGCAAAGGGGAGAGTGTAGAAACTTGCCTCAAAGGTACTGTTAAAGGCAAAGAAAAGCAAATTGTGCCTTTTTAAAAAATAAAGTATTTTAAGGAAGGAACACAGTTCCACAGGTGTTTTGTCCTATGTTACCCAGTTATGTTTAGATCTATTTCCCTCCTCCTTCCCATTTCTCTCTTGCCTATTCTGTGTCCAGAATTATCCTGTCAGTAACTGTTGTGATAAGGATTATGATTCTGATGATTAACAACAGATGATAAGTTAACAACAATATTCATAGGTATGTTTCTCACAAAATTACTTGGTTTCTTTTGTTGTATATTTTATTTTAAAAGAAGCCAGTTAGAAAAAGGGAGAAATAAATTAGTTTATGAGAAACTAAAAGGGAATATTGCAAAATGTGAATTATAAGCCTTAGCTAACTTTACAGAATTCCACACTTACAGCAATCAGTTAAATAGTTCTTTCTTTCTTTTTTTTTTTTGGTACCAGAGATTGAACTCGGGTCCTTGAGCTAAATCCCTGGCCCCAAATAGTTCTTTTACGATGACCAATGGTTTGTGAAAGACCTAGGGTACAAAATTCATGGAGGATAGAAAATTAGTAGATCAAATATCAAATAAATTATACTCAGGAGTCTTAGACCTGTATATCCCTTTTTGATCTGTAGGATTTAACAAAATTCAGGGTTTTCTATGAAAATACTATTGAAATCCTTTCTCACCCTATTTTTTTTTTTTTTTTTTTTTTACTGGGGATTGAACTCAGGACCTAGCACTTGCGAGGCAGGCATGGTTCCACTGAGCTACATCCCCAGCCTCTCCTCACCCTGTTCTTTCAAAAAGACAAGGTAGTGAGTGGAAAATATGTAGATTTTAGATTAGAGCTGCTACAAATCTTTTAGATCTACCACTCCTGTAACTGTGTGACAGTGGACAGAGTATATACAGTATCCTATCCTAGTGTTCCTATTTCTCAGCAATAAACATTGGAGCGTTCTCTCTCTTTCTCTCCCTCTATCTCTCTCTCTCACACACACACACACACTCTAGACTATTTAGGCAGCTTTCTCAAGATTCATCTGCATGTGGGTTTTAGCTGATCCCATTAATTGCACAAATATCCAGTAAATATATTACCAACTATTCCTGTTAATTTACTTGGTTGACACAGCACATTACAGTTAGGAATATTTATAAGTGTAGTAAGGATTTCTGTCTTTACTTAATCTTTAAAAACTAGAACCTCTATAATGTGTAACATCAAGCATATTTATTTTTATCTCAACACAGTGTATAAAACTGCTTTTATGAATTATGTATAATTATTACTCTGTCTCTGTTGCAGGCCCAACTTTTGCCTGAATCTTCTAATCCCCTTCCTCTCTCCCTCTGTCCCTTTTTTCTTTCTGGCTTTCCTTCATTCCTTCTTTTGTGGTTTTCTTTTTTTGAGACAGAGTCTTTCTATGCAGTATAGTGTACATTGTTCCTGATATAGCTATTTGAGAAAAGTATGCATGTAAAGTATTGGACACATAGTAGATAGTCAAGTAGTGTAGGTATTTATTATTTTTGCTATAGTAATTCTGTTAGGAAAGAAACCTGTGCTAGATTATATTTAAAAAGCACCCAGGGCCGGGGATTTAGCTCAGTGGTTCCGCTGCCTGCCTCACAAGCGCAAGGTCCCAAGTTCAATCTGCAGTACCAAAAAATAAAAATAAAAAAATAAAAATAAAAAGCACCGATTAGGTTCAGCTGTCTATGGAGTTTTGTAAGGGAGAATTTTAACAAGAGTACCATCTTTTCAGACTCAGTAAACATGTGACATCTCATGCTTAGTACTGCTGATGTTTCACAGCTTTGTCCTCATGTGTTCTTCATGGTGGGAGGAGGTGGATGTGGCTGATTGGAGTGGTGTAAGTGGGTACAGGGAAGGTCTGGAGGCTTTTGTCCTCCTGCTTTTCGCTCCCCTCTCTGCTCCTGTAGATTCTGTTTTGGAGCAAAATAGCAGGATTTTTTTTCTGGTACTAGGGGATTGAACCCAGAACCTTCATATTGCACTGTATCCCTCACTCTTCTTTTATTTTTTATTTTGAGACAGGGTCTTGGTAAGTTGCCCAGGCTGGGGTCTTTTGTGATCCTTCTGCCTCAGCCTCCCAGGGTAATGCCATGTATTTTAGAGCTAAAATTTCCTCAATGGATGCAGTTATAACAGAATAAGCTCTCTGACAGAAAGGCCCAGGCTTAGTTTAGGGAAATGCTCCTTGAGATGCAATCAGTGGATATTAGCAACAACCATTTCAGCTCAGTATGGCTGATCCCTGGGAAGAGAGATACTAGCCATTTCATTCCAGGGACATCAAATCGGCATTTCCTGGATCTTATGGTGAAGTCTCCGCTGTGTGACATTGAAAGTGTTTAGATCATGTATTAGTCAGCTTTCCTGTCACTAGAACACAGTACCCAACACCCGCAACTAAAAGGAGGAGAGGTTGAATTTAACACTCTGTGTCAGGGGATTCAGTCCATGGTAGGCTGGCTCCAAGGAAGGAACAGCATGGTGGAAGGGCATGGCAGAACAAAGATGCTTAGTTCATGATGGCTGGGAAGCAGAGCAGAGGAACAGTGCCAGTGAGAAAGGGGTCAGGGGCTAGCTATAGTCCCCAAGGTCATACCTCCATGACTCACCCAGACACACTCAGAAGTGTGCTTTACCAATCCCAGTTAAGTTGACATCTCACATAATGGTCACAGATCATGTATGATGTCATCTAGTGGTCCACAGCCACTCCCTGGGTCCAGATAACTAGCTCTTGTCACACCTAATGTCCTGGGTGCAGCAGCAAGACCATCTCTGGCCATCTCATTCACTGTGAGCCTATACAGGAGCTTTAGGACAAAGCCCAGCACTGGCTCCCTGGGGAAACAACCTAGAAGTTAAGAACCAAGAGTTTAAGATCTTAGAATAAACCCAAATTGAGCCCCCTGGGAGATGCTACTGTACATGCAGGGATTTGCACCCGCCTCTGTGGAACCCAGGGGCGCTCCTCTACTGAGTCTGCCCATGCTGCAGGTGGGATGAGGAAGGTTCTGGAAAAGAGGTCTTTATTTATATCAAGCAGCTTTTACAGGCTTCCTTGGGGAAGGAGAGGAGCCTGAGATGCAGCTGCAGAGGAATCTGACATCTTACTGGATGGGCCAGAGGTCATTGGAGCATCTGTGACCAAGCAGGAGTGTGACTTGGCACCTGTCTGGAAGGCTGACCTGCTCAAGGGCTCTTTCAGAACTGTTCACTCCATGTATGCACTGGGCCTTGCTCACAGCTGGTGTCGTCAGACCACATCCTATAGCCCAAGGAGGAAGATCAACATTTAGTAATTAAGCAAATGAATCAATTACTGATAGTGATAAATATTCTGGAGGAAATGAAATGCTGTGACAAAGGATGACAAAGAGCAATGGTTCTGAGTGGCTGGAGAAGACCTTTTCAAGGTGATATCAGGATAGAAGCCAGAGTCTGGGAGAAAGTACTTTAGGTGACAGTCTGGTTTCCTCAGTGACATTCTTGTATCTAAAGAGGATGACAAGATGAACACAGTCTCTTTCCTAAAAGTCATTATGTCAGGTGACCACACAGAGACAGGTGGTTTCAAACAAAGTTGTGTTTTCAAATCCTGGTGTGCTGAGTGGCAGGTGGGAATACTGTGAGACAGTGGGCAGAATTCAGGGGCAGCAGGAATCACAACAGCCTTGGCAAAATGACTGAAGAAAGAACTACTTACGGAAGGCAACATTTATTACTTCTGTCACAAATATGTGGAAGGCATGTGGCAGATAAACACAAGGAATTTAGAAGCACATTAGATACTTGGATGAACTTTCAAACTGCAAGTGTTCTGAAAGCCTTTAATTAGATTCCCCAGGGAAGAAAATGCTTCTCTTTTCCGGCATGCATTCTATGTGGCTGGCATTGTACTCATTATATCTGTGGTTGCAACTCCCCGGCAGGAATTTTGTGCCCATTTTGTGCATGTGGAACTTGAGGCTCAGGATGGTTTGTTTGTCCCTGTCCCATTCAGGGGCTAAGAGGTTGGCTTCAATGGTTGTGCTTTTGTCTGTGCACCACCTTCTCTGATTGATGATCTTAACAAAAAGACCCAATAATGACCTTTTTGGGGTTCAGTTATTCCCTTCTTATTTTTGTTGGATTTCCTCTCAGGTCCTGGACCCAATCCCTAAGAAGCCCCAGGGAAGCTCTTTAGGGTCAGGGCCCCCTATCTTGGTCATAGGGCTATTCTTTTTCCCTCTTTGCAACCAGAGTCTTGTTGAAGACACATGTACAAATGAGAGTTGCCATCCCTGCTAGTCCCCTGGAACTTATGGGGGCCAGCTTTTGCCAGGTCATGCGGTTCAGCTCTGCGGGTGCCCCTCTTTCTTCTCCATCTTGCTGGTTTATCCTGGAGAGAAAGGTATCTGGGTCATCTGGGGACCCAGCATTGGAAATGCCATGGTTAGGAACAAACATGGTTGTCTTGTGCAGCTTCAAAGAGTTTCATTTTAAATTTGCTGTCGACATTTAAAAACTGGGAAGCTCTACATAAAAATCTAAATTTCTGTCTCCTTTTGAAAAATTAGCAATTCTACCACTATATCACCTTCTATCTATACCTCTTCTTCCTTACCTTACTTGCTGGTCCCTATAGGTGTCTGTAGGCTAGAACAAAGTTACCTCACCAAAGGCCCACCCAGTGTTCTGTGTATGGGCACCAGAAGGGCCATGCTGATCACTGAAAGACTGAGATACTTCCAGCTTCCACCTGGGGAGTTTTCAGCTGCCCGGGCACAAACTTGAGCCACATGAATCAGTATTTCTGGGGGTGGAACCTAGGGCAGGAGTTTTTGAAAATCTCCCCAGGTAGTTCTAATCTGTAGCCAAGTTAGGAATCTCTGCTTTAGGGTCTCCCTTAATAGCAATTGGGCTTCATAGAAGTCCATGTGTCAGACAAATGGGCTCCTGGTGTCTTGTATGCAAAATTGCCATTTCATTCATCTCCCAGCATCTCTTGGGCAGCTCCATTCACCTCATGCTTCCTTACTCAGGTGTAACTGGCCTGTGTGACTTTTATGACTGTGCATGTAAAGATCAGAAGTGTCTTTACAGAATTCTGGGTGGGCAAAGAGAGTAGATGAGAAGGAACAGAGAGTAATTGTCTTAATCATATTTATTGCTGGGACAGAATATCCAGCAACTGCAAATTAAAGAAGAGGCTTATTTTACCTTACACTTTGTAGCAGTTTTGATCCATAGTCATCTAGCTCCAAGGCAAGGAGGCATGGCAGATGGGCATGGCAGAGTAGAAACATATCATGGTATGGCAACCGGAAGCAGAGACAGGGAGATAAGGAGGGGGACTGGGAGGGGAAGGGAGAGAGGGAGAGGGGGAAAAAGGGGGGATTGGGGGGGGAGAGAGAGGGAGAGAGAACAGCATGAAGAGATAAACCTTCCAGGCCCCCAGTGACCCCCCTCTTCCCCCCAGATCGTACCTCCTAACAGCAAGTCAGCTCTAAGTCTAATCCACTGATGAGTATCATGCCCCCATGATCCAACCACCTCCCCAAAGCCCTATCAATGAATCCAGGAGCCTTTAGGGGAACAGCTCAATCTAAACCCTAACAGTGATTTTCAAGTTTTCCTCTGAAAGGTTTTGTGTATCAAGGCTGCCTTGTGGCAAATCTTAAGATTCCTAGGAAACAGGTAATGGCGTTTAGAAACTACTTGCTGCTTTATGTGCACCCTTGCTTTAAAAATAAAACAAATAATGAAAAATAAAATGAACCTGACAGCTTCCTTTGAAGTCTTTTTCATTAATGAATAGTGGGAGATTGGTCTCTGCAGGTCAAAGCGAAATTAGAGCCTACTGCAACTCCTGCTGCAGGGCGCTGGGCAAAGGCCACTTCCATCAGCAAGGGCTCTGTCCAGGGCTGCCCTGGCCAAGAGAGCACATGGCAGGAAAGGGTATTTGGATTTGGGCAAAAAGCACAGAGAATGTTTACAGCTGCAGCCACACCTGGGCCTCTCCCCCTTAATCAGGCAGGTTTTGTGTCAGCACAGGAAGAGACCTCTGCTCTTCCATCAGCCAAAGGCCTTGACTGACCTCTCCAGTCTGCTGAGGGAGTTTTCTGATGAGCACCAAAGGGGATCCTAGTCCAGAGGTTAAGGTCTTCATCATCCATCTCACATTGGAAAAGGCAGCACTTATACTTAGAGACTCAGCCTGACTTGTTTTCAGCTTCCAATGAAAACAACTTAGTTTTTCAAGGAGGAAGGAGGATCTTGACTGTTAGGGAATATTTAATATAATATCTAAAATTGTTTTAGAATTCAGTGTTTATTTTCTCTTTCTCTTTCACTTCCCCTTTTTTTAACTTACTATTTTAAAATGACAAAATTGATCGAATAAAATGCAAGGATTGCAAATAAGAGAAGCACTAGGTTTTCAGATGATCTGCATCAACCTTCGCGTTTGCGTCAGAATGTGGATCCAGTTCCGTAAATGATCACCCACCCCTCACGGCCCTGGCATTGGAGATTGAACCCAGGGAGTGGTGAGTTACATCCCCAGTCCTTTTAATTTTTCTGAGACAGGGTCTCACTAAGTTGTCCAGGGTGGCCTTGAACTTGTCATCTTCCTGCCTCAGCCTGACAAGTAGCTGGGATTACAGCTGTGCACCGCTACACCCGGATAAACCATCAGTTTTATCATTTATATAACAGGGAATTACAAGGCTTGCAGACTATTTTGGGGCTTCACTTCCTGCCAGAGACTCGTGGAAAGCCCCTGAGTGTATGTTCAAGATCACTTAAATGAGAAATAATGGAAATCTCTGCTAAACTGAAATTTTCTTGACTTAACCCATACTGGCTTAATTTGTGTTTTCAAGGGAGGAATATTGAAGAAACTTGGCCTTTGTAGGGCAAAGTATGCTCCCTGGGACCTCACTAAATGGTGCAAAAATCCCTTAAATAGTGGTGCACAGCCAGGAGGTTATATCAGAATCACTTGGGGCAACTTTTCAAAGTACTCAAAAATTATTAAAATATGTTATGTGTGTGTACAAGTCTGCCAAAATGAAACCCATTAGTCTGGATAACAAATATGCATTAACAAAAGAAAGATCTGAAGGGAAAGATCTGAAGAGCCATTCAGCTGAACTTCTTTCCTCCAGAAGTTCTGGTACCCAAATTTGGGGAGTGGAGTATGAATATATGTACTTTGCTACACAAAGATTTCTGTTGAGTGATGCTTCCATCTGAGGCTGGGAACCTGTCCTCACCACTTTCTTTTCCCTGAGACACAATACCTGACACCCGTAACTTAAAGGAGGAGAGGTTGGCTTTGGCTCCAGTCCATGGCTTTCAGTCCATTGCTGGCAGGTCCAAATACAGAAATGGCATGGTGGAATGGCCTGCTGTGAAAGAAGCTGCACATACCATGGTGGCCATGAAGCAGAGAGAAGAGAAGGAGAGAGGGAGGGAGATATACCCTTCCAGGTTACACCCCCAGGGGACCCTTCCGACCAGGTCCTACCTCCTAATAGCACACTTAGCTATGGATTCTTGGATTAATCCACTGATGAATATAGCACCACCATGGTCCAAACACCTTCCCCAAGCCCCACCTCTGAACACATCCTAGGTCTAACCACACAGAACTCCTTCCCTAAGATTAGTCTTTCTAACTGGCCACACCTTTGGTGCACAGCATACCGGGGATGGGCGGGCTTGGAGAGTGCCACCCAATGAAGGTAGGTTGAAGAGAGGAGTAGTGACATTGGCATTCCTATATGATGCTGGGGGGTGGCCTTTAGAAGGAAGCCTTGCCCTGCCAGTCCCTTGCCAACCACACTTTTCCCTTCGCTGCTCCAACAAAGAATTCTACTCATCGAAACCTAGCCCGTATCATGGCTTACCTTTTTGACTTCCTGAATCTAAAGAGCTTCTCTGCACTTTTAATTCACTCACTGTCAGGATGATTTATTTAACAATTCAATTAGCGATCGATGGCCTAGCCTTTGCGTCAGTTGCATGCAATTTGTCTTATATTGATATTTAATTTTTCACTTATCTCTGTCTAGTGGGAATAGCAGCCATCTGAATTTTAGTTCTGGATTTGTTTCTAAATGTG
Organism: Heterocephalus glaber; assembly: GCF_000247695.1. Next base: position 738,978 of record NW_004624905.1, read on the forward strand.
TATCCTAGGCAAAATATTTATCCTTTCTGGGCTTCAAAGCTCCAGTTATAAAATTCCACAATTTTCTTACCTCACCACTCAAGCTTAGTTTCTTACATGATTCTCATTGATTTTATTTTATATTTTTGACAGAGTCACTGTGCTAGGTAATTTCTAACATGGTCCTAATGGTCCCTGTGTCCTGGTATTCATACTCTTATGGATCCCCTACCCTTGGCTGTAGGCTGGACCCAGTGAGTGGAATATGTCTAAAATGGACGTCACTTCTGGAATAGGTTAGAGGCTGCTGTGATTTCAGTTTTGCTAATGTTCTCTCTAATCTCTTACCTGCTTGCTCCAATGGAGAAAGGCCCTGGAAAGGAATGGGCGACCTCTGGTCAAAATCAGCAAGTAATGGAGGCTTCTGTATAATGGCTTGGGGTACCTGGGTTATCATGGAAGTGGATATTGCCCCAGCTTAACCTTGAAGTGACTGCAGCCCCACTCAGCCCCTCAGGGTTGCAGTCTTGTGAGAGACCCTGGGCTGGTGCCTTGATTGTAGCTTGTGACCAATTTTACACTTGATCTTAGCCAAAAGGCTGAAAAGCAATGCCTGTGACCAATTTTAAAGCAAAGTCCCAACTAAGCTCTTCCTGGACTCCTGACTCACAGAAATGGTGAGATACTAAATGTATATTGTTTTAAGCCACTAATTTTTTTAACAACAGATAACTAATACTATCTATGAGATGGTGCAGATGTCTACTCTACCTGTATTGGTGAGATTAGGCTAAATTGCTCTGCAGAAAAACGAATTACCCTAAAAGCTCAGTAGCTTACATCCACAAAAGTTTATTCCTCACTCATATACACATCCACTGAAAGTAGATGGTAGCCTTGGTTGTGAGATTTATTATGGTTTTACTCAATATTTTTCCTCTGGAACCCAGACTGACAGAGCTATCTCTGTCTGGACCATTGCAAATCATCTTGGAAGAGGAAAAAGAGCCAGGGAAAGTATGCATTGGCTTTTAAAGCTTCCTCATGGAAAGGATTCATCATAAGTTTACTTGTATTTTAGTGGGCTGGGGATTTAGCTCAGTGGTGCTGCGCCAGCCTCAAAAACACAAGGTCTTGAGTTCCATTCCCAGTACCAAAAAACAAAACAAAACACCAAAAAACAAAAACAGAAAAAACAAAAGAACAAAACCTCCAAAGTGACATCTACTTGTATTTTAGTGGCCAAAGCTAGTCACATGGCCACACATGTTCAGCAAGGCCTCCAAAATAGAATCCTCCTCTAAGGCGGGGCACTAAATACCTGTGGATGTAACACAATATGTCTATATATTGGGTCAGGAGGGAGTGGTAGCCACTGATTGCCATGAAATACAGGAATGAGAAGGAATCGCTCAAGTCCTTGGATGGTTGGATGTAAAGGCCCCACAGCCTGTCTAAGACAGGAGATTATGATTGAAGTGCTATCTTTCCTAGGGAAGAGTGGAAAATTAAGAAGGGATGAGGCAGAAAGAGAAATTGAGGGTTTTAACTATCCACATAATCTTCATCATCACCTCTCTCAATCTCCCTTCACCGAAAATTAATTCTTCATTGCAAAGGTAAGCTTCAAGACATGTTCCCTGGTTGGATTGCCTTCCCTAAGCTCTTTCAGTTTCTTCTGCATAGAAATGTAAGCTCTCCATTGTCTCCAAATCATGTTCATAGGGTTAAACTGTGTTTCCAAACAACTGCCTTGCAGCAGTCAGGAAGAGAGGAACACTTGTTACATGACCTCGGGCGAGCCTGCCAGTCTCTGGGCCCCATCTCTCAAAGTCCCCCTCTAATCTTGCCTTCATGAGTAATAAGCACCTTCCCTATAGGCTTTCGGCAAATGTTGGAGGAGCTCAGGGTGTGGTCACTGCCCATCTATCTCAGAGGCCGTGCCAGGTTGGCTTTAGAGAGACAGCTTGATGGGAACCACAGAGATATAAAAACCAACACAGCCAGCTTGCAGGGAGAAAGTCAGGACCCTGACTTAGCTGTAAGCCAAGTCAACATGATGGATCCACTGTTAATACCAAAACCATATTAAACTTCTGACACACAGCAGATAAATACCAGGGCCACAGATCCCCTAAAAAACAAAGGAGAGACTGGTTGATGATCCTTCCTCTATAAAATATATTTCTACCCACAGGCCTTACATGATCTTTAGATCATGCCAGATGGTATTCTGTTTCTCCTGAGGTTATAGTTTATTTCAAAAGAAATAGACTTCATTTAGATAAGTTCTGAAAGAAGCATAGAAGAGACTCAGAATTGTGGCTTTAAAAATGACCTCAGATGTTACTGTAGTCAAAACCCCTGGCCAGCACAGGAGTCACTGCCCCGTGTCTACCGTCTAGGCCATCAGAACACTCTGGGGCTTGGTGATCAGGGACAGGTTTTACATTTTCCAGGTTCTTTAGGATGTGACCCTGTCAGTTTTCTTTCCACACTGTGACCTTAAGAATGTAGGGAGTAGGGGAGAACAATGCAGTAGAAGTCTGTGGCAAAACAGGGGAGACATTACCTCTTCCTAGTGACACAGCAAGTTTTGCACTTGGGAAAAAATTTCCATCTTGCAACTGAAATGCATTTTTTAGTTGTCAGAGAAATTTAAGAGATGCCATAGTTTGTTTTTCAAAAATCCTACTTTGAAAATGGCCAGCTGTTACAACAATTTTACTCCTTTCTGACACATTTCTTTTTCTGATGTGAGGATGATAATGGTGTTTCTAAATAATAAATTGGGAGTGCTTCTGAGCTGTTTGGTGAATCTGTTCTCTAATAGAATGTGTACTTCATGGAGTGGTCATGTAGTTAGAGTCTATATTCCCCTTCACTACACAGTGGCTGGCTTTTCCCTGACACGTTTGTGTGTCTGGCACTGTACCAAGCACTGGGAATCAAGGGGGATTAGATGCATTCTTTGCCTTCAAAGATCTGCTTGTCTAGCAAGTGAGTTAGATGTTCCATAATGTGATAGAATAAGCAGAGTGATCAAAATAGATGAAATGAAAATAAAAAATTGAAATAAAATGGTATGAAATAAAAAAATTTTTGACAATGAAAGACACACTGCCATTAATCCACCTCGAATTACTCACCCTTGCTTTGAACACACCTCTTCTTACCACTTTCTGAAGCAGCTCTAGAAGTCCTCTTTCCTGAGTGCCTTTATGAGTGTGATAAGGTCTGGAGATTCCTTAAAAAACTGAAACTAGCAATTCCATTTAAGCCAGCTCTTCTCCTTTAGGTATCTTCCCCAAAGAACTAAATTCATCATACCACAGTGATGTATGGATATGTATGTTGATAAAAGCACAATTAAAAATAGTTAAATCTTTTTTTTCATCACCTGTGTGTTTTTTTATTAGTACATGTCTGCAATACACAATTTTACATTCCTTGTGTGGAGTTGGTACATGTACATAACACATCCCAATTCCGATTTTCATTCCCTTTCCCTCCTCTCCCTACTCCCGCTCCATCTCTTCTCATTTGAGAAAGAGCTATCTCCCTAATTCCTAGTATTTATCTTTTATTTTGCTCTTTATTTATAATTTGAGTTTCTCATATAAGAGAAACCATGCAATATTTAAGCTTGTGTGTCTGATTTATTTCACTTAACATTATGGTCTCAAGTGCATCCATTTTCCTACAAATAACTCGTTTCTTTTTCTTTATGGCAGAATAGGTTGTTGTTCTTTAGTTCTCATCAGCAACACAAATTTGGTCATTAGATGGACTAGAAACAGCTTCTAGGCCTTCACTTAATTCATCAGATTTTGTTACACTTAACCTCTTTCTCTCTTCTGACTTTTCAGCATCCTTACAGATACTGGAAATTTCTTCCATTCTTCCTCCTTTGCAAGTAGTGACTTTTTCGAGGGATTCTGCTACTTCACTTCTCAACTCATCTTCTGATTCTTCAAAATTTATGATCACAACTGAGCCAATGGTTCTCTTGCTTCGGTATTATGAGTGATCATCTCCCAACAGCAAGATGTTATGGAGATCTCCTCAGGTTCTCCTTCACTGGCAGAAAAAGAGCTACTTGTTAGATCTGCTGCTGCCAAAATACTCAATAAAGTTCCTGGCACTTCATGCTGCCACTGCTTCCTACTTTCTGGAATACTTTCCATCACAATAACTTGGCCATTGTCAGGACCAGTAGGGCAGGTGGAAGTGACGTCAGCTGCTGCCATCATTTGCAGCAAAGTCCGAGGTGCTCTGGCATCCCACTGTCTCATGTTTTCTGCAGCTACAGCATCCTGAGTGAAAAGCTCTGCTTCTGGGCCACAGAGTTTTTCAAAGGCTTTGTCTAGGTCATCTTCATGGTCCTTTAGACAGTCATATCCCTTAAACTTTATGCTGTCCTCAAAGGTCAAAGTTTCATTTAGTATGTCCATTGTTTCTTCCTCTTAGACAGTGTTTCCATCAGATATACATTCATCTAAATTAATTTTGAACTTTACCCTTCTCTTAGCTTTATATTTCTTTTCTGGAATTTTACTTTCCTTTATGTTCTCAAGCGTAATATTTTTCAAGTCTCTTTCAATGTCCTGCACTGTTGTGTCCCCTGCAGGAGCATCTTGGTCAACAGGCAGGGCATTCTTCTTCACCAGATAGGTCCTGATTTTGGAGCTCTCCTCCAACTCTCTCCCCATCTTCTTCCTAATTTCCTTCATATCATTGTGGTACTGCTGGTGTATTTCCTCTAAGTGTTTCCAATATTCCTGGTCCTTCATTTCCTTTTTCCTAAACTGCAGTTCCTGCAGCCTAGGCTCTTCTCCATGACTTCTCAGCTCTGTGGTCTGGCTGTGATGTGGCTCAGCGGAAGATGGACGAAGACCCAATTGCTTTTCCACTTTCAGCTTATATTGTTGAGCTTCAAATTTCCTCTAAAGGAACTCCCCGGGCCATTGAGTAGGTGATGGACCATGAATTTCTTCCTTATTGTAACTCTCCTCGGTCTCAGAATCTTCCTGAGAAACACAGTGATAACTAGCTTCATGGACCCTCTTTCTCAAAATGTCAAGTTCAGCATAATAAAAATCATAATGTCCACAAACTGTAGCAAATTTGGGTCTTTCTATCACTTTTATAGGTATGGGCTTCTGGGCTCCAGCTGGTGGTCTCTATTCACTCCTATGTAACATGTCCTTCCTTTTAAATGGCACTGATATCCTTGCTCTTGGTGAATGCTTCCCCTGAAATCTCACTTTCTGTACTTTAGAATCTTTCCTATATCTGTTATGTGGACAGTGCTGTTTGGCATGGAAGTGCATGTTGGTACCCAGGGATTGGAGGGTGGAGTCAAGAGGATCAAGAGTCTGAAGCCAATCTGAGCAACACAGCAAGTTCCAGCCAGCCTAGACTACAGAGTGAGTTCACATTAAGCATTTCATCACCTCATCTGATTCTGTTTGTTTCATTTTGTTTTGTTCTTGAGACAAGGTAATCCTGGTGGCTGTGAACTTTCTGTGCAGCTCAGGCTGGCCTTGAACTTGAGATCTTACCTTGGCCATGAATTCTGGGATTACAGCAAAAATAGTTAAATCTTAGAAGTGACCTATATGTTCATCAACAGATGACTGAATAAAGAAAATGTGGTATTTACACACAATAGAGTACTACTCTGTCATAAAGAAGGATAAACTTGAGGCATTTGTAGAAAATTGGATGCAGGGCCGGGGATTTAGCTCAGTGGTTTCATTGCCTGCTGTGCAAGCGCAAGGACCCGAGTTCAATCCCTGGTACCAAAAGAAAAAAAAAAAGAAAGAAAATTCGATGCAGCTTGCGACCATAATTTTAAGTGAAATAAGTCAGACAGATAGATAGACTTAAATATTGCATAGTCTCTCTGATATGAGAAACCCAAAGTATAAACAAAGAGCAAAATAAGATACAGATAAAAGGAAGTAGGGAGATAGATTTTCCTCAAAGGGGGAGGGAATCAAGAGATGGAAGGAGGGGAAGGAAGGAAGAGAAAAGATGGAAAAAGGGATTCAGATGTGCTATGTACAGGTACCAACTCCACACAGGGAATGTAAGCACTATGCACTGCAAACATGCACCAAAAACAAGGAGGAGAGGATCAAGAGGTAGATGGAAGTGGAAAGGAGGAAGGGGAAGGAATGAAAAAAGGAATTAAGGTGTGTTTGTGCATGTACCATCTCTCCACAAGACATGTAAACATTATGTACTACAAACATGTACTAATAAAAATTTAATTTTTTTAATAAAAAATTTTAAAACATACAATGAATGCTGAAGCCGGGTGCCCTTCAGTGCTAAAACATTACAGTGTGTCCTCCTCCACATTATCCACTGGGCCTGGCGCCATGTGACTTTGGGCTGCTCTCCAAAGCCAAAACGACCATGAAAGGCAAATGCTGTGAACTGATTCAGGACATCGGGGCAGCCTCAACACTGCAACTAAAGACACTCAAGGAGGACTCCCAGGACTGTTTCAAAGTGACAAGGATGATGGGATAAGTGTGTTTGAAGTGAGGGGAAGTGTTTTGAGGGGATTAGTGGTTTTTACTGTAATAAATTTTTAAATTTAACTTGCACTATAGTTCTTGATCACATAGATGAAGTGTGTGTGTGTATGTGCGTGTGTGTACTTCTGTCTCTGTTCATTAAATCTAAATTTAGAATTCTCTGTTGCCACTCTAACTTTCTGTTTTTGTTTCACTGTTTTTTTTTCCAGTCTTGTTTCCCATTACACTTCCACATCCCTCATATTTCACATACCTTACTCTAGTAGAGGAGAGAGGGTGCTAGCTGGTCCCCCAGATGTCCTTCCTCAGTGATCTCACTTTGCTGCCTATTTACTCTCAGGGTTCCAGAGCGGGATGTTTGTCATTGCTGAGATTCTACCCACTGCCTAAGAGTGATAAGCTCATCCAAAGTGATTCTTTTGAAACTTTCCTCATTAGAGGGAGTTAGGTGTCGACTCCTCTGGGCTCCCTTTCTTTATTAGGATCCTTTCCTTGTTGAATTGTGGTAGTAGATATTTGTGGATGATGCCAGAACCAAAGATCCCTAAGGGCAAAAGCTGGTCTGAATTATTGCATCAGTCCCCATAATACTCAGCAGTGCTGTAAACATTCTGGCATCCAGATTTTCACAAAGTGAGTTTCAAAATGGAAAGCCTTTTCATTGAAAGCTTAAAAAAATGAAGGAGAAGCTTTCTCTAATTTCCCCTCCTTTGTTTATTCAAAAGGTTGTATGTAAAGCACCTGTTCTTTCCTATTACATCTTCAACACCTCTTAACTTAGCACCAACTCCAAGTCTCCTTTACTTGGAGATTATTATTATTATTATTATTTTTTGGTACCAGGGATTGAATTTGGGACCTTTTGATTGCAAGGCAGGAGCCAGAACCACTGAGCTAAATCCCTGGCCCACTTGCAGATTATTTTTTTCTCAGATAGTGATAAAGATATTTAGTCAGAACAGCAAAGAGCAGTTGCTTTGGAAAGATGTGGACTGAATGTCGATAGATAGAAGATGAACATTGGGGAATATATCTCTCTTCTGGAAGCAGGGAGAGTGGAAAGCAGACAATGTAGAAATGAAACATATCACCTAAGAGCTCAAAAATTAGTACCAAAGAAAACAGTGATATTTAACTTGGAGAAAAGTTCAGCTAACACAATGGAAGAGAAACAGTCTTAAACACAAATATTTAAGAAGTCAGTGAAGCTGAGGAAGTTTTCCTGTTGAACAAGACTTGGATGAAAGTATTGGATGGAGAGAAAGTTAATAGATAGCAATGTAGTCTGACATTTGAGAAGTATGACAAGCTAAAGGGGCAGGATTATTCATGGCTTATAGGGAAAAATTATTCAAAATTGAAGGGGATATGGGAAAAGAAATATGAGAGCTTGGCAAAAACAGTGTTGGTATCTCATTCTTCCAAGGTCTTTTTGTTATTTAACATCTTAAAGCTTTAGAATTTTCATTTAGTAATACTGACTAGTCCTTATATATTGAGAAATTTTTTGACCAAAACCAAAGTAGAGTCTGTTCTTTTGCTAATTCACAAATTAATTAATGGTTTTTAAAAGTCCATGAGTAATAAGTTTCTTCAACCTTTTACATTTTCTTCTCAGATAGCAGTATGTTACAAGTAGATCTGCTGATGAGATTTCTCTACTTGAGTTATTTCAAAGAGCAGAAGTGGAGGCCTACTGTATATTGGGAGGGTGGTTAGAAGAGAGGTTGTTCACAGTAAATCTTGATAGACATGCTGGTCATTGCTTCTCTTTTGAGAGGTGACCTGCTTTCCTTTTCTAGATCTGGGATGTGAGGTAGAGATTAAATCCAATTATAACTTTTATTTATAGCTTAGGGGCACCAAAAGCGGGCTTTTCTCCTTAATGGAATCTTTACAAAGTAACAAGTATATATAAATTCTCCTGACAGGCATGACACAAACTACAGAACCTCTCTTGATTTTATTCCTTCTATATACATTTTCTCTGGGAAGAAAATGGTCTAGTCTTTGTTGTGCCATCCTCAGGGCAGTTTATAAAGGCATTCTGTTCAATATGAAAAAAATCATTGTGATATATAAATAAATGTTCAAGATATGCTTGGCTTACAAGATTGTCCGAAAGTCCTTTCTCTAACCCCTCAGCTAAGTGTGGTATTTTTCTTACATGAAGATGATAACACAAACCCAACATCAGCAGGATTTGAACTTTTGAGTTATTTTCCCATTAGAAGTGGCACAAAAAGAAAGCTATGACTTGTGTCTGAGAATAAAATTTGAAAGGAAGTATTCCATTGAAGATATTTACATTCTAGGGCCTGGGATTTAGCTCAGTGGTTCAGCAGCATGCCTCACAAGCACAAGGGCCCGAGTTTGATCCCCGGCAGTCCCCCCCCAAAAAGGAGAGAAAGAAGATATTTACATTCTTATGGAAGGAAGGACTAAAATCTTATTTGGAGGTTTTTGTTTTTTTTGAAGTGTAGATTACTTTTAAGATCACTGGAGATAGTTTTTTTATACCTGTCCATGTAAGGCAATGCCTGGGCTGCAGACCAGTACTAGTCAGTGGCAGGTTAGGAACCAGGCTGCACAGCAGGAGGTGAGCAGTGGTTGAAAGAAGCTTCATTTTTCTACAGTGCTCCTCATCGCTCACATCACCGGAGCTCCACCTCCTGTCAGATTGGTGGTGGCATTAGACTCTCATAGGAGCACAAACCCTACTGCAAACTGCACATGCAAAAGATCTAGGCTGCAAGCTCTTTATAAGAATCTAATCTGACAAAAAAAAAAGAATCTAATCTGAACACTGCCCCCTTACTCCCCACCTTGTCCCTGGAAAATCATCTTCCATGAAATTTTTCCCTTTTCCCAAAAGGTTGGGAACCACTGACATAAGGTTTAAATGGTAAAATGTGCTGTCATGGAAGTTTTGTTGTGCAGAATCAAAAGGTATATGTAAAATCAGAGCTGCAGAGGCATTAGATACATTTGTAACTTGGATTTATTCCAAAGCAAAATATCTCAGAGTTACTAATATGTGAGGTATTTATCAGAAGAGATGTTACTTCTTTTTTTTTTTTTGGTACCAGGGATTGAACACAGGACCCTGTGCTTGTGAGGCAGGTGGTGGCACCACTGAGCTAACCTCCAGCCGAAGAAGTTACTTCTTGAATTGCCTCCAAATGTGCATTTGAGAACAATTAAATACTTGATAATTGAAGTAGTCAGGCACATATTATGTGTTAACTATCTTTTTTATTTTTTTATTTTTTATTTTTTGGTACTGGGGATTGAACTTGGGTCCTTCTTGCGCTTGCCAGGCAGGCGGCAGAACCACTGAGCTAAATCTCTGGCCCTGTGTTAACTATCTTAATGACCTACATTGTCTACTAAGCAATAAATTTATGGGAAAATAAATTGGTGGGTACTTTAGCTGAGTAGTCATGGACATTTAAACAGAGATTTAAATTAAAAAAACAGCAAATCATTTATAGATGCAGGAAGACACTTTCAGGTAAGGTATGTGCAAAGCCATCAAAGCAGGAATGAAGCTAGGTATGGTGGTAAATGCCTGTAATCCCAGCCCCCTGGGAAGCTGAGGCAGAAAGATCCTCAAGTTTAAGCTCACCCTAAGCAATTTAGTGACTTAGCAAGACCCTGTCTCAAAATAAAAAATAAAAATGGGCTAGCAATGTAGCTCAATGCAAAGACCCTGGGTTCAATCTGCAGTACTGGGATAAAAAAGAAAAGAGAATGAGATCAGCCTCATAGAGGACCAAATAAAGGTCAATGAGGGTGGAGTGAAGGGGTATGGGGTAGAGTTGTTCCGAAAATCTCAGAAAGAAATACATGGAGACACAGAATTCAGGTAAAATAATAAAAGTTCTACTTGCAAGCAGGCGGGACCACCAGAAACTGGTCTGGTCAGTATCCATGTGCCCCTTTGTTCAGCATTTCCTTTTTACATCCTTTTTAGACATTATCTCATCCCTAGTGGTCTTTGATGTGTAAATACAATTCCAATTCCTATTTACAAGTCACAGACACAAGATAAGCACATATGCAATGTAAATTCACCCAGGCATTGCAACTTTGTTAGGTTAATGAAGTTACTGGTTAAAGAGTCAGATAAGCGTCACCTTAAAGTCACCTTAAACAACAAGAATTAGGCAAAAGCAAATCTTATAGGAACACATTACTTATTTTGCTTCTATAACTATCTTAATATTCAATCTACTAAGTTATCTAAAACTTTTCCCTATCAGAGTAGTAGAATAAGAAAGGGATCAGGATGCAGATACTGTAACACTTTATAAATCAGTGTGAGGATTTGGATTCAGTATGTAATAAGACGAGAGGCCATTAGTGAATTTTACAGGGAAAACATTCTCGCTGGCAGAGAAGATGGGGTGGGGATTGAGGGGTAGAAATCAAATAGACTGAGGCAGTTGATGAGGACTGTGGTGTGGTGATGGGGAGGCTAAAGAATGGGTGAATTCAGGAGCAGTTAAGGGAAAGAGGTTATGAGGAAGGAAGAAGTCAAATAGTTAAGCAGGCGGGGTAAGACTTTAGGTCTAAGTGGGAGAACATTGCTTCTACCAGAAGCTTCATTTACATTCGGACTGGAAGGACCGAACCTTTCTAAAAACACAATGTCTTCATTAGTCATTGAGGTACTGGATCACCACTGGCTTCTGATGTCTTGAGATATTTCCACAATTAGGGAATTCATTTTTTACCCCTTTATTTTCTTTTCTGGGCAGGCTTCTTGCGTACCAGAGGTGATGAGTAAGAGGAGGTCTGTGGATGATTTATTTGCCCTGGTCTCAGGACCTGGGCAGCCTCAAAGTTCAAAGGGGAGGGTCCAGGAGAATTAGTGTTTATTGTGTTAGGAGCCAGGAGTTTTGTATACCCAATCTCTCACTTCACCCTTCTAATAACTTGTGGGGTACTTCTATTAACTCACGGTTTTAGAAAATAAAAAGCAAAGTCTCCAGGAGGTTCTTTATTTTGTTCTAAGTCATACAGCCTGTAAGTGGTGGAGCCAGGCCAGGAACCAGGGTCAGGTTCTCTGCACTCCCCACTCTGCACCAAATCTGGCTCAATGTTTTTTCCTCTCTCCTTTTTCTTTATAACCACACAGCTTCCACCAAAGAACCCATCTTGGGGAGAGCACGATTTCCTTTTCTCTCCTGTGCTATTTCGGTCTCCTGGGCCCCAGAGTACCTAGTACAGTGTACTCTGCTGGGAGGCGGAGTTCCCTTCTTAGATGGGGCTCTTCGGGTTGGCTGAGGGGGGCAAGCGGATAGAGCCACGCTGCTGGGCGAGGGGAAGAGATTGCTCTGCCAGTGCATTGCCCCGAAGGCATTTTCCATTTCCTGGGCCCCTTCCGCTCCCCAGGCCTCACCTCTCGCCCCACAGCTTCAGCTCAGGCCCCTCCGGGAGCGTGCTTCGCCGCGGGCTGACAGCGTTGAGGGCACGGGGTCTCCTCTCCGCGCTCTCGCCCATCTGTGCGCAGAGCCTCGTTTCCGGGGGCCTGGAGCCCGGCGGGCATTGACGTCAAGCGGCGGCGGAGCGCTGCCTACAGACGGCTGACCCGGGCCCTCCTCCACACCTCCTTCCTTCCTCGCCCCCTCCCTCTTTCCTGCACCCGGCTCGGGCTCGCTATAAAAGGCGGGAGAGCGGGGTGCCCCAGCAGCGACGGCTTTCAGCACCATGGAGAGGTCCCGCCTTCGGCTGCTGCCCCTCCTAGGCGCTGCGCTGCTCCTGATGCTACCTCTGCTGGGCGCTGGTGCACAGGACGACGCTGAGCTGCAGCCCCGAGCCCTGGACATCTCCGCCGTGGAGGATACCTCCCACGAGAAGGAGCTGGTCTGTATTCCCCTCACCCCAGAGCCCCTCGGGCTGCCACGCGGTCCCTTGCTTTGCAAGCGTCCCTTCTTCCAGCCTCATTCCCAGGGTCGGAGCACGGGGGGCTGGGCGCAAAGCCCGGGCACCCTATGGCACCCGAAGATAGCCGGGAGCCGCGGGCTCCGGGCTCTGTCGAGCTGCTCAGAGCAGCGCCAGCCTCGGCAGCCCCGGACTCCGAGGTCAGGTCCCGGGACAGCGCCCGCTGAGCTTTGTCTGAGAACATCCCTTTCGCCCACGGCGTCCCACCGCGGAGTGTGGGTCCTGGGCTCCTAACTAGGGCGGGAAGTGATCACCTGGGCTGGGCAGGCAGCCAAGGTGGCAACTTGGGCTCCGGGGCGATGTATTGCAGATTGAAGCGCTGCAGGAAGTCTTGAAGAAGCTCAAGAGTAAACGTATTCCAATCTATGAGAAGAAGTATGGCCAAGTTCCCATGGTAAGACTTTGGTGTCACTCCTTTCCACTGTTAAAAGAAGATGCACTCCTCGTATCGTATACACGACCCTTACCCTAGGATGTGGCCCAGTAACTCAGGTCATGGGCTTGCATTGTTTTCTTGGGGCCCTTTGTTTTCAGGGGCAGTTCTTGCCCCTTGGTCTCTTACAGAAAAGGAGAGGATGAGCTATTTTGGAGGACTGAACAGCTGTGGCAGGAACTAGCTCTATAATCTGTGAAGGAAGGAGTATTTCCTGAGGACAGGCTTTTTGTTTCATCTTAGGAGAAATTTTCTGAGTTGGAAGAGCCCTTGGATCTACTCAGTTCTTGCTCCCTTAACTTATTCCTGTCTTCCAGAGCACAGCCAGTGCTTTTAAAAAAATTAAGTTCTGGGGTCAAAAAATTCATAAGTGGGTCACTTTTCTTGGATAGTTCTGGGTAAAGGACAACATGCACACACACACACACACACACACACACTTCTACCTTCTTGAGCTAGGATGGTGAAGTGGGGAAGCAAGGAACAAAGATTGTGAGAAGAAACATGTATATTGTTTATTTCTTAGGAAAAAAAGGTCTACTTGAAAATTTCCCCTTTGGTAAATAAGAAAAGGAGACAGGAAATGTGATCCCTCAGACAAGTGGAAGAAAAGTCTGTAGAAGGAAACCGAGCATTTAAATTTCTTTGTAAAAGTATCCTCTCACAACAACTCTGAGCACAAGTTTCTCTATGTTTCAAGCCTGACTATACTGAGACCTGTGCTGATGGTGTGGGATCTAATTGTTCCTCTTGAGAGGCAGAGATTGGTTGGCGGGAGACTCACCTGTTGAGTCCCACATGCACTTGCCTGTTGGGACTCTAGTGACCACACATTGTGTTGTTTGCAGTGTGATGCTGGAGAACAATGCGCAGTTCGAAAAGGAGCCAGGATTGGGAAGCTGTGCGACTGCCCCCGAGGAACCTCCTGTAATTCCTTCCTCTTGAAGTGCTTATGAAGGGGCATCCATCCTCCACCACATCCCCCACCCCCTACTTACCTGAGAGAGTCACACCTTCATCTCAGAGTTTGGCTTTAGCAACAAATAAAGTTTGCATTTTCCTCTGAGGATGAAGGGGGCTCTTTCCTTGCTGTTTCAAAAATAAAAGAACACATTTGATGTTACTGTGTGAAGGGTGATGCTATGTATGGTGTTGATATGTGTGTAAAGTATTCTTTTCTTGTTTTGTCTGATGAACTCTTGTGTACCTCTGTGTAAAGAAAATGAAGTTGCTTTGAAAATTGTATTTTTTTACGTGGCATGGCAGAATGAAAATTAGATCTAGTTAAACTTGGTAGATGACATCACAACCTGGAAAATAAATCACCCTAAGTAACATGAATTGAAGCATGTATAAATTATACATAATAAAGTGCTTTTTAATAATTGCCCATAGTGCATTGTCATTTCTACTCAAGTAATTTAGGTAGGAATGATGAGATTAATCATGCTGTTGTTTTCAAAGAGAAATATTTTAAAAATAGCAGTCTATTGGGAGAACAGCACCTTAGTTCCAATGAGTTTTGATCATTAATTAGGAGTCTGCCACACTAGCTTCAGTATACTACGTTTTTCTTTGATTGCAGTAGTGTGGGATGTGTGTGTGTGTGTGTGTGTGTGTGTGAGATGAAGATGTTAGACTTGCGATGATACTATTTTGTTTATTCAAACCTTTAGCTAGACTACTTACTTTAACAGTAAGGCTTGTCCGTATAAAATAACAACTCTGTTTTAAAGAAAATAAGTGGTTTACTCTGAGCCAGATATGAATGATCATGGCCTGGATATATGGATTTCAATTACCTTAAATGACATGCTTCGAAATGGAAGAGAGTATGTGAATTTTTATAGCTACAGACCAAAGAAAGTCATAAATCAACATACAACAGATTGGTGAAAAAATTGGTAAGCAAACTATAGCAAAATGGGGAAATCTTATCTATAAATTTCAGATGGTATAGCACTCTTAGCTTTGCAGTTGGGGGAGGCTAGATGTCTACTAACCTTAACAATATATTCTGAGAGGTTACCTAATAGTCATAAGAATGTTAGCTTGGACACAAAAGTTAAAAAAAAAGTGATTATTTTTCTAAAGACCCTAAGATAGTCCCAGACAATTTGGCTTTGGACATGCAAGATTTCATCTTTCTGGAATTCTAGTGTTCTACTCAACGGAGGTAAAGTAGGTTCTTTAGCATAGATGCAGCTTCTCCCAAGAACTTCAGTATCACAAGATAATAAAAGATGAATTGTTTCAGACTTAGACACAATAGACACATTTTGAAAAATCAAGACTTTGTTTTGGCAATTTCTCTATCGAAATTTTTTTTTTTTGTACTGGGGATCGAACTCAGGACCTTGCAAGGCAGGTGCAGTGCCACTGAGCTAAATCCCTGGCCCTTCTATGACAAATTTTTAATAGACTCTTTGAGGGTTGTTTGCCCAAAGAAAGGAAAGTCACTGTATTAGGTGATTTGCCACCAGTAAAATATACATCCTTGGAAAAATTCTCTGTTCAAGAAAAAGTTATTTAGGTAATGGTTTTGATACAAGACATGTGTGGCAACTTGCTTCAGTGATAATAGCAATTAAACCAGATGCAGCAGAACAGAATTTCAAGCAAAATTTTAATTGAGAAAGGACAGAAAGTAGAAAAGGGGCTTCAGCTTGAGGCAGAGAAGAGCTGAAGGGATCAGGTCTGCTGGAGGAGATCAGACTGGGCCCTTACTGGAAGAGTGGGACTAGCTTTTATGGCTTTGTTGGGCTGGGGTAGGGGCTAGTAACCTCTCCCTGGGCCATGAGTATGCAGTCATGTTTCAGGGGTGTTCCTCCTAGTGTGAAAGATGGCTCAGCGCTCAGCTATTATTCTTGGAGACACCTAGGAGCCCCCTTCTGTTGCAGCATGCCTGATCCTTGCAATAAAGAGTTGGGAATACTGGGAGGGCATATGCTAGGGAGGACAGGGAAAACAAATTATTTCCACCCTTAGTGGGTAAGAGTTAACAGATTAAGACTGAGAATGGAGTCTCCTGTTCCATGAGGACACCAATCATATCTCAGTTTCAAGAGAAACAAGTGAAAATTAGTGGGGGAAAATTTAACTCAAGAATAAAAAAAATTAACCGTTAAGTTTAAGAACTTTGAAATGTTCGAGTGCTCACTCACTATCACATTTCCAAGGGTTTAAACCAGTCTAAGTAACATTTAAGAAGCAGCATCATAAGAGAAAAGCATGCTAACATCTTCCTAATCCAATTCCAAGAGGTACCTGCATAACAGAACTGAAAAATAAACCCCCTCTGAGGATTCATGGGGAAATAGAAAGTGCTGGTAGAAAACATTATCATGTAAAAGCACCATTCACAGTTTTCTTATTGTTACTGTCAGTGTGCCTAATCTTTCTAATCTTGCAAGATAGATGTTACCATTCTTCAGGGTAGGAAACAGAAGTCAAGAGAGATTATGGAATTTGCTGAAATCACACAACTCTAAGTCATGACTTCGGTTTTAATTCCCTTGGCTACCTTTGTCTTTCCCCCTAGGTCTCTGAGGATTCAATAGGCTATGGATTCCTCAGAAAGAACTTCTTTCTCTAATAAAAGTGACCTCCCTGGGGGCCCATGTATATTTTTTGTGGTCACATTTCTATTTGAATTCTTCTATGTCAGGGCTATTTGTGATTAAAATATGGTGCATTTTAATCTTTAAACACTGCTACTTTTCCAGAAATCATTTCAGTTAAAAACTATAATATTCTTGAACAACTTAACCATTTCTATCCATGATAGTCCTAAATAAATCTGATCAGGAAATTGATTTGACCGTTGGTTGCCTTCCGGCAGGACCCTCAGAGATAACATTAGAACTGCTTCTTTTTTAAGCCTGGAATGTTTCCCCAAACCAAGGAATAATGGAGGAATTTATAGCTCAAAGAATGGAATACAAACACATTTACTTTTCCCCCTCATCTCTACCTCTCCTTTCTTTTTTAGTAAGACTAATAGATATAGAAAAGTGGTTATGGGGGATTTATGATGTGGACTGTGTGGGCTAGGTATGAAAAAGCTTTTTACAAAAATTGTGTCTAAGGGCCCTGATTTTAAGTTAGTGATGGAAATAATGTTCTGTACTAATGATGGCAACATTTACTGTGGCTTGTTAGATATAACTTTGCCTTCCTATCATATCAATATTAGATCCACCTTCAATTAGAAGAAATTGGTATGTTTAAAGATTGAAGGTCTCTGTGGTAGGGGAAATGAATGTTAAAGTTTAAAGTTTTCATGAGAAAAGTAGCCACCCACATGTGAAGCCCAGAGACCATCTGTGATTGGCTGAAAGATCAGGTCTCTGAGAGCTGATGACCTGGGGAATATTATAGGGCATAGAAATGATGTACCTAGAGCAGTGGTTCTCACAACTGCCTGGAAAAGGTGTGGAAGTTACGAACTGATGTTTCTCAATGACTCATGATCATTCCTCTTCCCATATTAATTACTTGTATTGCACCCCACATCCTATGCCAGTATCTGGACTTTTGTGAGGTGTAACTGTGTCCCTGTACTCCCTTTCAATCCTAATAAATTTAAATTTGAATATGAGGAGTATAGTTAAGAAAGGTGTTCAGGACTGTATAGGTTAAATAAGATCTTTGGGTGGTTCTGCTAAGCTTTCTGCTCTAGAGCCTCTGAAACCATGAGCTATTTTTTATATAGCTCATCCATTAGTTTGTTCTACAATTTTCTGAGTGCCTTCCATCCAGCAGGTGCTGAGAACATAATGGCAACCAAGACAGACATTGTCTTCATCCTCACAGTGTTTATAATCCAGTGGAGAACCGACACCAAGAACAAACAAATGAAATGTGTAGGTCTTGAGAGAATTTAGGATATTGTAGAGACAAATGGTGATATCTATGCTGAAAACTGAAGGACAAAGAGTCAGTTTTGACAGGCATGGGCAGAGGGAGGGAAAAGAGAGGCAGAGAGCTCCAGGCAGCAGGCGTAGCCCACTCAGAAGTTCAAAGGCAGAAGAGATGTTGGCAAACTTAGGGAGCTGAAAGAAGACCATGGGCTTGAAAATGAATGCTGCGTGGAGGGAGAGGTCCACGTGGCTACCACTGTGTCTCATTCTTCACTGTACACTCATGTGTACAGTGATGCTTTGATCAGATGCCAGAAGGAGTTAGCCAGACATTTATCGATCAGGAACATCTCAAAGGAGAGCAGGACTGATGAGCAGGATGGTTTCCTGCAGTCAAAACTCAGTCTTCTTTTCTCACTGAGGAGTGAGTGAAATGCTGTTTCCTGATTACTGTACATTTATGATTCATTTCCCTTCCTATGCATGAGGGTTTCTACTCTTGAGGGCCTATCAACACAACTTTTTCAGCTTGAGAATAATTTATGTAAATATTTTTTAGCTAATGTTCCCTGATCTCAGGAATCAGAAGAAAAGCAAAGGTCATAAATTTAGAGGAGATAGGAAATGATCAGTGGAGTAGGGCTCTTGGTAGGGATGAGAGGGTGAAACTCAGAGCTAGGAAAATGTTTCATTTTGGACAGCAAGGGGGAACTCACAATGCAAGTACTTTGTAGGTGGGTGGTAGGACATTGGGATTATTATTTTGTGGCTTCTGAAATCTAAGGAAAATAGGATATAAAATTTGCTGAGGAGGAGAGGGAGCAAATATACACAATATAAAAGTTGATCAATGCCAAACCTCTACCACAGAATGACAGACATACCACAATAATGTATGATGCATTAAGCACTAGACCTAGAGAAAGATTAATTTGGAGGGCACCAAGTTGAATTATCAAGGCTTATAGACAAAGTGGTGTTTGAGTATTTTTTGAAAGATGTGTAATATTTCAAAAGGTAAAAGTTAAGGAAAACTCCTTGAAGGTGTAAGAAATAGAATGAATGAAAGTGTGCAGGGGAAGCAAAGATACAGTTAGAAATAATTTGAGAGCTGGCTGGGTCCATAGGTGGAAAAAGGTGGAGGGAGAGACAAGGGTAGGCTAGATCAGGAGGGTGTTGAATGCCAGGGTAAGGGTTCAAGGTTTAATCTTGTGGGATGAGAGCTGGGCTAGAAGAATCTCGATCTAATGGCACACTAAAGAGGGCCAGAGAGGGAGACCATGGGGCAGCAACACCAAGCAGGAAGATATTGCAGTAGTCCAGAAAAAAAATGGTGGGTGTCCATATGGATGAAGGCGTGTTGAGGGACAGAGACAAAGTGGACATTGCCCAGGAGGAGTCTAAAACAGTGGTTTCCCAAAGCCCTTCTGGTCTCTGTAATGTTTTCCCTCTTTTTTGGTAAAATGGCATTGGCATAGGATGGGGACAAAAACTAGATTCATCCAATTTTAAATAATTTATTTTATTTTATTTTTGGTACCAGCGATTGAACTCAGGTCCTTGTGCTTGTGCAGCAGGCAGCGAAACCACTGAGCTAAATCCCCGGCCCCAATTTTAAATAATTTAAATTTTAGGTTTAACATACATATATTAAAATATCAGGTTTATTGAAATATAGCTTGTATATAAAATTCATCCTTTTGAAGTGTATACACTTTAGATTTTCAGCGTTAAAACATCCTTTCTTTGATGAGATGCTCTTGGAAACAGATGGCAGTTGTTTTCCTAATGTTTCTACTAACAAAACAAAAATTTGGCATATCTATTTTAGGAGGCCAAAATTTGGGGGGAAATTTTACTGATATTGAAAATCTAAAGATCTGGAAATGATTGAACTAGTGGAAACTTATAAAATGAGGATTCTGAATGATTGGGAAGATGGTTTATATTGGAGAAAGGAAATTTAGAAGGAGCCCCTTTCAGTAGGGAGGGAACTGAACTTTGGCATTTCTAAGGGACCTGGAGATTCTCTCCCATCCTTCTGGATTTCAATCCAGGTGCTGCCTTGGAAGCAAGAAGCCTTGGAAATCTCTCAGCTGGGTAACTTAAGAGCCTCAGCTTCAGACAAGCAGCTTGTCTAAGATTCTCTTTCCAGTTGAGAGATTTTGAATCTGTACTCTATTTTGTTTGATCATATCTACTATTCTGTGTTTGAGCATCTGGGAAATAAAACAAAGAATCTGCAGCTTAAGTTGGTTTTGACTTTACTTGAACTGCAGGCTTTAACAAGAAAAAATAAACCTAAAATCACCTCAGATTCGTAAGTTTGAATTTTTTTTGAATAGCCCTAAGCATTTAGAATTTGAAGAGAATTGTTTTAAAATTATATGAATATTATTACAGTATATTTAAAATTTGTTATTATTTATAACATGTAAATATAATTACTTATCTACTATAAATTATAAAAGCATAGAAACTGTGAATGTTATACATGTAATACAGTATATATATATATATATATATACATACATAATTATATACATCAGTCACTTCTATACACAATGTCATGTATTTCCTTTTGTATTGTCATTTCCCAGTTTATACTGGTAGTTAAGTCCCAGCCATGGCTTTCAAAAGAAACATATTCATGCGACTACATAAGGACTGAAGAGCTCTCTAAATAGGTAACTAGAGATGGCCCCAAAGTCTTAAAGCCACACTTCTAATGGAATGAGCTCCTATATCTTAGCTCAGGCTTTGGGTGTTCAGTCCTGATACAGTTTAGCTCTAGAATGTTCTCCAAAGGCCTTGAGTGTTCACAGATGGAGGTTCTGTAAGGCAACTGGATCATAGGGTGCTGGAGCTTGCTTGCTGTTAGGTAGTGGGTTCTGGTTGGAAGAGGCCAGTAACTATGGGTGTGACCTGGAAGAATATATCTCCCTCCCTGGCTCCTCCTTTTGCTCTCTGCTTCCTGGCCAACATGATATGAACAGCTTCCTCTGCACAGGCCCTTCCATCATGCCATTTCTGCCTTGTCAAGTAAATACGGACTGAAACTTACACATACTGTGAGTCAAATGAACCTGTCTGCCTTTAAGTTATGGGTTTCAAGTATTATGTCTCAGTGATAAGACAGTGACTAAGACAGATTTTGGTACCAGAGAAGTGGGGCTGTTGTTGGGTACCTAACTATGTGATTTAGAAGCCCTTGGTGCTGGTTTGAGGGAGTTTGGAAAAGTTTGAAGATGCTAGCTAGAGAACCCCTAAAGTACTATAAACTTAGCTTGATGGGGAGTACTGGTCAGAGCTCAGAAGACCAGAATGTCGGTAGAAAAGCAGATGGTAAAGACCAGGCTCAGGATGTTTTAGTTGGGTACAAGGACTCCATTGGCAGCTGGACTTGAGACTAGGTGTATTATGCTCTGGCAGAAAATTTATCTTCATTTTGATTATTACCTGAGACTTTGTGAGAGACTAAGATTAAAGATGGTAGACTAATCTGTGGGGCCAATTTCAAAGTGGCTCAACATTCAGGCTGTGGCATGGATACTACTGGCAGCTTTTAGTCAGGTTTATACTGAAAATCAGGAGCAAAAAGCCCCCTTGAAAAGTTTTTAGTTTTATTGAAAGGAAGCACCTGCAAAATTGGAGCAGAGAAGAGCTTGGCTGCAAAAAGAGTTGCATTAAAATGAAGACAAGTACTTTACATAAGGACAATAGAAAAGATGTTTTGCATCTCAGATATCATCAAGAACCCAACCCTTCACTGGCTCTCAAGGGCGTAAAAGTGAAAGAGTTTGCTTTGAGAAGAGATTCCCAGGATACCCTGATCTAGAAGAGCCAGCTAGTGAATTGGTTTTTCAGGATTCAGTTCACAGTCCTTCAGCATCAGGCACTTGGAGGCCTCTTGAGCCAAGATACAAAGGGGCCTAGCTACTGTTTGAGCTGATGGCAGACCTTGGCATTATCCATGTGGTACTGGTTTTATGGGCATACAGATTACAAGAATTGTGGAATCAGGAAGGGCTCCACCCAGATTTCAGAAGAAGGCCTGAGTCCAGGTACTGTGCCCCTGAGAGGGCAGTGTGCGAAGCTGTAAGAGTGAAACTAAATGAGGAAACTTCAGGAAGTTGGAGATGCTAGAAACATGAATTGGCAGCTGAGAAAAGCTGCAGGCAGTGAGCAAAGCCAGCCCAAGAGAGAGTCCATGAGGGCTTCAAGGGCAATTCTATAGGTGAGGAGCCACCAAACCCTTGCCCCATGTGCTATTCATGGAACTATAGGATTTTACCCAGCAAAACCTGCTGGGTTTTGGTCTTGCTTTTGTCCAATTTCACTCTAGCTGCCCATTTCTCCCTTTTGGAATAGGAATGTTTACTTCAGTGTCATTGTATATTGGCAGTGTTTAACTTTTTTATTTTTACAGGGCTCACTTCTAAGATTTTGTGTTGAGTCTCAGAGGAGACTTTAGACTTGGACTTTTCCAGCAATGCTGAAACTTTTATCTCTTCATGCATTTGGCATGAAGAGATAGACATGAATCCTTTGGGAGCCAGAGGAAGAACATTATGGTTTAGATCTAGAATGCCCAGCACCCTCATGTGTTCACAAGTGGGGCTTTTGGAAAGTGATTAGATCATGGGGCACTATAACTGACTTGCTGTTAGAAGGTGGGTTCTTATTGGAAGAAGCAGGTTGTTGTGACTTGGAAGAATATATCTCCTTTCTAGTTCCTCCTTTCATTCTCTGCTTCCTGGTTTATATGATTTGAACAGCTTTTGCCTGTCCAGGCCCTTCCACCATGAACGATGGAGCCAGTAGACTATGGACTAAAACCTCTAAAAAATGTGAGCCCAAATAAACCTCTCATCCTTTAAATTGCAAGTGTCAGGAATTGTGTCTCCGGGATGGGAAGTGATTAAGACAAGTCCCTCCCTTGTTATGTTCTATGGTCTCTTCTGATTTATAGTCTCTACAAGAGGGTTCTGAAGTGGTTGATTTGTAGGTTTTAGTAGGAGTTTGCCATGGTTCCCACTGTATAGCTTTCTGCTTACTTTGTGAATTGTCTCACTTTGGGGTCTTTTAATATAACCCCATTTTTATAATAATAAAAAAAGGTCCTAAAGGTGAAATGACTTGTTTATTCTTTATGATGGACAAGTGAGAATTCAGTTACACATTCAATCTATACTTAGTAAGTTAGATGAAATTTTATCCAATAGAATTCCTCTTATGCAGACAGCTGTTTTAATTTGGGGAAATGAATATCTTAAGAAGAGTTTAGGGGTGGAAATAAGCCCTCCTTGATTATGTTATATTAATTATTTGATCTTCTGTTATTCTAACTTTGACTTTGTTTTTGACTTGAGTCATGTTGAGAATGTCACTTGGTAGCAAAAAAATATGTAGCTTCTAATGAGATAAAGTCTAAAGAGAGGAATTTATTATAAGGTGATTAGAGGGCAGGAAGTGTAGGCAAAGAGAAAGAACTAGATACCTAAACTACTAGGTGTTATTCTCTCTCTTGTATTTCTCTCACATATTCTTTGGGTCTCTGTCTCTTGCTTTATGTAAATTTTTTGGGATCTAGCTGTGGGATAGCTGGGTTATATCATATACATATCTTTAACCTTACTAAATGTTACCAACTAGCCCCCCAAAATGGTCATACCAATTTATATTCCTACTTGGGGTGTAAGAAATGTCCCATTGATCTGTAACTTTACCCATGCTTAAAGTTGTTAGACATCTTAATTTTTGTCCATCTGATAATCATTTTGCTAACAATATCTAAATATTATTTTTAATCTGTTATTTAAATTTTGACTAGGATGAGCACATTTTTACATTTATGCAAATTTTCTGTTTATGAATTGTCTCTTCAAGTATTTTGCCTATTTTTCACCTCAAGTATTTGTCTTTTTCTAATTACTTTGTATGAATTGTTCATATATTTCAACTAGTACTTCCTTACTGGCTTTTTGTGCTGCAAATTTTCATCTTCTAATCTATGACTTTTTATAATAGTGCCTTTTGCTGTGAAATGTTATAAATTTTAATATTGCCAAATGTAATTATCTTTTCCCTTTATGTTTTATCTTTAGTTTAAGAAATAATACTTTGTTTCAAATCACAAAGACATTTCCATTTTTCTGTAAGATTTGGAATTTTGTATCTAACTTTAAGATTATTAATCCATCTAGCTGGGTGTGATGGCATATCCCTATAATCCCAGCACTCTGGGAGGCTGAGGCAGGAGGATTACAAAGTTCAGGCATAGCCTGGACAGCTCAGTGACTTGGTGAGACACTGCCTCAAAAAAAAAAGTTGGGCAGGGGCTGAGAACGTAGCTCAGGGCGAAGGCCCTGAGTTCAATTCCCAGTATCCTATTTAGATTATTAAACTATCTGCAGTTCATTTCTATCTACGATGACTTTATTTTATCTTTTTAAATTACACACACACACACACACACACACACAAAAGAAATTAAACAAGCCTGGAGGCATAGCTTCATGGAAAAGCCCTGGGTTCAATCCACAATCCCCTACTCCCCCAAAAAGAAAAAGAGAAAGCTAAAAACATTTTTATTCATTAAGTTAAATCAGAATTATAATCAATGAATTAGTGATTAAATATTTGTGCTTTGCAGTTAAGATCTGTGAAACAAGTGCCATCTAATAAAAACATGGAAATATTTTCTTTTTTAAAACTAATTTTATTGGTACATTTTTGGTGTACAATATAATGACATTCATCATTGGAAATTTGCACCTTTACATAATCTCTCTTGGTTCTTATTTTTTCCCCATTC
>NW_004624905.1:777857-795898 GCF_000247695.1 Heterocephalus glaber
GGCATGCTGGGAAGAAGGGTTTATTCTTTGGTGGAAGCAACCATCTTGGCATGATGTCACACAGGGGAGGGGGCAAGGCACCATAGGAAGAGGGCCGCTACTATACATAATAGCTGCTGAGGTGGTGGGAGACCTATCAGTCCAGATTATTACTTCTTTCAGCTGTTCCTGCACAAAGCTATTTTATCAATTTCTCAAGTTGCCTGAGATTCTTTTTGTCTGTGTGTCTCAGCCCCTGATATTGTTTGTAATCCTTTGGTCTGAAAACCCAATTTGAAAACACTTTCTAGCTCTTTAAATATTCATCTCCCCATGTGGATCTCAATTTTACCCTCTAGTTATTAATCTCTGTGGTTGCTATAAGAAAACATCTCTGTTTTTAATATTCCAACAACTCCTTGCAACTAGTCCTAATTCCCACCTGAACATTCTATAGGTAGGATCTGATAGTGTCTATGATCTGCATGAGGGATCTGCTCCCAGGTTTAATCCACGAGTACTTCTGCATGAAAACCCAGTCCATTGGGATGAGAAGGGATGAACTGTATGTGCAGATTCCAGAAGACAGAGCTACACACACACACACACACACACACACACACACACACACACACACACAAACAGCTCTGCTTATCTGCCCACCTTCCCTGTTTCCCAGGGCATTTCCACACCATCACGAAGGATAACTCCACATTGGTCCATCTGCTCTCTGGATGATTGAAACCATTAATAATTTACCCAACTCCAGGTGCTGCCTTTCATTAATTATCACTATGTTAATGATGCCCCTTGGGAAAAGAGAAAAAATAATTCCCCTCCAATGCAGGCTCTGTGGAAACAGCATATTTCATAAACAAGTCACGAGTGGGCGTTTTGCCTTGAATTCCTTTGAACTCTTCCTTCACAAGAATTAGAGGAGGTAGAAATAGGCATAGTAGGACTAAAAGAAATGGGTAGATTTTTGTTTGAACGTGAGCATCAATGGGCTACTAGTGTGGCCTCCAGTTGGTTTGTTCTTTCAGCTAGGAGATGGGGATCACCTTTACTGGGATGTCTTCTCAGTAAAGGCAAAGTATCTTAGTCACTTTCTTGTCACTGGGACAAAATACCCAGTACGCAGGGAGATACACCCTTCCATGTCATGCCCTAGTAGCCGGCCTCTTCTGACCAGGCGCCACCTCCTGACAGCACATTCAGCCTTGAATGCATCAGTGAATTAATCCACAAATGAATATAGGACCCTCATTGCCATCACTTCCCAAAAGCTCCATCTCCAAACACATGAGGGTTTTGAGGGAGGGACATTCGAGATCTAAATCATAACACGGAGGCTTCCTTAAAATGTGGTACAAGAGCTAGACAGTCCTTTAAAATAAGACTGTTTAGTAAAGGCCACTGATGTTCTGTCTACAGCACTACACTTGCTATCTAAAAAGGCAGGGTTTTCCCATTTGATCTGACTTTGTTAACTAAAGGAGGACTGAGTTAATAAGCAGGAACAGTACCTGAATACCATAAGTGCTCATAAGAGCTAGTTAGAATAAAGGAATTCTGCAGCATTTTCTGGGCTGTTTTTGTGGATTTCTTTTTTTGTGTGTGGGAATGGTTTGTTCTGTGATGCCTATTGCAGACATGTATGATGCAACAGGTAGGTTTTAACTCTGTTCATTCCTGTGCTCTTCCCAGGAAGGAGCAGGCAGGTACAGAGTGGACTCTAAGAGAAAATGTTCCAGATTAAGATAGGCAGGACCTTGAAGACAAGTGTGCTTAAAGTGTTACAATTCCTTGGTTCTGATATGTAGTTATTATTGGATCCAAATTTTATTTTATTAATAGTGAAGCATGATTAAAAGGGAAGCATGATTTCAACACATATTTGATTAACAAGCACTTCTTAGGTGCTGAAAATTCTTTTTAGCTTTTCATGACTTTTTTTACAGTAGGATAGAAAATAAGAGGAAAATCAGCACTCCTGTTCATTGTTCAACACTTTGGAGGTTTTTTCTTTCCTGAATCTTCCCTATGAGATAAATCTTGGTGTTCCCTATGTGTCTTCTCCTCACACCTTATTTTTTGTGCTGGAGATGGAACCTAGGCCCCACATATGTTAGGTAAGCTCTCTAACACTGAGCTACACCCCAGCCCTTTTCCATTATTCCCAACAAAAACTCTGTATGCTGTAAACAATAACTGTTCCACCACTCCTATCCCCACTCTGGTAACCTCCATTCTACATTCTCTTTCTATGAATTTACATTCTATTCTAGGTACATCAAGTAAGTGGAATCATACAATATTTGTCAACCTGTATTTGGCTTATTACACTAGGCATAATGTTTTAAAAGTCCATCCATGTTGTAGTATGTACTTAAACTTTAATGTCTGAATAATCTATATCTGTATCTATATCTATATTTATCTCATAGCTGGTTTATCTACTTATTTGTGTATAGAGGCCTGGGATCCATTCTGGGGCCAGAGTAAGCATATCGAGGGGCTGACATGCTTCCTTGGCCACTGCAAATGGTAGAGGGCTTTGAGAACTGCTTCTGTTAGTGGAATCCATTCCTGGTATTGATTTCTAGAATTACACCAGGCTCCTCTCAAACTGGACTGGGCTTCTTTGCTTGGTCCCAGGCATTTGATCCTAATTACTTTTTTCTGGGTTCTGAAAGCTGGCTTCTTCTGCAAGCAATCTTCTTTCTGGCCTGTCACTCTAGATAAAATAGATGTTTCTGCAAAATAAAAAAACACAGTGCAGAGAATAGTTGTGTTCATAGTGTCACAAAGTGATAACACATTGAAAAGACTCTTAACATAAAACCTGAACCCTGGTATTGAAGCCCAGCTTTATTACTATTTTGTTAGAAGAACTGATACAAGTTACATAACCCATCTGGACTTCATTTTCCTCATCTGCAAAATGGAGATATCTATAATAACCTTTAGGATTGTTAGGAAAATAAAATATTTAAATGTGTTAAGTACTTAAAACAGTGCCTATTTAAGTATTTAATGCTTTTTAAATTTCTATTTTAGTAGTACATGTTTGCAGTGCATGAAAGTTACATTCATGTTAGGGAGTAGCCACAGGTACATAACACATCTTGATTCTTTTTTATTTCCTTCCCCTCCCCACCCATCCCCATCCCTCCATCTCTAGATTCCATTTCCCCATTATTATTATTATTATTTTAAATTCATGTTTATGACATATAATATTTACATTCATCGTGGGTGTTTGGTATCTGTACATGACACATCTTAAATTTCACTTCCCCTCGTTCTTCTCTCCTCCCCTTACCCTCGGCCTTTAGGACCCCTTCCCATTTGCAAAAGATCTATCTCTCTATTTCCTCTTATCAATCCTTTATTTTGCTCTTTATTTGTACTTTGCCTTATTGAAGTGAGAGATACCACATGGTAATTAAGCTTGTGGGTCTGATTTATTTCACTCAACACTATATTTTCCAGATATTGTATATCTATTTTCCTCCAAATGTTTTGAATTTGTCCTACTTTACAGCCAAGTAGTATTCCATTATATATAGATCCCATTTTCTTTATCTGTTTGTCTTTTTTTATGTACTGGGGATTGAACTGAGGACCTTGTGCTTGCAAGGCAGGTGGTGGCACCACAGAGCTCAATCTCCAGCCCTATCTTTGGATGGACATACAGGCTGATTCCAGGATTTAGCTATTATGAATTGTGGTTATATATATAAACATGGGTATGCATGTGTTGCTGTAATATGATATTCTTAGCTCTTTTGGGAAGATACTTAGAAGAGGAATAACTAGGTCAAGTGGATTTCTAATTTTAATTCTTTAAGAAATTTCTACACAGATTTCCATAATGGTTGTATTAGTTTACATTTCCATCAACAGTGTAAAAGAGTTCTTTTTTCACCACAACCACATCAATATTTGTTATTTGATTTCTTGATGATTGTCACTCTTTCTGGGGTAAGATGAAATCTTAGTACTATTTAATTTGCATTTCTTTAATTGCCAGAGATGCTGAACATTTTTTCATATGTTTATTGGCCATTTATACATCTTCTCAGAAATATTTATTCATTTCACTTGCCCATTTTTTGATTGGGCCCTTTATTTTAGGGGGCCTAATTTATTTTGAGTTTTTAATATATTCTATATATTATTCCTCTGACTGAAGAATAACTGTCATTTTTTCCCCATTCTGTACATTGTCTCTTTACTCATTTCCTTTGCTATGCAGAAGCTTTTAAATTTGATATAATCCCATTTGTTGACTTTTGCTGTTATTTTTCATGCAATTGGAGTTCTGTTCAGAAAGTTTTTGCTTACACCCATGATTTCAAGTGTTTTATTTATTTTATCTTCCAGTAGATTCATTGTTTCTGTTTTAATGTTTAGATCTTTGATACATTTGATTTTAATTTACTAAATGGAGAGAGATAAGGGTCCAGCTTCAATCTTCTGCATATATAGATAGCCAGTTTTCCCAGAACTATTTGTTGAATAGGCTATCTTTTCTCCAAGATATGTTTTTGGCCTCTTTGTCAAAGATCAAATAGCTGAATGTGTCTGGAGGTATTTCTGTATCCTCTATTCTGTTCCATTGACCCATGTCCGTTTTTGTACCAATATCATACCATTTGTATTACTGCAGCTTTGTAGTATAACTTGAAGTCATGTATTGTGATACCTCCTGCTTTACTCTTGTTGCCCAGGATTGCTTTTGGTATCCTGGGTTTATTCAGGTCCCATATGAATTTTAGAATTGTTTTCCTTAGTTCTTAGAGGAATGCTGTTGGAATTTTTTTTTTTTTTTTTGGTACCAGGGATTGAACTCGGAACCTTTTGCTTGCGAGGCAGGCAGTGGAACCACTGAGCTAGATCTCTGGCCCGAAAGCTGTTGGAATTTTGATTGGGATTTCATTAAATCTGTATATCATTAAATATTTTGGCAATATTGGTATTGCCTGTCCAGGTATGGGGGAGATCTTTCTATCTTCTGATGTCCTCAATCTCTTTTTTCAGAGTACTATAGTTTTTTAGAGCTCTTTAACTTCCTTGGTTAGGTTAATGCCTATGTGTTTAATTTTTCTTGATGCTATTGTGAATGGTATTGCTTTCCTCATTTCTTTCTCCTTGACTTCATTATTGGTATGCACAAATGCTATTGATTTTTATGTGTTGATTTTTCATGCTGCTACATTGCTGAAGTTGGTTATTAATTTTAAGGGTTTCTTGGTGGAATTCTTTGGGTCTTCTATGTTGTTTGCATTATGTCATTTGCAAATAATGATAATTTGACTTCTTCCTTTCCTATACATGTCTCTTTTATTTCTTTCTCTTGCCTAATTGCTCTGGCTAATGTTTTGAGATACTATATCAAACAGGAGTGGGGTCTTGTTCCTAATTTTAGAGGGAACACTTTCAGTTTTTCCCTATTTAATATGATGTTGGGTATTGGTTTGATAGTATTTAATGGTTTTATTTTTTAGTGATGATTTTCTACTTTCTGTCAGTAGCATCTCAGAAACAAGGCCATGAATACTTTATTCACCATTGGATTCTGAGAGATAAGCACAATGCCTGGAACATAACAAAAGTAAAAAAAATACTTATTGTATGAAAGGATTTTAAAAATGATTCAAGGTTCCTCAAAGTCAGAAGAATAAAATACGTAATTGAGAAAGGGCAGGGTTTTGGAATGAAGTACATGACCAAAGATATATCATGTTTTTCTAAGTCCTTGAGGGGTCAGCATGGCAAGTCCAACACCTGCAGTAATGCTTTGTGTTCTGCTCTATTTGGAGAAAAAATAGAGAAACAAAAGCACAGGAAATGAAATTATGGGAAATGCTTGTTAGGAAGAGTTGTGTGCATGACTTACACGAAAACACATTATGTTTCTAGGCGAAGTCTAACAATTAATTCAGAAAAATCAAGGTTAGAAGGGAAACAAAAATGAAACTAGAAAATATAAATGGATGAGGGGGGCATAAAGGAAAGAAGGAACCTCAGGAAGGGAGGCATTACCACTGTACAGTCCGATTGGGTTGGTTAAGATGGCTCTCTCAAGGAGCAGTCTGTCTAGAGAGGACAGATTTCCATCCCAGGAGACAGCAATCTTCATGTCATACACTTTTGTCAGCAATGTCTGCCAGGGGAGGTTTTTGATTGTATCTGCTGGACTCCAGAAAACAGACATAGATTAATTGATCCGCTGGAAGATAATTCTGACTTCCCATCCCCATTTTACTCATCCACATTCTTCCTGTAGATAAATTGTCTGTTCTAGCTTATGGTGGCAATAACGTGGATCTAGACAGTAGTTCGTGATGGTGACTAGGGAACCTTATGCTAGGAAATGGATCCTTAGATTTTTTTTTTTTGGCACCAGAGATCAAACTCAGGACCTTGCGATTGCAAAGCAGGTGCAGTGCCGCTGAACTAAATCTCTGGCCCGGATCCATAGATTTTAAGATGAGTAGAGGTTGAATTGGCTCATGAATTACCTTCTTTGCTGAGGTCTATGAGTAACAGACTGAATCTGGCCATTATTGGGAACTTTAGAAAAATTAAATACTTGAGGGCTGAGGTTTGGAGTAATCTAACTTGGGCAGAGCAAAATGAGCTGCATTCAGGAAGATACCCCAAGTTGTAGCTGCTAATGAAAGGACTAAGCATCTAATGGCCATTTGGGCAGAAAGTGAGCTGAATTAGAAGAAAATGGATGGGGAGATTTTTTGGGGGGATAGCAGTTTAATTTTTTTAACATGTTACTGATGTATAATTCATATACCATGTATCTTAATCTGGGCTACTACATCTTTGTACTGTTGCATTGGGAATTAAGTTTGAACCCATGAATTTTGGGGGACACATTAGACCATAGCACTATGTGGTTTACACATTTAAAATGCAAAATCCAGTGGTTTTTTTAGTATAGTCACAGAGCTGTGCAGCCATCATCATGATTAATTTCATTGCCCCCCAAAAGAAAGCTTGCACTTATGAGAGGTCACTCCTCATTTTCTCTTCCCAGCCTACATAACCACTAATCTGCTCTCTGCCACTACAGATTTGCCTATTCCAGATATATCATATAATATGTGGTTCTTTATGTCTGATGTCTTTCACTTAGTGTAATGTTTTTAAGGTCCATCCATATTGTAGCATGTATCAATGCTTCATTTCTTTTTATTGCTAAATACTATTCCACTATATGGGTATAACATGTAGAGTTCATCCATTCTTCAGTTCATGATCACTTGCTTTCATTTTGGCTATAACAGAAAGTACTGGCGTGGACATTCATATGCAAATACCTGTATGGACATTCCTCTTGGATTTATATGAAGAATAGAAGTGTTGAGCCATGTGTATATTTATTCTTTTTGAATAATTACCAGTTTTCCAAAGTGGCTGTGTCATTTTCTAATTCCATCAGCAATGTATAAGGCTTCCAATTTCCCCATAGCCTTGTCAAAACTTCGTAGTCTTTTTTTTTTTTTAGAAAACTATAGCTGTCCTAGTGAGTGTGAAGTGGTATCTCACTGTGGTTTTGATTTGAATTTCATTAATGAGTAATGATGTTGGACATCTTTTTATATGCTTATTGACCATTTGTGTATATGGTTTTTTTTGGTACCAGGGATCCAACTCGGATCCTTGCACTTGCACAGCAGGCGGCGAAACCACTGAGCTAAATCCCGGGCCCTGAATACATGTTTTTTTGAGAAATGTCTGCTGAGATCTTTTAAATTTGAATGTTGGGTTATTTGCTTTACTATTTTTGAGTGTAAGAGTTCTTTATGTATTCTGGAAACAAGCCCCCTTAAGATAGATATAATTAGCCAATGTTTTTGCCTGTTATCTGTCTTGCTTTTCACTTCCTTGATAGTATCTTTGTAGCATTAAAGTTTTAAATTTTGATTTAATTTGATTTATCTATGTATTTATTGCTATAGGTATATTTAAGAAATCATTGCCTAATCTATAAGGATAAGGAATTACTCCTGTTTTCTTCTAAAAATTTTGTATTTTATATTTTTAGCTCTTACATTTAGTTTTTTTTTTTTTTTTGGTACTGGGGATTGAACTTAGGACCTTGGGCTTGCGAGGCAGGTGGTGGAACCACTGAGCTAAATCCCCAGCCCATTACATTTAGTTTTCTACTGTTGCCATAACAAATTACCACAAACTTAGTGACTAAGGTAGTACAAGTTTATTATTCTACAGTTCTGAGAATAAGGGATCCGGGATGGGTTTCTTGGTGGGCGGCCTGTTTCTCTTCTGCAGGCTCGGGGAAAACTGTTTCTTCACCCTTTCCTTACCCTTTCTAGAGACCGTCCGCTGCTTTTGCTCTACTGTCTCCTCCTTTACAGCCAAGAGCCTCGGCTCAGTCTGTCTTATACTGCCATCTCTCTGATTCCCTCTTTCAGTCTCTTCTTCCACTCTTTAATGGCCCTTCTGATTACACTGGGCCCACTTGGAAATTGAGGTGACTTTCTGTATGTGATGGTCAGCTATCACTGCCATTTTGTTAGTTTCCTAGTTATTTTTTAGAACATTTGTTCTTTTTTTTTGGTACCCAGGATCGAACTCAGGACCTTGCACATCAGAAGCAGGTGGCGGCAACCAGGCCCAGAATATTTGTTCTTTTCTTCTTCTTTTACTGTCTTCCTTTGTGGTTAAGTGATTTTTCTCTACAGGTATGTTTTGATTCCTTACTTTTTGTTTTTTGTGTGTCCACTATAGGTTTTTGCTTTGTGGTTACCATGAAGGTCACAGAAAACACCTTTTATTTATTACAGGTTATTTTAAGTTGATATTAACCTAACTTTGATCACACACAGGTGTGCACATGCATACATACTCGCCAAATAACCCCTGCATTTTTACTTCATTTCCCCTACCATCTTGAATTTTTGAGATCACAATTTACATCCTTTTATGTGTACATTCTATATCAAGTTTCTGTATTTATTATTATTTTCTCTTAAATTCTTTTGTATTTATTGTTTTTAATAGTTTTGACTTTTAACCTTCATGCTAAAGATATAAGTAACTTACACATCACTATTACAGTATTAAGTATACTGCATTTGACCATGTACTTACTTTTACCAATTAGTTTTATACTTTCAGATGTTTTTGTGGTTACTCATGAGTGTCTCTTTTCACCTGAATAACTAACTCTTTACTATTTCTAGTAAGACATATTTGATAGCCATTAATTCTTTTTTTTTTGTATGGGAAACTCTTTATTTCTCCTTTATTTCTAAAGGACACCTTTGCTGAATGCAGTATTCTTGGGTGGCAGTATTTTTCCTTCTGTACTTTGAATATGTCATCCTACTCTCCTGTTTGTAAGGTTTCTACTGAGAAATCTTTTGCTAGGTGTATTGGAAATTCTGTATATGTTATTTGTTTCTTTTTTCTTGCTCTTTTCAGTATCCTCTGTTGGTCCTTTTTTCTTTTTGACAGTATATCCTGGGATAGTTTTATTTGCATCAGATCTGATTGGAGGCATTTGATCTTCCCATAGATGGATATTGATACCTTTCTTAAGGTCTGGAAATTTTTCTGTTATTATTTCTTAAAATAAG
This sequence comes from Heterocephalus glaber, assembly GCF_000247695.1. The sequence goes on from NW_004624905.1 coordinate 787,463, forward strand.
CTTTCTACCTTTATATTATTTTTTTTGCTCTTTAACTTCATTAACTGAAACATTTTCTACTTATTTGGTCCTATAAATTCTGCAGATTTTCTTCATTACTTTTCATTCTTTTTTCCCCTGTTTTTCAAATTAACCTGTTTTCAAGTTCACAGATTCTTTTGTCTGCTTGATCAATTTTGCTGGTGATGCTCTATATTACATTTTTAAGTTTTACTTATTCTATTTTTCAGTTCTAGAATTTGTTTGGTTTAAAAAATAATTGGAATTTCGTTGTTATATTTCTCATACTGGTCACTTATTATTTTCCTATGCTTTTTGAATTGTTTCTCTGTATTTTTTTTTGAAGTTTGTTAAGCTTCCTTACATTAGTTATTTTAAATTCTTTCTCAACAAGTTTTATACATTTCCATTTCTTTAAAGCTAGTCTCTGGGAGTTTGTTTTCCCATTGGTGATATTGTGTTTCCCTGATTGTCCTTGCTTCTTGTAGTCATGTATTGATGTCTGTGCATTTGACTAAGTAGATACTTATTCCAGACTTCATGGACTGGCTTTGTCTAGAAATACCTTTCCTTCATAAGACTGTTCAGAGAATCTGGGCTGGCCATCGGACATGGACCCTGGCTCAAGGCCAGTGCTAGGGATACCTTAAGCCTTGGACCAGCAGGAGTGGCCAGGCTGGACTCTAATGGCTGCTGAGGATGGCATAGCACTGCATGCAAGTCTGATGCCCTTGGATGCTGATGTCAGCGCACTGCCCAGGGTTGTCTGAAGCCCCAAATTTCTAATTTGGCTTGCAGTGATGCAGAGAGTAGATTGAGTTCACTTTCCAGGCACCTGCCTGCCACTGGGGTAGGTGCTGGTGGAGTCTGCCGGGTACTGGGCTTTCCATATTGGCCTAAGGCAGAGACCTGTGCTTATTTCCCTCTCTTCTCTCCAAGTGGAGGGATCCCTCTAGAGGGTACTATCTGGGCTGGGGGAGGGTGCTGTGGGTAATATAAAACTCTCCTTGATAACCAATTCAACCCATCTTTTCTTATTACTGTGCTATGACCAGGTACTGTGATCTCTCACCTGGCTTCCTTAGCTCTCGTGAAGATGTTTTTATGAGAGAATAGTTACTCAAATAGATGCTTCTATAGAGAGTTGGTCGTTTGGTTGTCCTATCTACCATCTTGACCCATTCTCCTCCACTTTCTATGGAGTTATTATTATGAATCTGCAATTCATAGGCAGAGTAATATTCAATCCTACAATAATTTATGATGTTGATCCTATCAGTGTATTTACAGATGTGGAAAATGAGGCCAAGGAGTTCAGTTAATGTGCTTAAGATCGCACACTGGTGAGTGACATCTGGTGAGTGACTGAAAGGGGATTTGAATCAAAGCAGTCTGATTACAGAGTCTGTATCACAATCACTGTACTCTTTCTGCACTGTGAGTTTTTTCTGAGTTTTAAAAATTAAATTTTGGCAGGTTTTAGGGTTTACTTAGAGAGAAAACTGCTCCTTTAAACCAACTGTGAGAGTTACAGGTAATTCAGTATTCTAAGTTCTAGATTTTCTTCTGGTAGAAGGATTGTTTGAGTGTCAGTTTCTCTGTGTAGACTAATCCTGAGTTCCCAGCTACTAGACCGGAGTGTAGCGCTTTCCTTTCTTGCCAGCTGATTTAAGCCACCAGCTTGGTCTGATGCAACTCTCAATGGTCACTGGCCACCCGCTATACAGGCTGGTACACACAAAGATACCCAAGCTTTCCTTGCATTTTGGATTTGAGATTTTACTTTTTCCAATAAGATGCATATATCCAGAACATAAAACTAAATAAACATGTTTTAAAAGACAGGAATTAGGGCTTTCAAAGATTTAGTCATATACACTGAGGAATGAGGAAATTAAGAAGAAAGAAAAGAAGACTGAAATATGGAACTTTCAAAAGGCCTTGGTACTGGGCTTGAGTAGACAAGGTGATATATTTGGGGATTTTATTAGAATAGAATTAAATGAGTTGCTTGGTGATGACTCAGGCCATTTTTGGTTGAAAAGCAATGCCTGTGGACTGATGTGGCCTTAGTATCCCAGCATGATGTTGCTTCAGGAAATCAATAACATTTATTTCCCATTGTATTTTGCAACCCACAGGATTGATTGTCTCAGCGTCATATTTGAAATATCTACGCACAAGGAAAGCAGGAGAAATGATCACTGAAACTTCCTCTGACTATCAATAGCACAGCTAGTGCGATTTATGCTCTTTTCTTGGAAAGGTGAACCAAATTGCAGGAGTCCCTGGGGCCTGATGAAGCCGAGGACTCTTTGACACTAACCACTGCTGATGTCACTGAGGTTTCTGCTTGTCTTGATTAGACTGAGACTAGCCAAACACAGCTTGATGAGACAGATATTGATTTTGGTCAGGAAGTTCTGTCATCAGCAGTAATTACAATTGTTGTTTTAATTTATTAGATCAGGAAATCTAATAAATTTTCTATGAGTTCTCTCCTCACTTTTTGATGGTGTGTAGAATAATCTCAACAAGTTATTTTTAAGACATTGGGCCACAAAACAGGACTATGAAATGCAAACCATTGCATTTTTCCTGTTGGTAATGGTAAACCACTATCTTTGGTGTGTGGTCCTAGGCAAGCATTTTAGGCAAGCTACTTAAAGAGGTGCTGGACTTCCTTTTGTACACTTGCAAAATGAAAATAATAATTCTGCCAGGGTTTTAGTAAGAGTAAACAAGTTTATTCACTAAATACTTAAAAAATAAGAGTACATAGTAGGCATTCAGCACATTTTAGCTACCATTGTCACTATCACCATTAATAAAAATGTGTAAAGACATCTGAGAAATGTATTGTAGATAATAGAAATGGGTTATTTTATTGTTTTTGTTTTTGTTTTGTTGGTACTGGGGATCGAACTTGGGACCTTGTGCTTGCAAAGCAGGCGTCGGAACCACTGAGCTAAATCCCTGGCCCGTGAAGTGGGTTATTTTAAAGGTTTTGCAGTGAGATTGTGCAGAAATGAACACAGAGTTTGGGGAATAACTGAAGATGAGCACGTTGAATTCTATATGTGATGAAGACAAAGATAAACTTGTCTAATTATAAAGCACATGTGTATTATAGAGAAAATACAATTATAGAGGAAGGAAAGACATACTCAAATTTTACAATGCATTGATTATACCATTAACATTCTGATATTTTTTCTTCCATAAAGAACTTTTTTCTTTGCACTATTATGTTTTGTATATATGACACATCAAAATAACACAATGTGGGATTTATGAATTTATAAAACATAATGTAAAATGGAGTACTACTCAGCTATAAAGAAGAAACTAGAGACATTTATAGCTAAATGGATGCATGTTGAGGCCATATTCTTAAGTGAAATAAATAGGACACACATGTGTAAATACTGAATAGTTTCTCTAGTGCGAGAAACGGAAAGTGTAAATAAGGATTAAAATGATTAAAATGAATAATTGATAATTTGAAATAGGAAAAGGTCCAAAGGTGTAGAGGTGGTGGGAGGGGAAGGGGAAAGGAAAGAAGGGAAAGGAAAAATTACGAGAAAAGAAAAAAAATGGAAACAAAATCTATGTAAATAGGGAAGGTTGGAGGGGGTGAAGGGTGCACAGGTAATGGGGAAAAAATAAGAACCAAGATACATCATGTACAGGTACAAGCACCCAATGATAAATGTAAATGTATTGTATACCTAAAATGTACCAATAAAAGAATTTAAAAAAATAATGTAATGAACACATGTGCATCTGATCTAACTTATATACTTTTCTTCTACCTCTTAAGGTAAACAACATATCAGATATTGTGGTTTTCATATCCTTGCGTTTTAAAATTAAAATGGTTTTATGAATTATACCCAAGTATTATTTTTTGCAAGTTTTTAAAAAACCATCATTTTCTGTAGTCTTCTTGGAGTTGTTTTATAAAAATGTTAACATCGTATTTCTAAGTTTTAGTCTTACTATTTCTTTTGACAATATGTCATTTTCAATTTTGAAGAGTATTTTTTGTGAGTTTACATGACACTGCATAAAAATCTATTCTTCTGCCAATGGTGTGTAGATTATTCACAAACAAGAAATCTCAATATCATAAAATATCAATATACTCTAAATTAATTTATTCAGTGTAATTAATCAAAATCTCAATAGCTCCCCCTTATTTAATAAGCCAATTCTAAAATTTATATGAAAGAATAAAGGGTTAAAAATAACCAATACACTTGAAATACAATAAGTTTGGGAAAACTTGACCTAGAAGATTCCCATAATTACTACAGTTATATTTCTGGTTGATTCAGTGTTGGTAAGGTTTTTTTTCTGGGTTGTTTATTTCATTTAAATTTTAGAATACATGTTCTTGAGGCCGGGGATTTAGCTCAGTGGTTTCACTGCCTGCTGTGCAAGGGCAAGGACCCAAGTTCGATCCCCGGGACCAAAAAAAAAAAAAAATTTATATATATATGTTCATGAAGTTACTGAGCATTCTTTTTAATATCTGATACATATGTAAATATATATATACACACACAGATGTAATCCCTTTTTCATTACTAAATATTAAATATTAATTTCTGAACAGGTTTGTTATTCATCTTTTCAAAGAGTTCATGTTGACTTTGTTCATGATTCCTATTGTATCTTTCTTTTTTGATTTCTGATCTTTTCTTTATTTCCATATTTTATAGATTCTGAGATACACAATTTTTCTCATTTCAACATATCAGAATGTGAATGTGGCTTCCACTTGTTGTCTGGGAAGTTTATGACATTCTTGTCATTCCTTTGCTTATGCATGATAGTGGAGGAAAACCTCCTCCTCTGATTTCTTCTTTTCTGTGACTGAACCAAGGAATTAAACTGACAAAAGTCAGATCAATGGGGAAAAATATATGAAGAGTTTATTTGATGGTATATTTTTTACATGGCACAGGAGGCTTCATAAAATAGAAATAAAACCCCAAAGAATTGGATAGGCCTGAGAACTTGTAGACCATTTCAACAGAGAATGATACATTGTGGAGCTATGACAAGACAAAGAAAAAAGGGTAAGAATAGTGAATTTTGAGAAAGTGGAGAAATATACAAGGGAAACTAATGGACACTAAGGGTTACTTTAGTGGTTCAACTCCCTATTTCCTGAATGAATTACCCTTCCTGTTCCAAGGAGGGCAGACTTCTCATGGGACATTTTATGTCCTGTTTTTAGGTAGAAAGGAAGTGATCAGAGTGTCCTTCTTGTATCTGATGTTTCTCGAGTACTTTCATTATAGACAGCTAAGTTAGGTAGCAATATTATAGGCAGTTAGACAGGGCTAGGCCCTTGAGGGAGTCAGTATAGAATATGAGAACACGCTACAACTGTGGCTGGAGGCATATCTGTCGAAAGCCAGGCCTCAAGATAAAGATGAAATGACTAGGCCTACATGCCTCACTGAGATAAACAGTAACTTGAAGATTATACTATAATTGGTATCACCTAGTCCAATAAAGTCTAGATAGATATCAGTCACCCAGAAGGGTGACCACAACCTCCGGACTCATCCCTTCTTAAAAACGTTTGTTCTTTCCATGTATCCTTGCTATGTGACCTGCTCCCCCATTGGTTCAGTATTACCTAAGCAGCTATACTTGCAATTGTATTGGTTGATCATAGTTTTGATCATAGTTTTGACCCACGTTGTACCCACTTCCTGATTTTGTACCCACCTTGTGATTTTATTCTACAAAATATTCTCAGAGAAGTGAGCTCTGTGGCAACCCATTTTTAGGTCCCCTCCTGTCTCTCAGGAGCTAGCCCTCTCAATAAATTTTTCCTTCTCTTAATCTCCATTGTTCCTTAGAATTTATTCTTCAATTTCTGGGGACACAAATTTGGAGTATCTGACATCTAGCAGGTTGGAAGTTAGATTTTTTCCCCTATGTCACTTTTAGATCTTGGCGTTTTTTGGATTCCCTTCAGTCCCAAAACTTGTACGATGGCAAAAAAGAGCCCCAAACCCCTAAAACAAAATAAACAAAAACCCCTCTAAGATGATTGTGGCATGCTCTTTAAGAAAAGTTGTAGCATTCATGTAGTTGATGGCATAGAAAATATTATATGGAAAAATACAGACATTGAAGAGATGAAGTTGAAAAATAATTGAATGATGTATTGTAAAAATTGTATCCAAACCTAAAATTATTTTCTTTGTAATTGGTACATAAAATAATAACACATAGAAATGCATAGACTCAATAATGTCCTAAATGAAATATTTTTTCCTTCTACTTCAGCTCATTGCTTTTCTTCTCTATTTCTTATGCGGAGTGTTCAGCTTATACATTTTTAATTTTTTTATTTTGTAACACAAACACTAAAGATTATTGTTAAATCAGAAACTGCAAAGGGACACACACAAACACACACACACACACACACACAAAGACCACTGGATCAGAAACAAACACTCTTTACTACTCATGGAAAAAGTAGTAGCCAGAGTAACTTCATAGTGCTGGTTTCTCAAGCCTCAGTATCCATGGGTTGAAATGGTAAGGGTATGATGATACTTGTTATGGGTTATATCTAGATGTCCCTCATAAAAACCCAATGTGCTCATAGATGGGGCTTTGGGAGGTGGCTGAATTATGGGTGTGTGATACTGGATTATGGGTGTGATAACTGGATTAGTCCACTGTTGGTTTAGTATAGTTGTGGATGATGGACTTACTGAAGAGGAAAGCCCCACCCTGGGTACCAACCAATAGGCTTGTAGCCTGGATGGAATAAAAAGGGAAAGGAAGGCTCACTGCTTGCTGCTTCCTACCTGCCATGCCATGGACTGTTTCTGCTCTGCCATGCCCCTCTGCCATGCTTCTCTGCATTGGAGCCAGCCAACTATGGACTGAAACGTCTACAAATTGTGAGCTAAAACAAACCTTTCCTCCTTTAACTTGTGGGTGTTAGATATTTTGTCCCAGCAATGAGAAGGTAACTAAGACATAATTCAATAGTGAGTATTCTAGGAGATGAACAATGAAATTATGAAACTCTTGATTGACATAGGCTTCTAGGGTCCGTCCATTCTCTTCTCTTGAGAAAGTTTCTCATTATACCGGAATGTAAGAAAATCTCCAGGGAGGGAGAACTCTTTGTCTCTACCACTTTGGGTTATCCTTCTGCAAGCTTTGGCTGTAAATGCTTCCACTCATAGGAGTCAGACTGCAGAAACATAAGCTATTCATGCAAAATTCACAGCTAGATGTTTCCACCTTAATACCACTTTCACCTATCACACAAATTTTGTATTGTTTTAAAGATTTCCATATATATATGTATATATCATTTTAGTTATCCATCTTTCCTTCTTGTATTCTAGTCTGCCTTCATGGAAAAATGTCATCCTTGTTTAAATTTATTCTCTAGAACTTTTAAAAGTTAAGATTTGGGGGGTGGTGGCATTAAATCTTTTTGATTATGAAACATTGGGTCTCATTTAATCCCTAGGAGAATGTTGATTTCTTTTAAAGGAGATAACTGGCCTGATTAAGTTCAGGTCTCAAGTGTTGGTCTCCTTTCTGGGGATTGTGGTTCCAATGTCAGTTTTGTTTTCAAAGCCTACGTTATACCATTTGGGTTTATTCTGTATCTGTACCAGCCAGTCTGGGACCTGGGTAGTGATCTACTTTGCAGTGTAATATTTGAAACTTTCAATATATTATTTAGAGTCCAATCTTTGTAGCTTGGAGTTGAGTGGACTGATTGACACACAAACCTATGTGTGCTTGCAAGCTGTCCTTTCCATGATAGCTCTAACACTTTCCAGCTGACTGAGGCCCCGCTCTTCATCTCTTGGCCAGAAATCTGGGGTCTTATTTTCTCCCTTTTGCTCTATACTTCCATTTACTGCGTCTCTGTCCAAGGCAAGCAATGTGGGGGTGGGAGGGGAGAAACAAATTCTTGGGATCCATTGATTCAGGTCAGGGAGGATTACTTTCCCTCAGACTTTTAAGTGCCTGTCTGGCCACTTTTACCATCATCATTGCTGCTACAGTGTCTGAGGCTGGAATGAGAGAAAATGAAAATAACATGAGGTTTCCTCCACTCTCTCTGATCTTTAGAATTCCCCTTTCCCAGACTTCAGCCCAGAGAGAGTACTTCTCTTTGAGCTCTTTCTTTCCTCATGTAGTTCTGTGCTGCTTTTGAGTCTTGGCCAAGTGATATTGGAAAAGAAAAAGAAAATAGGAAATTCACTGCCAGGTCTGGTCTTAACATTTTGGCCTCCTTCCCCAGTGCTCCTGTGGATATCACTTACTTCTCAGTTTCCTTGTACTCTCTCTTTTGTTTTAGTTATTATGGAGAGAGAGAGAGAGAGAGAGAGAGAGAGAGAGAGAGAGAGAGAGAGAGAGAGAGAG
>NW_004624905.1:797019-815836 GCF_000247695.1 Heterocephalus glaber
TTTTTTTTTTTTTTGGTACTGGGGATCAAACTTGGGAGCTTGCGCTTGCGAGGCAGGCAGCGGAACCACTGAGCTAAATCCCCAGCAATATTTCTTTCCATCTTAACATCAAATGTTTTCCACTTTCAATCTGAGATCCAGTTGTTCTATTGTGGGAGGAACCTCAAATCACTTATTTTACCAAATTGGAGGGGGAACTAGAAATCCTAATTTTTTATTTAGCTTTATATTCTATTTTGTCACTTAATATGTTAAAATATGCTAATATTTTGTCAGAATTTTCCTGTTGGAGTAATTAGGCTAAAGGTAATTGCAACCTGAGTTATGCTAGTGGCAGCTCAGTGTAGCTCTGATTGTAATTATTTTTTGCCTGAATTACTTCAATAGCCAGCCCTGGTATTATCTTCTCCAAATAGTTCTTCACATTGCAGGAACAGTGATTCTCCAGAATGGTCAGTCTGATCACATCAGTTTCCCTCATGCAGATGTCAAGAATAGAGCTCAAGTAGCCATGCTGAATCATAGGCAGTGATCTAATGGCAACATGGTACAGTAGTAAGACAAAAGTCTAGCTCAGTGAAGTCTGGTAGGACTTATTTATCAATTAAGAAACGCTCACTTTGGGATTCTTACTTGAGAGAGAAATACACTTCTTTCTTTTTTCCCAGTTGTTTGCAATTTTTCCTACTTACAAATACTTAACCAACACATAAAATACATACAACCAACTCTCATACTTCAACCTTGATACACACTGTCCCATCTTGGCACGACCCACACAGTGTAGAGTCTGAAGCCAGGGAGAGCAGTGGGAGACGAAGAAAAGATAACAAGAGACAAAAGATGACTGAGAAGGAAGAATACATACCAAGATTATGCTTGAAAGCTGGGAGCAGGTGGAACCATAGCTCATCAGGAGCTAATGGCTGCCTGGAGCCCCACACACTATTTATAGTGGAAGGCAAACAGGAAGAGAAGGTTGGGCAAATAGTGCTATGTGGCCTAGGCAGAACGTAAGCGTGATTGTTTGGTGATGGGGCATGTGCAGGAAGGGAACAGGGAAGGATACAAGGTAACTGTCTCCCATGGCTGTGGCATCCAGGATCTACAGTATGAGTCAAACAGTCTGTTTGACACCCTAATCTATGGAGGAGAAAGGGAGCAGGGAGGAGACGAAGGGCCATCTTCAGGCTCGGCCCATGGCATCTCCCTCTTTTCTTGTTTGTAATTCAAGGTGATTCCGATGTTGTCCCAAGGGGAGGTGCAGCAGTTGTTGCTGGAACGTTCTGCAGCAGACTAGAAACAAGACAATCAGTATAATCGGTACAATTAAGAGTGCAAGCGTGGCAACCACAGTGTGCCTGCCAATATTGAAAGGACTGAACCCGTTGAGGAGGTCCAGCACTGCTCGAGCAGCTTGATCTGGGGAAAGACTCTGGACCTCTGCATGTTGTATGTCTAGAATTTGTTTGTGTAAATTTTGTAAATCCGTACTGAAGTTGGCATGTTGGAAGATACCATGAGATGAGCAGCAACCTGCTCCCAGGGCCATGTTGTCTCATTATATTTTAGAGGTATAACACAAATGTGTTTAGATGAAGCATGGCAGTTAAGCCCTTGATGGAATTGAAGGGCTTTAACTTGTGTTCCTATTTCAAGAAGTACTTCAAGTTGTATCTGGAGTCAATGCATCTTGGAATCAATGTCCTCCTGAGTTTCTAAGGCATAGGAGGTATTTTTTGCCTGTTGGTTGACAAAATGAGGTGTCTGGATGGTTTTGGCCAAAGCCACAGAGGCAACCACGGTGGAGGCAAGAAGAGTGACCAGAGACACAATACTCAGGATGATGAGTCCAACCATCCAATGGGGACAGCTCAATTGATTTCCTATCTCTTTTAGTACTTGGAGCCCTTGGTCCTTATACCAGAGTCCAGAAAGATTAGTGGGAATCATGACAAAAGAGGGAGGATACAACACAAGAATGGGCAGCGTATTGAGATGAGTAGCACAATTGGTAAGGTTGTAGTTGGTACAGGTACCGTTAAAAGTACCATCAGTGTTGCTGGTAGTATTAATGGACCCACTAAGGAAAACATAGGGCGCCTGCAGACAAGTGCATTCCCAGTGACTGGCAGCTCCCACAGGACTCAGGTTCTTAAGGCTATAGCTGGATTGCATTATTTTATCAATACATGCAGCAAGCCTCCACAGGCCAGGTTGTCTGAAATGATGATTAATTTCAAGAGAAGTAACTGGAAAGAATCCAGTGTAATTTACCAGTACATGAGAGTGGTCCAAAAATTGCATAGGATGTATATGAGTCTGATTGATATGGGAGGTACAATAGTCAACCCATGACACTGTGTCTTTGAGTGAAACGGTGGCCATTCTATTGTGGCAGGGATGAATAGAACAAGATGTATTAGACGGACTTATGTTGTCCAACTTAAAAGTTTTGTAAAGAAGGATTTCATCCCTTTCTAGGTCAGATTCATTCTTCACAATGGCAGACTTTTCTATATCCAAAGGAGCAAGTAGAATTGACTGGGCCCCAGACACAGAGGAAGTGATGCCATTACACCTGTCTAGTTAGAGGTGGCGTGGCTGGGAGAAGTATGCCCATCTGGGCATCTCCCTCATAGGACAGACACATTGGTGAATATGGGAATAGGAGCTGGTGTTTGCCAGGGTACAACATGAGCCAACGGGGGGTCAGGGAAATAAGTCCAATACTGTTTGGCATCTGTAACTCCTACCTGAGTGGAAACCAAAGCCATCATAGCACGGAATAAGGTACCAGGACCTGAGGGACCTCCCTTATCCTTTACCATTGCTGAGCATCTTCTGTTAATTTTTTGATCTGACCCCATGTGGGATAGGTTGCTGCTCACATATGGGGCATTGGAGGAGCTCTATGCTCCATCTTTGTCTGGGGTGACAACGTCAGGTTTTTGAATGGTGAGATCAGCTATTTCTCTAGGTTTGATGCCATTACATGGCTGCACCAGTCAAGTTGGCACCCAGACAGGGTGATCAGCAGCTTCTGGAAAGATACAAATGATTCCTCTACCCTACATAAGCACAGGACTTGGTCCATACCACTAACCAGTGGCTGGGTCCTTCCAGCGAGCAAATTTATGTTTTGATTGGTGACTAGAAACAAAGTGACACTCTGCTGCCATAAGACCTTGTTCATTGATATTTAAAAAATTTAAGGTATATAATGCCAGATTTATTATAGTAGAGGGTGTAAGCTTATAAGATCTAGGGAGTACTCCCCACTTTTGTTTGTGTAACATAGTTTTAAGGGTGAGATTGGCACATTCAATGATTGCTTGACCCTGAGGGTTATAAGGAATACCTGTAGAAAGGGAAATGCCAAAGGTTGTACAAAAGTGTTTAAAAGGAGCACTCGTGTAAGCAGGACCATTATCAGTTTTGATAGCCCTCGGACAACCAAGCACCTGAAAGGCACAAAGACAGTGATCAATAACGTGTCAGGTGGCCACACCTGGTTGAGTGCAAGAGAAGATTATGGAGGAATAGGTGTCAACAGAAACATGAACATATCTGAGGAGACCAAACTCAGGCACATGGGTCCCATCCATCTGCCAGAGGTCATGAGGACGCAGGCCTCTAGGATTGACCCCTGGACAGGCGATAGAATATGAAGCCTGCAGGTGGAACAGGCTCGAACCATGCTGTGTGCCTGTTCTAGAGAAATATAAAACTATTTGATTAGTGTGGAAGAGTTTCGGTGAAAAACAGAATGGGAGGCGGTGGTCTGCTGAAGGGCAAGTGAAAGGCGCTGAGGGAGCAAAGGAGCAATGAGATTATCAACAGTGTTGTTTCCTTGGCACAATGGCTCGGGAGGCGAGAAGATGCACGAATGTGTGAGATGAAACAAGGGTAAATGCAGCGTCTCACAAGGTCTCTCAGATGATGAGAAAGCTGAGAGAGAACTTCGCTGGTAGTGGAGGAGAGGGTAGCAGTTTCTATTTTTGGACTATGCCCACTACACAGGCACTGTCCAAGTACAAATTAAAAGCAACAGAAGCAAAACCCTCAAGCACCCAGACGACAGTCTGTAATTTGGCACGCCGAGCCAGTATCTTGAGATCTATTCACACTCAAGGAATGATATCCTGCAAATCCATTAGAGTCTGTGAAAACAGTAACGGCTCCTTCCAAAGGAAACAACTAGACAACCTTAGGGAAAATGAAAGGAGTAAGGTTTGCAAATTGTAAACTCTTGTCTGCAGACAGATGACTGTCAACTTGTCCGGGGAGGGAGGCTGAGGCAGTCTGCCAATCTTTGGAAAACTGCCAAAGCTGTCGTTGTTGTTGTAGGGAATAAGGTAGAATGAACACATGAGGTGCTCTCGCCAGCAACGAAGACAGAGTCGTCATCCATGGCCTATCATGGCATCCACTAAAGAGGACTAAGGGGTAAGAGAGCGGGATGGCAAGTTAGGAAGATGGATCCACCCTGAGGCTGCTACAGCGCTCCCGTTGGCGTATGTGGAGTGGACAAGGTCACCGACCATTAAAGGCTGTTCAGGGACAACATGAGTGAGGGCTGTCTGCTGAAAACTCTTCTCCACCTTAGGCAAGGCCTCATGAGCAGAAGGGGTTAGGAGGTGAGGTGAGGTAGGTGAAGGGTTACCTTCAAGGATTTTAAATAATGGTTGCAAGTCTGCAGTTGTTAAAGATAATGACGGTTGAAGCCAGTTGATGTTGCCCAGGAGCTATTGAAAAATCATTAAGTGTAGAAAGGTGATCAGTGCCAATCTGGCTGAGTTGAGGTCTTACCTGAGTATTTTCTAGAATATATCCCAAATGAGAAAAAGACTGTGTGTTTTGGATTTTATCCAAGGCTATAACCAACCCCAAAGTGGAAAAACCCACGTGCAAGGCAGAGTAAAGTTTCTGGAGCACAGGTAGAGAGGCATGGGCTAGAAGAATGTCATCCATATATTGAATAATATAAGCCTGAGGGAGTTGTGTCCTCAGAGGTTGTATGGCCTGGTCACATATTCCTGACCGAGTGGGACTGTTGGTCATGCCTTGCGGTAGGGACTTCCTCCCACTGAAATTTTTAGTGGGGCCTTGATTATTGGGTGAAGGAAGACTAAAGGCAAAATGTTTACAGTCAGAAGGAAAAAGAGGTATGGTAAGAAAAACAGTCCTGGGCCGGGGATTTAGCTCAGTGGTTCTGGCGCCTGCCTTGCAAGCGCGAGGTCCCAAGTTCGATCCCTGGAACCCAACAAATACAAATTAAAAAAAAAAAGAAAAAGAAAAACAGTCCTTTAAGTCTATGACTAATAAATGAAAGGACAAAGGGAATCATGGAAGGACTTGGAAGTCAGGGCTGCAGTACCCCGTAGGCTCCATGGTCTTATTGATTGCATGGAGATCCTGTAGGAGGTGCCATTTTCCTGATTTTTTTTTCTTTATCACAAAAATTGGAGTATTCCAGGGACTAGTGGAGGGTTCTAGATTACCTGCTCCTAATTGTTCCTCTATAAGCTGGTATGCAGCTAGGAGTTTCTCCTGTGGTAAAGGCCACTGGTCAACCCAGATTGGATCATCTGACAGCCATGTGATGGGTTTGGCCATTGGTTGGGGCGGAGAACTGACTAGTGGCTCTAGGAAAAATGTGAGTATCCCAAACCGTGATGGTCCATTTTGTGACAGGGTATGACAGGCTCTTTTCTTCCCTCACCATGATGTCCCAAGCCCATATGGGGATTAAATACTTAATTCAACATTTGTGAAGACCCAAGAGAGTTGGGACTCACCAGCAGGGCTCCCATAGCACTTAAGACATCCCGGCCCCACAAATTTACTGGTATATTGGATAATACAAAAGGGTAGAAAGTGCCTTGATGGCCCTCTTTGTCAGTACACTGTAACTATTTTGAACTCTTGGCAGGGTGTTGTATCTGTCCAACCCCCTGTAACTGTGTATGAACTTGGTCCAGTGGCCAACCACGTGGCCAATGTTGGAAACTAATCACTGACACATCTACCCCAGTGTCCAGTAGTCCTCTAAAAGTCTTTCTGTCAATAGTGAGATTGTATTCTGGCCTCTCATCTTTTATTTTAGTGACCCAATAAGCATCAGAAGTACCTCTTGGTCCTCTATGATCAGCCTTTGTAAGCTGAGTGGCCTTAGCCACAGGCAAAAGTAACAACTGGGCAATCCTAGTCCCCCTAGGGATAAGAAAAATCTGTTGGGGAGGGAAAGCCATAATTTTTATTTCTCCCATATAGTCAGCATCTATGACTCCTGGAATGACCAGAAGCCCTTGCAAGGCAGTACTGCTACATCCCAGCAATAAACTGACAGTGCCTTCTGGCAGGGTGCTGAACACTCCCTTGGAGAGTGCTTGAGGACCCATGTCTGGAGTCATATTGAGGTGGAACTGAGGTCCAGTCCCGCACTCCCAGGGGTTGCTTGGAGAATCTCTGAGAAGTGGTGGAGGCTGGCTGGAATGGCTGAGGCAGAATAAGCAAGAGAACCCCCACTGTTTGACCGGGCTGGGGCTGGCCCTGCTGGGTGTTTCCCGGAACCGGATGGCCGTCAGCATCTGTCTTAGACTTGCATTCATTCACCTAGTGGTACCCCCTTCTGCATTTTGGGCACAAGGATATAGGGTTCACGCCTCTTGAGGGAAATTTACCATTGTTTCTCACCAGTTCTGGCAAGGTATACGGTGACTGGTCCTTTTTTCTACAATCTCTAGTCATGTGGCCCTTCTTTCCATATTGAAAACAAGCCCCATCATTTTTCCTGTTTGAGGCCATAAAAAGGCTGCCAAGGTGGTCCCCTGCACATAGGAGGGGCCTATGTCAGCATACAATCTAACCATATCTTCTAGTGAGCCTTGTTTTTTTGTGAGGGCATATAGCCTCTTTACACCATTTATTTGCATTTTCAAAAGCCAATTGCTTAAGTACCACCTGTCCAGCTTCATGATGATGTACACTGTGGGAGGCTGCCTGTAAAAGTCTACTCACAAAATCTTGGAAAGACTCATTAGGCCCCTGTCTGATAGTGGTTATATCCAATGTTTTTTTCCCTTTCAATGGGAGCTCTCTCCAAGCTCGCAGGGCCGCAAGCTGTATCCCATCATAAGCCGATTAGACATACGTCAACTGGTTAACCAGACCTGCCTGATTGTCCTCTCCAAGTCGCAGAGAGCAGTGGGAGATGAAGAAAATTGAAGAATAACAAGAAAGAAAGGTACATACCACAATTATGCTTTATAGCTGGGACCAGGTGGGACCATAGCCTGATGAGCTAATGGCTGCCTGGAGCACCATGCACTCTTTATTCATAGTGGAGGACAAACAAGAAAGAAGGTGGGGTAACTCGTGCTATGTGGCCTATGTGGCCTAGGCGAACGCAGCATTGATTGTTTCAAGAAGCGGCCTGGGAGGAAGGGAACAGGGAAGGATACAATGTAACTGTCTCCCAGATCGTGGCATCCAGGGTCTAATCTATGGAGGAGAAAGGGAGCAAGGAAGAGAAAGGGAGGAGGTAAGAGACGAAGGGCCATTTCAGGCTTGGCCAGGGGCACCATCTTCCAGAAGCAATCTTTTTTTTTTTTTGTACCTGGGATCAACCTCGGGACCTTGGGCTAGCTAGGCAGGCGGCAGAACACTGAGCTAAATCCTTGGCCCCCAGAAGAAATCTTTACCTGGTCACTGCCAAGTTGGAAAATGACCACTCCTAATCATCCTCAGATTATATCTGAAATCTTTTCTTACCCAGCCGCCTCTTGTCTCCTTTTTTACCACCTCTTTTCAACCTTGGTTGGGCTTTGTCTTTTTGTCTGCTTGGCAGAAAACCCCTGTTACTTTTGGCTGACCTATTTGTGAAATCTCTGTTCCTCACCCTTTATGTGGCAGAACTAAGCTCCTAGTTGGAGTTTCCCCCGTGACCCAAAGCTCAGTGTCTGCTTGACCATGCAAGAAGTTCTTGCTAAGGCTTGTCTTTGGAGCTTCTCCAGCCAATGTCAATAAATCATTCCATTATAATTGCATTTGGAATTATAACATCTGGTTTAATAGTGTCATATTACACTCTGATCCCTGAAGGGGGCTCTGTTTGGGTTGTAGAGTTCCTCGCACCATGCCTGTTTCATAGGAGAAGCAGGGTTCCTAGGATGGCTGGGTAGAGTGAGGATGTCTGTCTAGGTTTAACGATAACAGTGATGATCTTAGTGCTGCTCTCTCTTTGTGGCACCTCCCAAGCACTTCAGGGAGCAGAAAACTGGCCAATCTGAGGATGGGACAGAGTCCCCGACAGTTACTGGTGGGTGGGACAATGGGCCTTAGTACTCTTTTCTGTTCCATCACCTTGCTCTTGTCTTTCTCATTTACTTTATTCTGCAGAACTGGGTAAAGTATCACATGTCTCTCTCTTTCATGTTGAGTTTAAGGAGCAGGATGGTAGAACCTGGGTAGCCCTGAGGCTCATGCATCTCTTTAGTTCTCTCCATAAGCACACCTGAGCTTGTTAGCCCTTTAAAGCCTGAAGCAGAATGAACTTGTTCTAATGCAGCATTTTAAACAGATCTCTTTTCAGAATGTCAGGCATTAAAAGCCTTTATTAACATGGTTTTCAATCCTCTTTCTGCTACTGCACTTTGCGTTATCCTTCCTAAAACCTTGCTCTAGAGGGCAGATGTGATTACAGGGCAGGATTTGTCATTCCTGGGTCTCCAACCACACTACAATGGATTCAGTTGAAAACAACCACACCCTTCCCTTCAATAGCCAGTGAAGAAAGGACTCATCATGCAATCTTTTCCCAGCATGAACTCTGCCACTGCTGCTTCTGCAGGAGCATGGGGAGGGGGGAAGAAGGAAAGCCAGCAGCCCTTGTCATCGCAGTGCAGTCCATCACTGGGTGCCTGACACAGTCTCCAGTGGTCACTTTCGGGAATAGTCCAGTGCCACCCAAGAAGGGGTCAACTTAAAATAAGTGACTTGAAGCTAGATGACAGGTGGAGTGAAGCAAGTTAAAAAAAAATCTAAGGGTAAACTTTTCCCACCACTTGGGCAGGTGCCAGTCTTCACCAGCCACTCACTTCATTCATTTCTGTTTGTCAGGAGCCTTGCTGTAAACTCCTGAATCAAAAATAAACTTCACATAAAGCCCAGCAGTATTAATGAGATGGACACCAGAGTGTCTGGTGAGCTGCAATGAGGTGATGGTATCTGGCTTTTATTAAGCAGCCTAAGTAAATTACTTAATGCTGGTAGAAATAGAAGCATCAATGTTATTCTGTTCTGAGCAGTGACCATACAGCTGCACGGCCCAGATCTTAGAGCAGCAGGGTGCGTAGGTGTCTGCATCCTACGAGCTGCTGATAGTGCTGAGGGAGGAGAGCATGTGAACTAAGGAGGACTGGCTGTTCCACACAGGGTGGCTCATTAGGGACCCCTCAACCTGGGAGGCAGCCAGAGTGCTCATCCACAAAGGAAGAAGCTGAAACAGAAAGAACAGAGTCTTCTAGTGACCCCAAAGCAGGACTGGGGCTCGGGGTCCCCCTGACCTCCTCTTGGCACATTCTGATGCCTGGCAGCTGTTACCTGGGGCAGTGGGTGGCATGTTCTATGCCACCATTTCAATCAGTTTCTTACTAATGTGTTTCTGGCTGGCCCAAGCAACTCGAAAAAGTAATTGGCATGTCTTTGGTCCCGCTGCTGGATTTCTTAAAATGATAAGAGCGTATACTTTCATGTCTAATTTAGAATGGTTCAGAAAGGCAGACTACCTGGGCCATGATACCTGTATTCCTGTATAATACTTTATCTTTTACCCTACCCATCTGAGGGTCCAGGGTTCAAGCCCCTGTTCAGGTGCCAACTACCACAGCCCTTGTGGCTGAAGGGTCTACAGAGTGAGAAATGACAGTGGGAGATTAAGAAAAGAATAAGAGATATAAGGTGGGGCCAGGTGGGGCTCTAACTCCTGGAATAGAAGACCCCAGGAAAACGCAGCACAGTTTATTTATAATAGGAGAGATAAGGGAAGTGCAGGGGGAGGTAAAAGGGGCTGGTCTGTAACTGGAGTCAGGAGAGCACCTACGGTCTGCAGGACGTCATGCTTGATGTTTTTTTGGCGAATAGGCGGGAAGACAGTCCTCTTCTTGGCCAGGCCTTGCTCCACCATACCCTCTTGTCACCTGTTTTCCTCCCATAAGGCCCTGGGAGGAGGCGAGTTAGGCCTGGCCATAGTGATCTACAGCACAGTGCTCCCAACACCCATGGATTAGGGGATAGGCCAAAAAAATAGGCATGGCAATGAAAGATCAACAGCCAGGATCTAAGGAAGCAGATAGGATCTGACCATTGGAGGTGCTTAGCAACATCTGGCCTTTGAAGAAGGAGTTCCCACATCATTTCTGAGAGCAATGGAGACTTGTACGGATGGGCTGACTAGTCCTGCCTATTCTTTTGGAGTGGAAGGGCACCACCCTAGCTAAGGGGAGGAGGGAGGGGTGGGAGTGTGAGCAAGGATGTCCACCTGTTTAGAAGAGCCATTTTCTCCAAGCTACCTTTGTCCTCAGTTCCACCTGGGAAACTGAGACAATTTAGCAGCATTGCCAGGGCCGAAGATGATATATCCTTTCTGAATATCCAGGTTAGCAAGACAGGCCCCAGTTTGGCTTTCATTTTTGCCCTTCTGTGGGAGATGGTGACGCCGGTCTCTTAACTCATCTTGAAGTTGGTTGTGGACAGGGCTGAGATACTACACACTGGCTCCCCTGTAAACCCAGGCTTGGCCCAACACCATCAGATGTTGGAGGATTGTCCACAGGCTTCAGTTAATCACACAAGACAGTCTCTTTCATCTGAGGATATCAAAGGATTCTGCAAAACTACAGGATGGTGCTGTCTTGTGGGCTATTTTTTTAAGTCCTCTTGGAAACCATTTTTTAAAAAGCTAACACCAAGAAGTTGTTCCCTGGGTAGTATACGACACTTAGCATTTTCTAAGATCCTGGTCATTCATCACAGATCAGACCACAGGCAGTGTAGGCTTGGCTTGATCCCAGGAAGTTGCTTCAGGCTTATTGTTCATTCCTTGGAGGGATCTTTAGGGTCTGAGGAGCGGCAGGTGGTGGGGTTGGTGGAGAGGATGTGGTGGGAGGGAGATGAGAGGAGATTTGTTATTCTGTGTTCCAGCAGGAAGATTATTCAGCCTGGAGACAGCGCTCATATTTACTCTGTTAACTGTTTGACTTTTCTCTGTTGACTTATAATTGACACTAATGGGTTGATGTGTCTGTTTATATTATTAAAAAGGAAGATGAAAAGACGCCCATTCTGGTAGCTGCCCTGAGTCATGCAGGAAGGCCAACTGGGACATTGTGGAGGAGCAAAGTGGGAGTTCTTGTTATCAGTGCTGTGGCCTCGAATCCCAAGGCTGAGGGGCACGGCCAGAGGTGGGAGGAAAAAGGGAACCAACAGGGCCCAAGGGGCTGGAAGCACCCAATCCCCAGTGCAGGGGGACATTGTGACAGGTCTGATCTTGCTGTGAGCCACCTAAGGTAGCCTGGAATCAGGGCTTTGGCTGTCACTCTTGGTTGCAGCTGAGTGTCCAAGGTACAAAGTAGAGATGTTTCCAAGCCAAAGCACAGAAGCAAGGACCTGCACCAAGCAAGGGTGGTGGGAGACAGGAGTCCAGGCCTCCAGGTAGTCAGGATGGGCAGGGGGCTGGGCTCCAGACTCATGAGTTACATTTAGGAACTGGGTATGTGTGAAGCCTGCCAAGTAGTGACTACATATCTGCAGGATGAACTAAGTCTGACTGCTTCTGGGAGCTGCAGACACAGGCAGCAGACCATCTGAGGACAGGGGCAGAAAGTGCTCTTAGTGTACTTCCCAGCCCACAGCCTGAGGGCCCAGAGCTGGACCAGCTAGGACCAGCAGCGAGCCCTCCAAGGGAAGAGGAAGAAGAAGAATGCCCTCCCTGCAGCCTGCCGTCTGCCTCTCTCCTTCACTGGAAAATGACTCTCTGAGGCTCTGGTGATATCCCCATTGCAGGAGGTTTGAGGGCTTCTCTCCTTTCCCTGGCCCTGTGCTGCTCTCAGTTACTCTGCACAGCTCCTGTCTCACATCTCACCTCCTGGATCTCTTTCTGTCTCTCTCATGTCTTGTTGGCACCTTCTCTGGGCCTCTTGACCCTGCCCGGCCGTCAGTGTGATTGCCCAAGGGTCTACTCTGGGTGAGTTTCTCACCTCTTACTCTGTCTGTCCTGGGGTATCTGGTCTACTCCAGGGGCTCTGGCATCAGTGAGCTTGGACTGCCCTGGTGAGATACCATAGGCATTTGGTTTAAACAACAGAACTGTCTTTTCTCACAGTTCTAGAGGCTGGAAGTCTAAGAGCTACGTGCCAGTTTTTGGTTGTAGCCTTCCTTCTGGCGGCAGACAGCCACCTTCTTGCTGTGTCCTCATGTGGCAGGGGACTTTAGAGGGTGGGTAGGAGAGAAGGGGCAGGATCCCTGGTTTGTTTTTTTTCCCCCGTTTTGTGAGGATACTAATTCCAGCATGAAGACCTCATCCAAATTATCCCTTCAAGGCCTCACCTCCCAGAACGTTCAAATTTGGGGTTAGGACTTCAGTTATGAATTTGGGAGGGTCACAGTTTGGTCCATGTCTGCTCCTTTTAGTGATTTCCTAATGTACACTCTTTGCTTAGGGTTCTGAGTGATTCATCTATTTGTATTTCCAACAAACATGTAGTTTGTTAGAAAGATGGCTGTCTCCATCTTTTGCTCAAACCCCAGCCACATCCAATGTTGCCTGGATTAACTAATGGCACCATAATTCCTCTAAGCGCAGGAGTATTCCCGTGTGGTGCGGAACCCTGGGTTTCATTTTTCTCTCAGGTCTGATTTTGGGTGGTCCAGAGCTTTCCACCACAGCTGGGCTTCCTGTCATGCTGAGCACAGCAGTTAACAATAACACGTGCCAGGCTGAGGCTGCACCTCTCCCCTGCTCAGGCTGAATCGACTCAACCCTGGGAGTCCAGCCTGGGAGGTCTTTAAAAGATGCTGATGCTTGGGCTGCACTCTACCAAAGGAGTCTACATCTCTGGGAGGAGCCCCAGCAGCCGCAGATTCACAGTGACATTGGAGACCTTCTACTCTAAGCTGCTCAGCCTGGGAACTCATGTCGCATGTGGTCCAGCAAGGCAGGACATTCTTCTCTGGAGCAGCAAGCTCAGGAGCTGCCCTGTTTGAGTTCTTTCTCTCCTGTCTTCCCCAGTCCATCCATGCCTGAAGCCTCAGCTTGTTCCCTACCTTTGGCCCTGTCTCTGCTCTGGGGACTGCCTGCGGATTGACCCTGGCACTCTCAGAAGACTTCAACTTTGACCTCCTCTCTGACATTGTTTCCTGGCAAGCTGGTCTGGTCTTACTAGCATCCCTTTCCCAGAAGGGGCTGGAAATTTCTTTGCTATCCTTTCAAAGAATCACTGTCATCACTGTACATATGAGAATATTCATAACATGCTGTTGCAGTCTGAGCTCAAAAATGATTTAGATTATTATTGAGTCCTGCTGATAAAAACAGCAGCTATTTTTAATGATCAATTTCCTTCTTTCTTTGGCTAAGTTAGAGGAGGAAAAAGGAGACATGTGGCTTTTGTTGAACAAGATAACTAATTTACCTTCTGGCAATTTTCTGTGCTTTATTTGAGGTGAGGACAGACACCGGGCAATATGCTACCCCCAGGACTGGCTTGGACAAGAGTTTAATTTAGATTGTGGCATCAGACTGTGTTTGTTTTCTGAAAACTGACTGCACTTTTGAGACCCTTAAACCACAATACATCTTAGGCATTCAATATTAATAAGACAAGCAACCCAGTAGAAAACATGGTAAAAGATATAAACAGGAAACTCACAGACTATGAAATAAAAAATTACCAGTAAACATGAAAGAATGCTTAATCTTTATAGAAATCAGGGAAATACTAATTAAAAGTTTTTTTTTCAACAAGCCAAGGGTGTTAATAGGCAATTAGAGGGATAGGAAATAAGGGAATGCAAAATAACCAATAAACAAAAAGAGATGCTCATTGTCACTAATAAGCAGGAAACTACAAATTAAAAGTGTAATTTTTCACCAGATTTGAAAAATTAATATGTTGGTAAGGATATAGGGATATATATTATATATGCATCTACATATACATTATATATGTATACATTATATTACTGGTGGGATTGTAATTTGTACTATATTCTGGGCAGGAATTTATCAGTATGTGTTAACATTTTTGTCAATATATATTCAAAAAATTTTTATTAATGTATGTTTGTTTTGATTAGGGACTTTTTGGAACTCCACTTTCTCCTAAGCATCTCATCAGGGCAATTTATAACAAATGTGAAATGATATTAGTAATTTGTCCAATACAGGATTCTAAATAACATTTTTTGCCAGGCACAGTGGTGCATGACTATCACCCAGCTACTCGGGATGCTGAGGTAGGAGAATCCCAAGTTCAAGGCCAGTCTGGACAATTTAGTGAGACTTCATTTCAAAACAAAACAAAACAAAAATTTAAAAGGGTGATGGGAATGTATTCATTGGCAGAGTACCCCTGGGTTTGACCCGCAGTACTGGAAAAAATCTCTTTTTAACCCTTACTCAGAAATATTCCACTCAGTTTTGGACGGCAACCACAAAACAGATTTATTTGCTTATTTTAAACATATTAAAAAAGGAAATTGGAAAATTTCAGTTTATCACTTTTATAGAAAGACCCCACCTGATGTTAGATAAAAATCTAATAAAAGAATAAAATTAGAGTAATTATGAATTAGTGTCCCACATTACAGCTCAGCACAATTTTTCTGTAAAAGACCAAGAAGTAAATATTTTAGTCTTTGTGGGCCACATGGCCACTGTCATATGACTTAACTCTGCTTTGTAGTATGAGAGCAGCCACAGCTAATATGGTAGCAAATGAATGGTGTTCCAATCACATTTTATTTATGGATACTGAAAATTGGACTTAATGTAATTTTCAAACGTTGTGATACATTATTCTTCTTTTAATTTTTGTTCCTCAGACATTAAAAATTACAAAAGCCATTCTTTGCTCAGGGGCCACAAACAAACAGGCAGTGGTTGGATTTGGCCTGTAGGTCTTCGGTTGTTAAGTCTTTTTCAATATTAGTCTTGTTTCTTCAAAATTAGAAATTGCTCTAGAACTATTTATTTTAACTTGAAACACTAATCATTTTCCCAAACTAAACACTGAAGGAGAGTGTCCATTGCACAATCTGTTCAGTTACAGCTGTGTGCCCGTCCTCTGTCCTACTTCCTTGGGGAGACAGAATGTGGAGGTTGATGTGGAGGATAGGCCATGGAAAGAACAGTTAAAGGTCAGTGCAATCCTTCTCCTCTGCTTACAGTGTACACATCTGAGTCACAACCAAGGATTGAACAATTCCACAGGCTGCTTTCTTAGGCCACATCTTGATGGTTTAGTTTTGCAGCAGCATGTTTATCACTTGTCCTAGGTCAGCCAAACACTGGGCATTGGGTGAACTCCATCAGGCTGTGGATATGATGTCCATGTACTCCTTCCACAGAAAATCCTCTTTGCTGAAGGACTTGGGTCATGTCCATAAGAGTTGCGTTTGTCACTCAGAGAAGGAGCCATGGTTGCGGCCCCCACGTGTGGAGGTGAATTTGTTATTACCAGTGAGCAGCCGCTGGTTTTCTGATATGCTCCATGGCTATGCCCACTTCCGTGAAGTTGACTGAGTAGCTTTTGTCCCCCAGAGTTTTCCTAATGCTGTTGTGTAGCCCATCTCAGACACTCGAAGGAACAGAGCCTGCCTTCTGTGGTGATCTCAGTCATCCTAGACCTGTTGGTTTCCTTGGCGCTTTCTTGGTGTCTGCTGCCCCTCGCTCATCCTTCCCAAGGTTGGGATGAGAGAGGATTTTAAGACCATACTAGAATTTCACGTGTCCATCTTATGCTCAGCAATTTTACTTCTTAGAATTTACTGTAGCAAAATTTTTATAGATACATTTCACTGCACCATTTTTTATGATAATAAAAAATTACAAACAACATATTCATTAACAGAGGAGGACTTAAACAATGTGAATATGTAGGGATTGTTAGAGCTGGTCCAGAGATGAGATAGATCTACAGGTTTATTAAGGTGCATGAAAAGTATCAGAAGGCTATAGTTGAGTGAACAGAAGAAAACCACAGATAAGTAGGTACAGTTTGATGCCATTTCTATAAAACAACTAACTCAACCACTGAAATGTAACTATTTCCATCAGTATGAGTATATGGATAGCCATGCATGGAAACACACCACATCTTGAAGGATTCAAGCCAAACTGAAACAGGTGGTTCCCTTTGGGGAGCAACTATGATTTGAAGTTCTGACAAATACATAACATTTTTATTATGAAAATGTATTTGTGGTCATGTATGTAACTACAAATATGTAATAACTTCTTAAAAGAAAATTAATAAAATAAAGAATAAAAAAATTAAACACTGAGACACTGGTAGTTCTGACAGAGCCCCATATGATATATGGTCAAATACATGGTGAAATGTTTAAATTAAAAAATTTATTACAGTAAAAACACATTGCCATGAATCCCGTTCAAAATACTCCCTCTTGATATGAGCACACTTATCTTCTTGCTGCTTTTTGAAGCAGTTCTGGAAGTCTTCTTTTGCAACTTTAGTTGCAGAGTCCTGGGTGCTTTGATGTCCTGAGTCTATTCCAACGTTTGCCTTTCATGGTCATTTTTACTTTGGGGAAGAGCCAGAAGTTGCACAGTGCCAGACCCGGTGAATAAGGTGGATGAGGACGCACTAATATATATATATATATATATATATATATATATATATATTTAAAAAATATATATATATTTTTTAGGTACCGGGGATCGAACTTGGGTTCTTGTGCTTGTGCAGCAGGAAGCGAAACCACTGAGCTAAATCCCCGGCCCCTAACACACTAATATTTTTATGAGTCCATCTTTCTGTTGGATGGCACACGGCAACAAGATTCACGGCATTTTTGATCACATCTCATAAAGACGCTCACCAAAGAGACTTTCAGAACTGCAGAAAGTGGCAAGAATGATGGGAAAAATGTGTTGGAAGCAAAGTGAAGAATTCTGAGGGGGATTAATGGCACTGTAATGTATCTTCGACTGTAAGGACTTTTCTAAAATTCAGAAGCCATCGAGGATTGCCCATCTCTAGACAGAGGCTTCATGGAGGACCTCGGCTCTGGTCCAGGCTACAGAGCCACCAGGTCTCCAGGGAGGCGATGGTGGACCCTGCAGCCCCCAGGGTAGGAAGACCAGGAAGATTTCCTAAGGCCTGCCGTCTTGTGTGTGCACTGTCCGGTGGGAAGAAGGTTGTTCTGCAACAGGAAAGCGTCCAGAGGCATCTGCAGGGCCTCACACACCCAAGCTGTCCAGTTGCCACCTCCGCAGGGTTCGATTACCTTCATTTCAGCAGCTCTTGCTCTTTTAAAGTCTGACACATTTAGTAAGAGCTGGGAAGCAGGACTGGCCTTTGGGGTCAAGGAGCCTCATCCTCACCATGAACCTCTGGAAGGAAGGCTCGTCACTGAGCAGGGGGCCTTGAATCAGTGGCTGGTTTCAGGAGTCCTGGTCTTCTAGAACCTGAAGCCAGGCGCGGGAGTCAGGTCCTCTGCTGCCCTCTTCAGGCAGAAGAGGACACTGCACGTTGCTGTTGGAGTGGGTGATGCTTACTTTTTCAAGATTTTCAGAGTGCAGTGAGCAGCTGAATCTACCAAAGCCAGAGGGTTTTGCTGGTTTTAAAGTTTTCACACTAATGTTTCAACTGGTGGTTCATTTACTATTTTTAATTGACAAGTAAAATGTATATTTATGTTGTACCACATACTGTTTTGCTATACATTGTGGAAAACCTAAATCAAGCTAATGAACCCATATGCCTTACCTCTCACACTTAGCATTTGTGTGTGTGTGTGTGTGTGTGTGTGTGTGTATGTTGAGAACACTTAAAGCTTACTTTTACCGCCACTGTCAAGTGCACAATGTATTGTTGGTAATGTAATCACCGTGGCATGTGCCACAGCTTTGAATTTACTCTTCCACTTGAATTTGGTGTCCTTTGACTGACACCTTCCCCAGCAGCTTCTGGAGACCACACAGGACTCACTATGCTCCCTTCTGCTTCTAAAAGTTTGACACTTTTTTTCCCTGAGTTTGACTATTTTTAGATACCACATCTGAGCGAGATCATGAGGTATCTGTATCTTAGCATATGATTTATTTCACTTATTTTGCCTAACATAATATTCCGCAAGTTCATCCATGTTGCTGTAAATTATATGGTTTCATTCTTTTAAAGAATGGATGAATTACTGTATACTATTGTGTTTGTGTATGATATCCTCTTTATCCATTTATCTGTCAAAAGACACCTAGATTGACTCCATATCTTGACTGTTGTGGGGCAACAAACTTCAGTGGACTGATTTTATTTCCTTCGCATTTCCAGGTTAATGAAATCTTTCTACACTGCACCATGGGAGCAAGGCAAGCCTCTGAAATACGTTAGTTGCAGGCCAGATAGGCTATTATATTATTAAACTACTGAATGTTATCATGTTAGAGAGTGCAAATAACAATGAGAGTGTTAAATTTGTTAGTGAGAAGAAGGTATGTGATAATGATAAAAATGAAAATCAAGATAATTTTGTAAGTCTAAATTGGTAAGAAAATGACACATTCTAT
>NW_004624905.1:853809-880107 GCF_000247695.1 Heterocephalus glaber
AGATGAAAGGTTGGGAATTTCACAGATTTCCTCTGTCTTTGATTCTA
This sequence comes from Heterocephalus glaber, assembly GCF_000247695.1. Next base: position 853,857 of record NW_004624905.1, read on the forward strand.
ATTTCATTCAGTGACAGTTAGAGAATATATTCTATACTTTGAGTCTCATAACTTTTTTTGAGGCTGATTTCGTGGCTTAACATAGGATTTATTCTGAGACAGTTCTAGGTGCATTTGAGAAGATTACATATTTGCTATTGTTGGGAAAATTATTGTTAGGTCTAGTTAGTTTATTATGATATAGATTACTTTAAAGTATCATCTTATATAATCTTAGATATATTACATTATTGCAATTATGTAAATATTCTCAGCAAAACATTGGGGAAGAACTCAAAGATTTTAATAATTAATACTACTTGGTGGGACTGTTATTGGCATTCTGCTCTTATTCTATTTCTCTATATTTTCCAGATTTCTTGTGATGAGCACAAATTAACTAGTGATGATAAGTTAAAAATGAATTAATCAGGATGGATGAGTATAGGGAGAAGTATGGCTAGAGGAGATGATGATAAAGTTATGGTAAGATTTATAGAGATTAATTTCTTACCACACTGAGCATTATCCAAACAGCAAGTCCTCAGTAGCTGTTTGTCGAATTGAAGATGACAGCTTTATATCTGTAATTTCAATTTTATTTGTCCAAATAGTAAATATAAAAATAAAGTGTTGACTGGTTGTTTTGGCTTTTACATTAAAATAACCAGACTTATGATTTCCTAAGTGTAGGAAATCAGGGGGAAAAAAATTCTCAATCTTTGAAATGAATTTCCTAATATCTGCCAATATTCTCTTTGCTGTTGTCAGTTAAATTGCCTATTTTTGGATTTGGCAGCTTCATAGTCAATATTTTCTAGTTGATGATACAGGAATCTTAATTAAGTAAAGTTTTGTTGGCTGTATTTTGGTAATTGTGTAACATACTGTATTAGGTCTTTTTAAATTCCCACCCTATGAAATAAATATGCTTAATAGTTTGTGATTAAATTAGAGCAGAAGGAAAATACTTATTGGTCTATAGCCACATTTGGTCTAAAGAGATCTCAAAAAAAAAAAAAAGGAAGATCTGGAATGGCTTGAAAAAGAATATTTTCCTATAATTTTTGAGAGCTGCTTTAATGTAAATTTTGCAAAGCTTAAACAGAGTATCTAATCATTGCTGTGATTTACAAGAGCACCATTCTTGCTCACAAGCAGAGTATTTGCGGAATCAGCATTTCTTGAAATAGGGCAGAATTGTAAATTGCGGTGCCATCTGCAAATCAACTAATAACATGAGAGGCGATGCCAGTTTCTATGCCTTATAATTTGGGATGATTCTCATCACAACTGTGAGTGGTTCTATTGTGAAAGCAAGAGGAACAAGTAGATTACAGTCTCATTTCTTTCAAGACTGCAGTCTAGACTGCAAAAATTTGTTTTAGGGCAAGCTTTAGCTTTCTCACCCAGAGAAATAAAATACATTTCTCCCAAATCACATTTCCTTTTATTTCTGGATAATCATTCCCTCCAGGGAGCTTCTAAGGTATGGCCACATTTATGCAATTTATGATAGTGAATTCAATTAAAAATTCTCCTATCAGTGCCTGCCAAGTTCCTATTCCTAATAAATCTGCTGTGTTTGAGAGAAACAGAAGTCTATAAGACTTTTTATTGCATCTCTATTACAAGAGCACAAAATAGGAATTTTCCGATTTGCTAAAATGCACTGTGAATTCAAATAAAAATCAAATATCTGTGGAGGTCTCATCTTGCCTCATTCTCTTGCTGCTCTTAAGATTTTTTCCAGTTCTTTTTCTTGGACTAGACATTGAGGTCAGAGCGTGAGTTTAGGAATGAAATGAATTTCAAGCCAATGGTTGTTCACCTAAGGGAGATGAAGTGACAAGTTCTTTATTTTTTCCCTTCCAAATTCTTATAATTTTTGTGTACTTAGGAGGATTGTATGTGTGTGAGATTGTGTAGAAGATCAGAAGACAATATTGTATATTGTTCGATTGAAAATACTTGGCCTGCCATTTTATCCTTTATTTTTCTCTGAAAAATTATCTTTGGGTTTTTTTCAGTTGTTAACATAGAGTTTCAGGACACCAACAGAACTGCTCTGTACCAAAAAAGCTGTTGGCCATGTCCCCATTGAATTTGGAGGCTGAAGGCTTTAACAAAAGGTCCGGAGGAGATGAATGCCACTGGGGCAACGTAGAGCTGTGGGCATCTTTCAATCAGTGTTCTCGAAATGTTTAACTGAATATATCTGGAGGAGAGGCTGAGCGGTCTGGGGAGGCGGGAAGACACGGAGACACCTTGTCTCTTTAGATCTGGCCCCAGACTTGCAAATTACACTCAGTGCTATGGTTTAAAATCGACCTCTCCCCATCGCAGGTCATTTCGAGGGTTAATATCTTACTGCTGCAGTGCACGGGAAGGGGCAGTGGGAGGCGTTTGGGTTACGGAGGTGGAGCCCTCAGGAGTGGGTTAATGGTTTTCTGCAGGAAGAGGTTAGCTCTGCCCCTTTCCTCTTCAGCAACCGCTGGCCCTTCTTTTCTGCCATGCACTGCGCAGCTTGAGGCCCTGACTGGAAGCCAAGCACCTGTCAGTACCATGCTGATGACTTTCAGACCTGTGATAAACATCGTTCCTTTGTAAATCACCCAGTCCTAGTATTCTGTTATCACAGGCCAAAGTGGGCTCAGGCACAGCATAACAAAGTTCCTGACATTGATTAAAGGTCCTAATCTCTTTTGCTTTTTCATAAAAAAAAGGAAAAGATAACGTGGAAAAAACTTTTGTAACCGCCAGGCCACATTTAAAAAATGAGTGATATTTCATTGTATTTGCTTTATGTCTTTCCCCTCTCAGCATAAATATTACACACACACAAGAGGGACTGTATATCCCCCACTCTGCCCAGGGCAATATTATCATACATTTGAACACAAATCTAGTTCATGTGCTTATGCTTTTATGAATCTATGAACAATATGCCACAATGCTGTGTATCTTAGGAACTTATGTAAATGACAGTGCAAAGGGCTCTTTTCACTAAATGTATTTCAAGTACCATCCATGTAGATCCACATGGCTAATTTATTTAATTGCTATTTCACACTTCATGGCATTCCTCACCACAGCACAATGTATCTGTCTGTTCTCTGATCAGTGAGTATGAAAGCATTTCCAGTTTTCACTATTGCAAACATTGCTGCACTGTTCTGACTATTTCATCATTCAGTATGGTAATTGTGAAAGATTTTTGGGGAATGCCCTTTACCAAATTAAGAAAGTTCTTTTCTATCCCTTGCTTACTAAGTGTTTTAAACTCTTCTTACAGGCAGCTTTTCCTTTCCTCCTGGGCTTCTCTCAAGTCCAAAAGTTTATCAACAATGTTTCTTCAGTTTAGATACTGTGCTCTATCAAAAATAAAGATTTCACAAATACAGTTTTTCCATTTCATTACATTTTTCTTAATGTTTCAGTTCATCTGGTTAACGAGTTCCCCAGAGAGCTGCCCAACTAACTCACCTGTGAATCTGCCTTTATCAGTTTATGATGTCCAACATTAAAATATTCTTTTAATATCCAGTTTAAAAATTAATTTGTATCTTAAAGACTTCCATTTAATTTATAATAATTCCTTTCTTGTTTGTTTTTGAGACAGGGTCTCACTATGTAGTTCAGGCTGTCCTTGAACTGATTGTATACCCCAGGCTGGCCTCAACATCCTGGCAATCCTCCTGCCTTAGCCTCCTGAGTGCTGAAATTACAGGCATGTGCCACTAAGCCAGGCTATAATTTATAATAATTCTAACCATTTTTGGGTAGGAAAATTCCACCTAAAATCAAAACGGGAAGCTCTTAAAGAATGAAAATTGTTATTACATACTGAGATATTTTTGCACCCTACATAACAACACTGACTTACTTGGATTTAGTATATATTTTTTTCAGTACAAAACATATATTTAAGGACATATGGCTCAGTGTTAGAACCCTTATCCAGCATGCCTAGAATTAAATCTCCAGCACTACAAAAAAACAAAACAAAACAAACAAAATAAATACAGAGGACTGAATTTTAAAAAGTGGTCTTACTATAAATACTGCAAGAGCTAGACATTTAGGAAATAAAGTAAAAATGAAATAATTTTTACATCTTTACCTATATCCTCCGTACATTTTGTGCTTCACAGCGAAACTGGAATGGTATAAAGCGTCCTGCACCTGCCATTTATTGTGCTAGTAATGTGAGAGAATTGAAAATAAGAATGGCACAGACAGTAAATATTTTGTATTTTTCTCACAGGCTGGAAGCAGGTGAAGCTTCCCGTGGATGCCACTCCCACAGTCACCACTGGAGGGCAGCAGCAGCCCCTTCAAATCCCTCACGTCACAGCTTCCAGTATGGCGCCCTCTCCAGAAAGTCTGTAATTACGTGGAGGGGTTGGAAGAGAGGACAGACAGTATTTAGAGTACGTCCTTCAAAATATTATTAATACAGTACTGTGTAGTCACAGTGATGTTGATGCTACAGTACTATAGATGTATGTATCCTTCCAATTCTCTCACCTCCCCCAAATAAACATGTTTTTCCATCTGTGTGGGTAACTGTGTTATGCACAAGTACTCGCTTTATTTCAAATCCACCACAATATGAGCCAAGACATTGTCAGATATTAAACAAACACAATATGAGAAGCATGACCATGCAGAGAGGCTGTAACTACCATTTAGGTAACAGAAGAAGTGTCTGTTTCTTTGTGGATGTTTTCTTATTGGTTACAGCTATATCACCTTCTCAGGGCATGAAACTCTAAGGGAATTTCCTTAGACTCGTGTATGCCTGTGGAGCCACCATATTGCCATGCAGTAACGCCTGCATGTGTTCAGATATAGTTAAGATGCAGAGTATTTCCTACTTGTGGTGCTCCAGTGGCACAATCAGTTAGCACAGTACTTACATGGACTATTTCCTACTTGTATTGGGAACTCAACTCATCTTTGAAATGGCTTTTGCTTTCATAAGATAATTGTGCAGACTGGCCTGGAATTTGGGCCTTTATTTGAGAAGACCCTTAGATCTTTAGGAGAACATGGCCTCAAATATTTCCCCAATGGTGAGCTTTGATCCTTGAAATTCCAAATATAGGCAACTACTTGGAGTCTGTCTTAGTCACTTTTTCATCACTGGGACAACATACCTAATAACTACAGATTACCTGGCTCAAGCTTTTTAGAGGATTCAGTCCTTAGACAGCTGGCTTCAAGGCAAGAAGCCTGGTGGAAGGGCCTGGGTGGAGGAAAGCTGTTCACATCATGGCAGTCAGGAAGCAGAGAGGGAAAGGAGGAGCCAGGGACAAAAATACACCCTCTGGGTCACTCCCCCAGTGACTACCTCTGACCAGGCCCCACCTCCTCACGGCACATTATGCTATTGAATTATTAGGAGGTGAATCCACTGATGAGTATATCCCTCCTTCCCGATCCACTCACTTTCCCAAAGCTCCACCTCTGAACTCATCAGACTTTTGGAGGACATTCTAGATTTAAACAGAGTCTTTCCTGAGAGAGAAATGCTTTAATTAGGTTAAATTTAGTTATCAATGCTTTTTAAGTTTGTCTAGTCTGGGGATACAGTATTATGCGGCAAAGCACAAGATAAATTTGGCATATCTTCTTGGGGATCAGGTTGGTGTTTTGGAGGTTAGGCCCTTGCATGGCCCTAAAAGGGCACTGAATTAGGAGTCTTTGAACAGAAGAGAGACAAGAGCAGGGTACTGACTACCAAGGAGGGTCAAAGGCATCATCTGTTTTCCAGTTGGTTCATGAAATACCTAGGACTCCTTGGTCTCTGGACTTCTACCCTGACAGTCCCCCTATTATTTTGGCCTTAATTAAATCAGTCCCCATCTGCAAAGGAGCCCATACCATCTGACTGTGAGGACTTAGCATTTGTACTCTGCCACTGGAGATCCTGCTTATTCAGGACCATCTTCCTCAAGTCCAAGCCCTCGGAGTGGAATTGCTTTGAGATACCCTGGCACATGTTCTTAAGTCTTCAGAGCCAGAAGCCGAAGGCTGACAGATCTGGTGAATAAGGTTGTAAAAGGCACACTGCAATGTTTTTACAAGCCTACCTTTCCTTTGGATGGCACTTGGCAGCAGCATTCACTGTATTGTTTTTTCATCACACCTTGGGAAAACACTCAGGAAAGAGGTCTTCCAGAATTGCTTCAGAAAGTGGCAAGAATGATAGGATAATCATGTTTGAAGGGAGGGGGAGTATGTCATGACAATGTGTCTTTTACTGTAATATATTTTTTCATTTAAACAAATGCTATATGTTTTAATTAGCCCTTGTAAATATTTTGTAGAGTTTTGGGACCTTTTTTAAAAAAATTCTTTTATTGGTACATTTTAGGTATACAATATGTTTACATTTATCATTGGGTGCTTGTATCTCTACATGATGTATCTTGGTTCTTATTTTTTCCCCATTACCTGTGTGCCCTTCACTCCCTCCACTCCTCACTATTTACATAGATTTTGTTTCCATTTTTTTTCTTTTCTCATAATTTTTTCTTTCCCTTCTTTTGGGATCTTTCTTGATATCATGTCCAGCCTCATGCCAGAAACCACACAGATGGTTAATGAATGGCTATTAAATGTCTACATTTTTCCTTTAAAAAGTAGTGTTACCTGTTTTAAGTATTGAGACAGGGTAGGTGGTTTGGGAATCTTGAAAGCTATGATTTTTTTTTTTTTTTGTGGTACCAGGGATCAAGCCCATGGGGACTCTGCCACTGAGCCACATCTCCAGTCTCTTTTATTTTTTATTTTGAGATAGGGTCTCTCTAAGTTGCCCAGGCAGGACTTGACCTTGCAATCCTCCTGCCTGAGCCATCCAAACTGCTGGATTACAGGAATGCATCAGTATCTCCAGCTGCTTTCTATGATTCTTAAGCCTGTTTCCCTTCCCCTAATCCAACCAAACCTCATAATTCTATAAATTTTGGGAAGACAAAGTTGCTGCCCTTGGCATTTTAGTATCAAAAGAATGTTTGTTTTAGCCAGGCCTAGGAAAACAAGGGTCCCCAAAGTTCACAGAGCAGTTGCACGGCTGGCTAGTTTTATTTCCAGTTAATGGTGTTTGTATTTGTGCTTTTGCAAATAACCATGAGAAATCAATCATTAAGCATGGACAGTGTGAGAAAATTACTGACAGGGTCTTAAAGCCTGGCTGGGGAGGGCTGGGGGTTTAGCTCAGTGGTTCCGCTGCTTCCCTTGCAAGAGCAAGGTCCCGAGTTCGATTCCCAGTACCAAAAAAAAAAGCCTAGCTGGGAGTGAGGGCCGACTCAGTGACTGCACTGATGGGAAGGAGTTTCTGCTGGGCACATCCTACTGAATAGGATTAAGATTTGGCAGTGCCTGGTGTTAATGGACCTCCTGCCCCTAACTGCATTCAGAGAGCACCATTTCCATTTATGGAAAATTACCCCGCTTGATTCATCCTGCAAGTAGGAATGCCTGAGAAAATCCTCTGTTCTAGGTCTCTGAAAGACACATTATTATAGTGGTGAAGAGGATTCAGGGAGCAAGATTTGAATCCTGCCTCTTCCATTCATTTGTTGGAGGATCTTAGGCAAGTTATTTAATATTTTCTTCAATCTCTCTCTCTCTCTCTCCCCGTTTTCTGCCTGTTAAGTGCAAATACAAATGATTCCAATTGTGTGGGTCATTATGAGACTAAATGAGCGGTTGGTAGAGTGTTTCACACTGTACCTGGCAAGCGGAAGGCTCAGTACTCTTTAAGTTAGGACAGGAATACCCTGGAGTGGAGCAGGTGCCAGCCCAACCAGTGACTTTCGGGCTTTCAAAATGATCTACCTAACTCTCTGGAGGAGCAAGCCAGAATTCTTTGGGATTCTCACCCCCTCTTTGGTCAGCAACTCTGCAGATTTATTTTTCCTACTTATTTTGGGCTCAGTGTCTAGTGATGCCCAGCTACCTGGCTTGCAGGTGGGTGTGGAGCTGGGCACAACCTACGAAGAAGCTGCCCACGACACCTGCTCTGGCCACAGCCTGGGCCAGTGAGAGGGGCGGTCAAGACCCCAAGTTGATCCTCATCCCAGAATTCTGGGTCCGGAGGGGAATTTGAGGTCTCACCTCTCAGCGGCCAGGGGCCCAACTCTTTGAAGACAGGGCCCACGCATGGTTTCTTTGTATGTGTCATGTAAAGAATCTCGAGAGGTGAATGCGTGTGAGGATGTTCATTTTGGCACAGGGGACCCTCGGGCGAGGACGGCATGAGGGTGGCAGGGGGCCCATTAGTGGCCCCAGAGGAGTCCGCTGCCTTTGGGGCCTGGTAGCTCTGGCGATAGAACAGCTCCTGCCGAAACAAAGGAAGCGGTGGTACAGCCGTGTACAGTCCCCGGGGGACTGTAAGTGGCCGCACTGTTCCCATCTGGTCTTCTCCATTCACACGCTTAACTGGAGGCCGAAACAGAACTTAACGATGAAATTGCCAGGTTTCCCCCCTGAATTTAATTTTTGTCAAGGACAGGGAGGGGCCCCTGCGTTAAACGTCTGTGTTTCAGGTTTTGAGACCACCAGCAGATGGCGCCAGGGCTTGGTTCTTAATTGAGTCCGTAGGGCACCGGAGAGAGAGGCCGCCCAGCGCCTCCCTGTCTGGATGGCTCAGAAAATCAGAACAGAAACCCGGCTGCAGCGTTCCTGGGGTTAAATGCTTTTCTCTTTTCATGTGGCCAAGAATTGAGTTTCTGGCTGTGGTGCCTCACATTTCCAGTTATCGATTCCTCACCAGACAGAGGGTCTCCCTGCTGGTGTGGTCTTCTTACTTCGCCAGCGTGAAACAGAATAGTTTGGAGAGGGATTTTGAATAAATAAGATTAGAACTTTCTAGCAAGATCATATTATTTGGGAAATAGTAGATGTTTTCGCTCACACCACAATTTATTTTCTCTTCAGACCCTTTTCACTGATCTGCTGTCAGCCACCAAAACAATGTCGCTGAAGCCAAAGATCCCAGCACTTTCTGCTAGGAAGTGTTGATACTTTAAGGGTGAATTTCTAGCACGATTAATAAAAATAGCCATTACAACATAAGAACTGCCTAGATGTCTGCTTCTTGTGTTCCAGAGTATGCTGGGCACATAAAACTTAGGTCATCTCCGCAATACGTAATCTTTTGGGTTTGTATTCTATGATCCCGTTTTTTAGCTCAGAAAACTGAATTGTAGGTTCCATAGTTTGTCCAAAGCCATTTAACCTGTGGACAGAGGTTAGCGGTTGAAACCCAGGCCATCTGACTCCAGGCCCTATGATGCTCATTATGCCTCACAAAACACGACTGTGGCAGATACGTGGGTGCCCTGGGACAGTTCAGTGGTCCCAGGTAGTTTGGTGTGCTGAGAAGCACTCAGGTACAGAGAGGTGAGAGGGCCTTTAGTGTTCATTGGAGAGTCAGCACTGTGCTATATCTGGTGGCTTCCTGTAAACTTCAGAGACCTGCTGGATCTGAGCTGTCCTCCCCTTCTCTCTTCCACTTGCTTGTTGCTCTCCAGGTACCTTTTTCTTTTTAGAACTTGCCAAGCCCATTCCTACCCCAGGGCCTTTGTACCTGCTAACCCCTGACTGGCATGGTCTTGCCTTGAATTCTTACACGGCTCACTGTTTTCTCTGAGAACACAGTGCAGACAGTCTTTTCTCACCAGAAACCTAATGAGGCTTTTCAGGACTCCTGTTATATTACTCTGTTCTATTTCCTTTATTGCTGTGGGATATCTCATATTATTTTTTTCAGTTATTTCCTTGGCTTGTTTACCTGGGTGTTGCTTGTTTCCCCTCATTAGAATGTAAGTGCTGCAAGGCAGGGATTCTGACAGTCTGGCTCGCTGCTATAGTCCTAGAAACTAGAAGATTCTAGACCCAGAGGAGGTACTTTATTACATTTTAAAATTATATTAATATATGCATATTGATTGCGCAAATGAATAGGTTTTACTCTAATGTTTCCCTACATGCAGACGTCATGCTTCGATCATATCCACCCTCCCCTCTGTCCCTCTTTCCCCTTCCGTCATACTACTTCTACAGAGAGGTGCTTCATCATAGTTATTGAATGAATGTGATGGGAGAGTATTGCCAAAGCTGTAGCCAGGAAGCTTGAGTGGAGGTAGAGCAGCCAGGCTGACACACAACAACCCTGCCAGCCCATGGTGAAGGTGGAGGCAGCTTAGCATAGCGGTTAGAAGGAAGAGCTCTGGGCTGGGTGTGTAGCTCAGTAGTAGAGTGCGGCACCCACTAGCCATGTGACCTAGGACACATTATTTAGCTCTTTTGTCCCTGAAATTTCTCACCAGTAAGTTGACCATGACACTCATATAACAGTGGTGATGGTAGCTGCCTTGAAATTTAGGTGAGTTAGATATGGAGTGCTTAGAATGGTGCCCAGCACGAGGTGCTGTATGAAAAATTGTGAAACAAAGCACAATTAAGCAAAGCGTGTGGCTTTAGAAACTCAGGAAGCTGGAAATGCTGGTGCTGGAGAAGGCGTGGCTTCTTGGAGGGCAGAGTTGGATTGAGGAAGGCAAGGAATCTGAGGGCGCGCTTGTCTTTGCTCTGTTGCCTAACTTCTACCTAGATATTTACTCAAGAAATATTTGTTTATTTATCTATTTACTTTACTTAATAGCTATTTAGTTATTTTCCAACAACTGTTTATTGAAGATTCACTCTGTGCCAGTGCCTGGAATGTAAGCAATAAAATGATTAAAAAAACAAATAAATTTCACCAATTCTCCCTTTTTAAAAATTTTTCCTTTTTTTGGGGTGAAGAAGATATTCTTTGTTTTTTCCTTCCTGCTTATTCATTTGGATTCATGACTTTCATGTTTTCAAGAAATATTTATTGAGTGTGAGCAAAAAAGTGGTTAACAAGTGATCTCTCCCAACTTCTACCTTCATCCTAAAGTATTCTATAAATTCAGTACATGTAATGGGTATATATACTTAAAACAATGGTATTGTTTAGATTTAACATGCAGAATGATGCTCTGAAAAATCCACAATTTCTTCTTTCTCTAAACACAGTCTTTCTTGTCCCAGATGGGAGGGACAGGATGGGGTGAGTTTGATGAATCTTGACTTGGCTCTAGGTGATTCTACTTGGCAGACATACAGATTCCTCACTCTCTGCCCTCAGTTAGATTCAGCCAACATGCATTGAGCAGTAAAGTTAAGCAGAGCAGATGTGGGTAGAGAGGGAAATAAAAATGACATTTTGACCTCTGGTGCATCTAGAAGAAGTTTAGAATTAATAGTGTCCTACAGCCTGCAGTGTAGAGTAGGCAGCCAAAGAGAACCAAAATGGGAGTAGAGAGAGGACCAGCCAGAAACCATAATCTCAAAACACAATGTCATGCAACAGAGTAAACCTGGCCCACAGTCCCTAGTAGGCTTTGACAGAAGTGGCAGCGCCAACTCTGAAAATAGGACATACAACTCAGTTTTATACTAGGGGAGGTTGTGATTTGGAGAAAGGGTTTATGGGAGACAAATGGAAAGGTGTCTCCTTTCTGAGGTGAAGAGACATCAGAGCTTCCTTATTGATCCAAGAGAAATAATTACAGTGACATGGTGAGAAGTGTCAATGCACTTCCAATACAAGCTCCAGGTTGGTTTATGAAATCTCACTCATGCCCAGGACATGGCCTCAGGACACAATGGCAAATAATAACTTTTAATTAAAATGCATAAAACAGAAGCATCAATGGCAGCTCATGTCAGAATCAATACAATGCTAATTTCTAAAAATTGTGTTTGCAGGCAGTCAGGAGGTTGGGGCAAGGAATTCCATGACAAAGAGCCTTTGTGAAAAGGACCTGACTTCCGCTTCCTGTGGTTGGCTGCATAGGTCTTGGAGATCTCTGGTTCAAATCCTTCATTGTAAGGAAGATATGTGGAGCCCAAGAGAACTGAGAATGTCATAAAATAGTCAATACTCAGGAATCTGAGTTTCAGATGGTGTTCATTCCAGCGACACTTTCTGAGTCCTAGAGTTATTGGTAGGAGTGTCCTTCCTCTCCTCAGATGTGGTGCCTGGATCCGCAGCCCAAGTTGTTGGAAGAGATCGTCCCACCTGTGACTCAGATGTCTCTAATCTTCTCACAACACATGACATGACATCTTCCATGCCTGAGTGCATCTCAATAAAGATTTTTAATTGGCAACCTGTAGGGTGACATTTCTAAGCAGAATTGCTTCTTTGTGCCTGCAGATTCCTGCCTGTCACTTGGGTCAGGCAGAGCCAGCCTCACAATACACTTTCTCTTCCTGAAATTAATTCTCAGGGAGCGAGGAGGCCTTTCTCGATCCAGATGAAAAAGCAGGCCCTACCTTCTTCTCCTTTAACATAGTTAGAACGCAATATAATTCTGCAAGAAATGGAATTTTATTTTCATCCAAGTGAGATCACTTGGGTTAAATGTTAGAAACCAGAGTAGGTTGTGTGGGGTTAGAGTTACGTGGAGTTTCCATCAGTTCCCAGATCTTCATCTGGAATTTGGGCACAGAGTTCTGGAAACTCTGATTTCTCAAGAAGTTGCTTGGCACTGGTAGCTTTGACTAGCATGGAAATGAGAGATGCCACAAGTCTTAATTGCATTTGCACACTTAACTGGTAGATTTTATCAAATCATAACAGTGAAGAATGTTGTAGTTGCAGAAATGCGGCAGTGAGGTGCTCATGGGAGTTTATTCTCAAGGATGGCCACTGTCTGCCCCGTCCCAGGTTCTATCTGAAACTGCTAGCCTTGCCCTTGCTCACAGACTGTGGAGAGGCATCCCCAGAAGCACCATGGCTTCTGGTCTCCTGCTTATTTGGTCTACTCCCAACTGCCTAGATGAAGTGTGATCAAAATATATGAATACTTAAATTTAAAACATTTACTTCAGTAAAAGACACATTGCCATGAAGCCCCTTCAAAATACTACCCTTTGAGATACACAGGTATCATTCTTGCTGCCACTATTGGAAGCAGTTCTGCAAGTCGTTTTTCGTGTCTTTGTTACAAAGACTCACGAAGTATTTAGAGGGGATGACAGGTGCTCCTTAGTCAGCAACATTAGATAAGGCAGTAAGGCTTCACCCTCATTGTTCTAATATAAGTGAACAGGAGAGCATAGTGCTGAAGAGAAACCACCAACAGCTGAAAACCATCATCTTGATGGCTCTTCCTATCAGGATAGCTGGTGGCCCAGCATTGCCAATGAGCATTAAAGTCGCTGATGCCAAGTTAGGGGTTTCATGGGCTTAATTCTATTCAAGCTCAAGGAAAGAACCCTTGTTGGATCAGCCAGTTTTTAAAGAGTTGATTGGCAAGAAAAATACCCAATCATACATTTGCAAAAATTTTGTAATTATTAAAATAATACATGTTAATAATATAAACATTTTACAAGTAGGAAATTGCTTCATTTATTTCACAAACATTTCTTAAATATCATAGTATAATTTTTTAATGCTAGAATTACTAATTCAGAAAAACAAATATAAAAAAGGGTTGTTAATAGTGAATAAATTTTTCAGTATTTTCATAAAGAATTTATCATATGCATAGTTTTCCCAAAGGTTTTTTTAGAAAAGAAAAACTTCTGTCCCTATTTGGAAATGAAATGTACAGATATTATATGCAGCTTTTGTTTGAAAAACAAAAACCTGTTAAATCAGCCTAGCACAGTTTGAGTTTTTTTAATCATTTTCCAAAAACATTGTTAAAGTCCTGTGCCAGACACAGTTTAGGCATTTGGGATACAGAATGAAGAAAGCAGATGAAAGCAGCTGCCTTTGAGAGACAGGTAGTAGTGTAATAATTAAGTCAGGCACATAACTAATACGCGAGGGGAGGGGACGTGTGATGGGACAAAGTGGAACAGGGTAGGGAGGAAAGGGAGTCCAGGCAGAGGGAGTGGCTGATGCACAACTGGAAAGGGTGGTTGGGATAGGACTCTTTCAAAAGAGGGCAATTGAGCAGAAACCCAAAGGAAGTGAAGGAGTGGGGCTTGAGATGCGGGTGGGCAGGATGTGTCAGACAAAGGCTATGACAAGTGCACTGGCCCCGAGGTGAGGACAGCCCTGGGCCCAAGCAGGGTGGGTCAGGGAAAGAGGCAATGGAGATGAGCACAGACATGATATGAGGGCCCTGGAGGGCTCTCGCTGGAGGTGTGAGAGAACCTGAGTTCATGTCTCAAAAGGTGTGGCCAGCAAGGGTATAAAGACTAGACTGTGAGGACAAGGGTGGAAGCAGGGAGGCTATTTAGGAGGCTCACACAGTGTCCGGATGAGAGAAGACCTGGCTTGCATTGGGCTGGAGCAGTAGAGATGGAGAGAGGTGCTAGGCTTTTGCATAATCTTGAAGTTAGAGGCAATATGATATCTGATGGACTAGATGTGGGTATAGGAGAAAAAGGAGAGAGGGCCGGGATTTAGCTCAGTGGCACCCCGCCTGCCTCACAAGCGCAAGGTCCTGAGTTCAATCCCCGGTACCAAAAAAATAAAAATAATTTGGGCTGGAGATTTAGCTCAGTGGCACTGCGCCTGCCTCAGAAGCACAAGGTCCTGAGTTCGATCCCTGGTACCAAAAAAAAAAAAAAAAGAACATATAATAGAAAAAGGAGAGTCAAAGATGACTCCAAGGTTTTTTGTTTTTTTTTTCTTAAGCAATTGGAAGAATGGACTTGCCTTCTACTGTGACGGGGAGGACTGTAGGAAGGGCAGATTTTTGAGGGAAATAAGAATAACTATGTTTTGGAAGTGTTATAATCAAGACATTCAATTGACTGTGAGTAGTTAGCTGGATTTTAGAGCTGGAGTTTAAGAGTGAGGCTGGGTTGATTTATTGCATTTAGATAAAATAAAGAGACTAGATGAGATTATCAAAAGAGGAATAAATAGTACCAAATCTAGGGCTAGCCAAGGTTAACATTATGGCAATTTCTTCTTCAGATTTCTCTCTCTAATATAAAATTAATGCATGCCATAGTTTCTGATACTATAATGCTCCATAATAAACCAACTAACATTCATTGGTGGATAACATTTATTTTTCTTTCTCATGGGCCTATTACTTGTCTGGAGTGTCTTTTCTTAGATTGTGGCTTGACTGGCTTAGTTCAAGATTTGGGTTGATTTTGTTCCTTTCCACTGTCTTTACATTCTTCTTGGGTCAGGAGCTTCCAAGGACATATTTTTCTTGTGGCAATTATAGAAATACAAATGTGTGAGCAGACCCATGTAATACCTCTTAAGGGGTTGGCTTGGAACTGACAGTCACTTTGGCCATATTCCATTGGCCAAACAAGTCATATGGCCAAGCCCAAGATTAATGAGGCTGGGAAAGGTCCTCTCCCACCCCAGTGTACTCCAAGGTCAAGTGGAAAGGGCAAAGTGAAAAACTGCAATAATAATTCAAGTTAAGACAATATACAATATAAAATTTTATATAATATGTAGGTTTATGTAATGAAATGACACCATATATACAGTTTTATACATCTTTTTACCAAAATATATAGTATGTATTTTCCATGTATATATTTTTAATGTCTACAATGTATTGTATTATATATATGTACAATAACTAACCTAATAAATCTCCTACTTACGGACATTGCAAATGTCCATAACCTAGAGGAACAGAACCAATAGAAGGTCTATATAATTATAAAAGGATCAGTTATATTGGCTTACCAGGTCAGAGGCTGGATAGCCCACAATGGCTCAACACGGGAGAGCCAGAGAATCCAGCGCTGCTCAATCCAAGGAGCTAGAAGCCTCAAAAGGGGACCCATGATGCGGTCCTAGGCTGAGGGCCTGGGAGCTCCTTGGAGAGTCACTGATATGAGTCCATATTGAGAGATGAAGAAGCTGGAGTCTGATGTCCACAGGCAATGGCAGCACAAAACTAACCATCACAGTTTTTTAGGTTATTTGTGATTTTTTAAAATTATGTTTTTATTACTACAAACAATGCTGAAAGAGACATTTTATAATGATATCATTGCACAATTTTCTGAATTTCAATTTAGGATACATCTCTAAAAGTCGAGTATCTAGGTCATCAAAGTGTAAACATGCTTAAATTATTGAAACATTTTGAAAAGTTGTCATCCAGAGATGTTATATCAGTTTATATTCCCATCCATAATGCATGATAGTATTCATTTCCTGACGCACTCCTCAAGGTAGAGTATTAGCATTCATTTTCCTCTTTGCCAGTTTGATGAGTGAAAAATATTCTTTATATCTTTTATTATCTGTAAAGATGAATATTTTTCATTTGTATATTATCCAATTGGTGCTTCTTTTTCATACTACTTGTTAGTTTTGCCTGCATTTCTAGCAAGGTGGTTTCTCTTTTTCTAATTGAGTTTTAAAAAACAGGTTATACTCCACATCAATAAACATAATTGTTATTTTGTTGAAATATTTGTGATAGATTTGGAAATGTAGAATGCATTAGTTTCTTTCTTTTTTTTTAAACCATAACAAATAATCACAAACTTGATGGCTGTTACTGTTCTGGAAGCTTGAAGTCTAAAAGCAGTGTCCTTGGGCTAAAGTCAAGGTCAGCAGGCTGGTTCCTCTGGAGGCTCTAGGGAAGACATGAGTATCTTTGGGAGGTATTATGGCTTATATTTAGATGTCCTCCCCAAGCCCCATGAGCTCATAGGTGGGGCTTTTGGAAGGTGGCTAGATCATGGGTGTGTGATACTGGATTATGGGTATGTGATAAAAATAAATTAGCCCACTGATTGGTTTAGCATAGTTGTGGGTGGTGGAATTACCAAAGAGGGAGGCTCTATCGTGAGTGTGGGTGGCACCAACCAATAGGCTTGTAGTCTGGATGGAATATAAAGGGCAAGAAGGAAGGGAGACTTGCTGCTCACTGTCTCTTGCCTACCCTACCATGGACTGTTTCTCTTCTATCATGCTCCTCTGCCACGCTGCTGTGCCTTGGAACCAGCTATGAACTGAAACCTCTACAAACTGTGAGCTAAAATAAGCCTTTTTTCCTTTAGCCTGTGGGTGTTGGGTATTTTGTCCCAGCAATGAGAAAGTAACTAAGGCCAAAGGCAGTTATTTAATTTTTATGTTGTCCAATCAATCATACAGTCAATATTTTTCTGTATAATCTCTTGCTTTTCTTATGTAATTCTTCCTTGCTCCATTTTTGCACACACAGTCACCTAAATTTTATTCTATGACCATTAGGTTTTATGCTTTCATTTTATTATATCTAAATCTACAATTCATTTGGAACTTATTTTGACATAAGAATGAGTTAGGAAGCCATTTATATATTTTCTAATTTCTAGCTTGTCTTCCCAACACATCACTGAATAATCTAGATCTCCCTTACTTCTTGAAATGCCATTTTTATTACATACTAATTCCGTTTTGAGGCCATTTCTGGAGTCTTTATGTTTTATGTTCCATTTTTCTGTATCTCTCATCCCATATCATTGTCATAATACTTTTTAAGGTCACAAGTCATTTCTAGTAAATCAAGTTACTTCTCAATTTTACTCTTTTAGCATTTTGGGCTACTTTTACATTTTAAAAAATTATGAAATACTATGAACACATACATAAATACAGAGATGATATAAAAAATAATAATAAAATTAACACCTGTGTTCCCACAATCCACCTTAAGAAATCTAACATTACTAGCACTTTTGAGGCTTCTGACTCATTCACCGAAACTCAACAGAGGACAGTATTATGTTGAATCTGGAGTTTAGCATTTCCTTACACTTCTCTTTTTTTAAAATTCTGTTTTGTATTGGGGAGAGGGTCTTACTATGTAGTCCAGGCTGGCTTAGTACTCACTATGTAGCCCCTATTGGCCTCAAACTCCTGAACCTCATGCTTTAGCCTCTCAAGGGCTGGGATTATAGGCAAGTATTACCATGCCAGGCTTCCCTGACTTCTGTTTGTAGTTCTAACACACATGAAACCACTTAAAAATATTCTTAATTTCCTCTACAAGAGGATTTTTACTGGAGTTGCATTATTTGTGGACTAATAGCATATAACTGGCATCTTTGTAATAGTGACTCTTTTTTAGCTGACATCTGATTTATCTTTCCATTTATTCGTGATTTCTCTGATAAGCTTGTCTTGACTTTTTTGTTTGTTTCAGTGCTGGGATCAAACCCAGGGCCTAGCACATACTATGTCTTTATTTTTATAACCTGCATGGAACAACCTCTGGTTATTTGATGCCTCTTTTATATACGGCACAGGTAGTCTTGTTTCTGGGCCTAATTCTAAAGTGTTAATCTGTGCACTTTTCTGCAAACACTCTTCTTTTTTCACTCTCCTATCTTGATCCTGCCAAGCCTCTGACTGTCCAATGGAACTATTAACCACCAGCTATGACTCAGTGTAAGATTTTGGCCTATATTTCTGGGAAAGGTAAGCAGGACAGGCCCTAATTAAGTTTAGTATTCAGGCCACTTGTAAGGGTTTTGATACTGGCTGGCCAAAACCCAATAAATCTCCACAATGCTTAAGAAAGAGATGAGTAGAAGCTGAAAGTTGATCAATTCCTTTTCCAACCTGGCTAATGATATTAAAGTGGTTCCCCTGCCTTTTATCAATGTTGCTATGGTTATTTTGGTGCAGTCATCTTGACCTAAAGATGTTTTGATGCCTACTAAAAGGAAATAGTTAAACTCATAGCTTAAGAAAAGCATATATCAATTCCACTTCTGTGAAGTCACCCTTCAGATATATTTGCAAAGGGGCAAAAAAGAATTTTATAGAAGTTTATTCAATGCAGCACCATTTGTAATAATAACAAATGATCGGCAGTAATAGAAGTATTCTTCAATAGGGAACTTTACTCACTATATATTCATACACCATAGAATATACTATACAACTATAAAAAAGAGTGTGCAGAATGAAGTACATAGTATGCTATCTCTTGTTTAAAACAGTAGGGGAGTTTATAGATATTTTGGACACATGCATAAAGAAACTCTAGGAATTCACAGGAAAATTATAACAGTTATATGGGGGAAAATAGTTGGATAGAAGACAAAAGTAAGAAGGGTTCACTGTAGATTTTCTCATTTTCTATTTTTAAAATTTGAGTCATGGGCCAGGGATTTAGCTCAGTGGTTCTGGCTCCTGCCTTGCAAGCGCAAGGTTCCGAGTCTGATCCCTGGTACAAAAAAAAAAAAAAAAAAAAAAAATTGAATCATATTGTCTAGTTAAGAGTTTTTCCTTATGTGATGTGTCCATGTAATATCTACAATAGGTATCTTCATTCCATCTGAGACCCTACTTGGTACCTACCCCCATCCCAGCCCACATAGCTTGTCTGAACCTAATCTTCCTGTAGGGATACTTGTCTGAATACTATTTTGGTGATTAAAATCATGGTACAGTATCATGAATATCTAGTTCAAAATGCTATCTTTTCTTCCTGGACCAGCACCACAGAGATGTGAGAAATAAAATTAAATTTCATTTCTCAGATTAAGAAAGCATGATGAAAATGTCACCCATTATTCTATATAATTATATGTGCTAATAATAATAATAATAAAAGGAAAGCACTGAGGGTTTGGCATGAAATTTTACATATTCACATGCATTTACTCAGCCAGTGAGTTGAGATTTGTCAGATTCTCTAATGTGCTGGCTCCTTGGCTGACCATGGTCAGCTTTGCATTTAGACAGACCACACTAGTCATTAGTGAGGAGAGGTGATAGGCAGGGTTTGGGCTGGGAGCAGCAGGAAGGAGAAGGAAGAGGAGGAAGAGCAGGAGGAGGAGGAGAGAGAGAAGGAGGAGGTGGAAGCGCGCACTCTCTTGCTGGGCTCTTTGCTGGGACAATGAGGACAATCTGTCCAGCCACCACTGGCAGGCTTGGGAGGAAACATCTGACCTTGCACAAATCCTGTTCTCTGTTGTTGGAAATGAATGTCACCTTCAAAAATGTCTGAAGCAGATGAAGAGCCAAACCCAGCAAAACAGCAGCCATGACTTTTGTTTTTCCTAATGCTGACTGCTGATCCTAGTTATATAGCTGAATTATTGGTGCATTTGTTTTGTCATGTTGCTATCTCTCAGCTCAGAGATCTAAGAAGGTGATAAAAATGAGAAGCCTAATGTTGAACAATATGGGCTAACAAATCCTGGTGTTGGGGAAGGGAGAGTGTTGCTGAGGACACTGAGGGGTGTGTGTGTGTGTGTGTGTGTGTGTGTGTGTGTGTGTGTGTGTGTTTTGGTTGGTCTTCCCAGGATATCCACAGCTATAAAAAGAGTCTTGGGAACTGCAAGAGTGAAACAATGATGAAACAATGATTCTAGACTCTTGGGTCCTGTGCTACACCAGAGAGAAATCTCTCTGGGATTGTTGGACGAGATTGTCTTATTTGTAGAAATATTAGGTCACAGTTTATTCTAATTTGGGGGTACATTGCATCTCAAAACTGATGTCTGATGTCCTGCCATTACCAAAATCACTCTATAGATGTGACCTCAGTGATGGTGAGCGCAAGTCTTAGTGGCTAGGGCTGGGGATTAGGTGGGAGGGGGAGTGGAGTGGGCAGGAGAGTTTGAACGGAGGGGCGAGGGGCTGAGCCCTGAGCAGTGTGAGGAGCAGCATATACAGAGAACCTGGGAGCCAGGGGGTGGGGATGGTTACCCAGAGAGGTGAGGGAAGGCCTAGGCCAAATTTCCCTTGCTTCCCATTAATGTCTAGTTCATGAATACCTAGTACCATTTGCATAGGGAAATCTGCATTAATGGGGGGAGTCCAAAATTTAACACAGACTTTCATTTTTCTGTTTCTATTGCAGATTCTACATAAGGATTCCTACAGAGACTTTGTTTACTTGGCTGACACTCTATTGTCTTTAGTAATCTTTGGATATTGAAGTGATTAAAGACTGCAATGTAAGGACACACAATATTCTGGAAGCATAGTGTAACCTTAGAGATGCTCACTTATTTGAGAAGCCATGTAGAGGGAAGTTTGTCACATCTTGGTGCAACTCAGCTGCTCTGTGACTCGGGGGTACGATTGGAGATATTGGTGAGGAACTGAAAACTCAGCCAATTAACTTTTATGGTTTGATATTAGAGTGTTATCCTATGTATATAAACACCATGTTCTGTATTTGGAAAAAGAGCTATCTTTTCCTTTGACAAAGGGTTCTTTCAAGACAGTGGTGATAAAGTAGCAGGCAATCAGTAAGTGTTCCTGAGGGAGTGACCTTGACTTTTATTTTTGAAGTCTCTGTTTTCACTTTTACATCATGATGAGAAAACAATGCATAATTTTTTTGATTAGTACCACAATAGCATTTAAATACAGAGGTCTAGCATGTAGAATTGTGGTTCCACACAGAGCAGACCCACGCCTTCATCCACCCACTCAGCACATGCTGAGGGGGCCTGTCATGAGCCAGGCACTGTGCTGTGCATTTGGGATTTGGAGACAGCAAGAACAGACCTAGTTCTGGCCTGGATGGAGTTTACACCCAGTGGGGGAGATGGTTGTCAATCAGATAACCACGAAAATACATATATTGTTTCAAATGTTGATAAGTGGTTTGAAAGCAGGCACACAGTTGTAGGAGAGCACATAATGAGAAAAGGAAGTTTAAACTGAGCTCTGAAGAATAGGTAGGGTTTAATCAGGGAGGAGGTGCTTAGGCTGGAGATAGGAGGGAGGGAGGATGTAGTGTGAGTTTCAGTCCTAAAGGAGCTTGAGAAACGAAAAGACCAGTGCTTCCAGACGGCAAATCTTTGTATATGATTTTGGCCATGTCATTAAACTTGATTTTGTTTTGGGTTTCTTATTTGAAAAATGAAGGTAATGATACTGGCTGTTATGATAAACAGTACTGTCTCATTCTTAATGAAAAATTGAGCAGCTTAGAGTTTTAAAATGAAAGGTGCTGTAACGGCATAAACCCTGCCAAAAGCTACATCTAATCGAAAAAAATAATAATAACTTGGCACTAAGCTCAGCTTTGTGCACAGAAGTAGATCGTGAAGGCCCATAGTGTTTTGCTGTGTGATGGAATCATGGTGAGGTTTTTTTTCTGAAAATCAAAACTCAATTCCTCTAAAGGAGAATTGTGAATTCCATTCCTGGTCTCCCCTTTGCCGGACAGGATGAGTCATCAGACCGGCACTGGTGAAGTCAGTGCACAGATGGAGATTTTCACCCTCTATTACCTTGTTTAAAAAGATCTTCTCTTTGGGCTCTTTATCTGAATGGATGTTTCCAGCCAGAGTTATGATGTATCCTGGGCTAATGTGATTTTGTCAGGAATCCATTTGGAAGGCAGGTCAGAGGTGGTCCTGTGTGGAGGAAGGAGATGGGATTCTTGCCCCCTCTCTGTGAATCCTGCAGATTGTCACACACAGTTTAGGGCCCAGCTGATGCTGAGCCAGGTACATATGCAATGAAAATGAGTTCCAGGGCAAAGGTACATTTTAATGTAGAAACAGGGCTCCCTTTCCCTGAGACAAGACCTCTACAGTGGAAAAGAGGCTGGACACAGTCATTGGAGCCTCTTCAGTGTTTGTGACAGGCACACGGCCAGGGCTGAAGGTAATGGCAAGATCAGCCCTGCTGCCAGCCTAGATAGCAGGCCAAGCAGTGGCTCCCTCAGCTGGAAGCCGTTACTCCCCAGATGGACCTGTGAGATGAAGCCCTGAGCTGTCCCTAACTGCTTGCTTGGGGCACTGATCCATCTCCAGTGAGTGTCCCAGCCCCTACAGAAGAGATGGGTGGCAGCAACTTCAATCTCCAGCATCTTAGCCTGGCAGCCAATTAACCTGGGAGCTGTGGCCAGGTAAATCGAAGAGCAGGAGACAGGCTAGACTCCCACATAAAGGGAGACAGCCCACAGTTCTGGAGCTCAGAAGCACTCATGAACCTAAGGTAAGAACAAAAAGGATGTGCATTTTTGTTAATATTTTTCTAGATATTTTGTATCACAGTTCCTCTGGTAATGGTTCAATTGATTATAAAGATTTGGAGATTTAGAAGTAGTTTTCTTTGACTGATAAATTGGGAGATGAGACACTGTCCTTCTGTGAGTCGCTGGGCGAGGCTGACTTTTGAGTGGTCTGGACTGGACTAGGTTTATGTTAAAGGTAAAGCTCAGAGGTTGGGTTAGTCATTGTCACTCAGCCTAGGCTCCAGTCTCGTGTTTATAGGCATCGTCTTGTGACTTATGAAATCCAAGACTGACTTTTGTCTTGTGCTTGGAAAATACCACGTAAGAGTATCTGGTCGGGGAGATCTTACAGCTGGAGTCAGATGAATGTGCTTCCAACCTTAGCTTCACCCCTTGAGTTTCTCTAAGTCTAATTTTCTGATCTTTAAAATGGGCATAACAGCATTTACTTTGCTGTGAGAACAAAATGATACAACTAGTGTACTTTTTTCTTGAGATTAGCATGTGGTGAATACTCCACAAATGCTTCATTAGTTATTATTATCATTCAACTAATATATTAAATGCCTGCCATGTACTATACCTTGTGAAAGATGCTATGAAGTATTAAATGTAGTTTGAGACAGAAAATATAGGAACATGATAAATAAGTGTAAGTACAACCTACTAATACCAGTGAGATATAATTACAGTTAAAAACAGAGGGCAGATGATAATTAGGAGTTCAAAGTCCTCTGAGTCCTGGATTAGTCAGAGAAGACTTCATGGAGGAGGTGGACATTGAATGGTGTGGAGTTAGGACTAGGATTCTAACCATTTTGCCACTATTTCTTAACCCATAAACACCCTGGTTACAAAGGCTGGATAAGAGGCTCACCTGGAGGTCCTAAGAAGCTGCCCATGGGTTATTTTACTCTTGGCCCAGCTGTCAGCTAACATAAGATGATCCTTCCACAGGGTAACCACCGTGTGTACTTGCAGATGTTGCAGCCTTCCTTTTATTGAAGCCTCCATTGCTGAGAAATAATTCTCTTCCTTTCGTTTGGATCATGCTTTATTGATTATCTGATCTCTATTCCAGGCTAGGTGCTAGAGACAGAGAGACGAAAAGACCTGAGACCCAATCATCGTCTGTTTCTTTTGGCACCTCACCGTGGAGACTTTGGATTGCAGAAGGAGTCAGAAGTCTCCAAATGGCCAGACTTTCCTTACCAAGTCTGCCGAATTGAAGATGAAGGAGAGTGGAGCAGTTGGATGCCCGAGTCTGCAGCAATGAGTACTGTGGCCCTGTTGAGGTTTGAATGGGGAAGGAATCTGTCATAATCAAGGGAAACTTCCTCTGTCTGTTCCTCTGCTTGTATATTGACCTCTGCCCCCAGAGCAGTGATGTCTGCCCACTCTGTTCCCTCAGGAAGTAACAGAGAGAGTGCTTCTGTATTTGTCTTCTTTTAGATGGTCCTCCCCAGTTGCCAATCTGACTGTCCAGGCTGTGGGTCCTTCACCAGGCCATATTTATGTGTGGTGGGGTCACTGTGCCTCGAGGGATGGTTCAGAGCCCACCCTGACCCATCTCTGTCTGTGTTCAGGAGCAGGAGACTCCATTTCATTCCTGTCCAAGTGGACTTCCCCATTCTCCTCTTGTAGACCCTGGTCATGCTGGTGGGTGAGCCAGGCCTGGTGTCACCGGCCATGCTGCTGGGTGAGATGGGTCATTCTATCTCTCCCAAGATTAAGTTAAGGAAGGCAGGGACTGGAAGACAGAAGATCATTTCTGCCTAAGGTATATTTTCTATCCACTGTTGCAGAGTTTTGTGCTAGAGTATTAAGGCTCATGCTTTCATTTGTATGATGGGTTTTTGTGTAGTCAGTTCATCAGCCAGATCCCAGGGCGAGGGAGTGAGGACATCCTGAATTCCAGCTCCTTCCCCACACACTGAACAACAGTTCCACTTCAGTGTTGGGGTTTGGTAAAAGGTAATGAATCTTTGCACCTCACAGCTTTTACTGTTTGGCAACTGTGGCAGAGAAAATCTGTGTTCATGAAGTCTATTTTTGTGTGCCTCCTTCTGAGCACACGGGAAACCATACTTTTAATGCAGGAGTCTGTGACACATGCTGGCCAGTGGGGTGTGGTGTGTCCCTTCCTGGCCAACGCAGTCAAAAAGTCCTTTCTGACTCTGGGCAGGACATAGAGGTACAGCAGAGGCCGGAACCTGCCTGCATCATCAGTGTAGGCTTCCCTGTGTGCACAGTCACCACGGAGACCTCCTACTCCAAGTGAGAATCCCACTTCAGTCTTTGGAAGAGAGCTGCCCTGGGAGCCAAGAGACACCATGGAGGCACAGTGTAAGGTGAGTGAGAAGCAAGCTCAGTTTGGTTAACTCACTGGGATTTTTGGCCCTGCAGCATAATCTAGTTTATTCTGATACAGCAATCTTTTTTCCTTCCTAGTATTGCCTTCTGCTTTTTCCTGGACTCATTGCTCCTACTGTTTTTTTTTTTGTTTGTTTTTTTGATACTGGGGATTGAACTCAGGACCTTGCGCTTGCAAGGCAGGTGGCGGCACCACTGAGCTAAATCCCACATGGTCCTATTATTTTACAAGTAGGGCTTCTGCAGTTCCACGTTAGGATGCCTCATACCTACTTCCTTATTTCTAGCTGCTGATTCCAGTTTTCCCTAGATTTTCAGAAAGTAACGAGAGGGTCGCAAATAGAATAGTGCCTAGACCTTGTTTACACAACACAACGAAATTAAATAAAAAAGAAAAGATAAAATAATACTTTTGGTTCAGACACATCTTCCTAATTCCATGTAGATGGCTGAGTTCTCTTAACTCTGACTTGACATGACAGTTACCTGGAGCTCTCCTGGCAGAGGATTCAGTTCCCGTAGGGGATGGATACTTTCATAAGAGAGAGGTTAATGTCTGCAATCACCACAGCAAGCAGTGTAGTAGCTAAAGCCTGCCCTCCTTCCTTCCATAGCAGTTTAGAAAGTGCCCCTTTGCTTCTGAAAAATAGTGTCCAGCTCTTTTCTCCTTTCATCATAAGGGAAACTTGAGGATAGTATTTATAACTACAGAAATGGAAATAGAAGGCTCTTTTATTTTTTTCCTTCAGAACTGAATTAGCCTCCTAGCCCTGCCGTAATAAGACACTGTTAACTCTATCTGAGGGTTTAGCACACACAAATTCAACCAACCCTGGATTGAAAATTTTTTTTTTTGTATTACATTCTTTTATTGGCACATTGTAGGTATACAACACAATTACATTTCTCATTGGGAATTG
>NW_004624905.1:885744-918608 GCF_000247695.1 Heterocephalus glaber
GAAGCCCCTACCTCTGGGCCGGGAACAGCGGGACTCAGTACCTTGGTCTGGTGGTCTGGTGTCCTCTGCGTCTTTGTAGTGTGGAACCAGGTGGCTGCCCGTCTGCAGCGGGGTGATTCGGTGTCTTCCGTGCGACTCCGGACCTCGGTAGGGCGTGCACAGACCTTCCTGTGCAGCGGGCTGATTCGGTATGTTCTCTGCGACTCAGGACCTCGGTAGGGCATGGGCAGACCTGTCTGTCTGCAGCGGGGTGATTTGGCGTCTTCCACGCGACCAGGATTGAAAATACTTAGAAAAAGACTATTGAACATGTACAGACTTTTTCTTGTCATTGCTCCCTAAACAATAAAGTATACAACTATTTACACAGCATCTACATTATTGTAAGTAATCTAGAGATGACAGTGTACACAGAAGAATTGTGTAGTTACAGGCAAATTCCCTGCCATATTATGGAAGGGACTTGTACACAGAAGCATTTTGGTAGTGGAATAGGGGTCTGAAACTGATCCCCTGGGATACTGAGGAACACAGACTGGGTGGCATATGTGATAGAAACTCATTTTCTTCCAATTCTGGAAGCTAAAAATCCAAGATCAAATGATGGCAGGGTTGATGCCTGGGGGTGCTTCTCCTTGGCTTGCAGATGGTGGTCATCCCACTCTGTCCTCACAAGGAGAGAGAGAGAGAGAGAGAGAGAGAGAGAAAGAGAGAAAGAGAGATCTTGGGTATCTCTTCTTCTTATAAGGACATGAGTCATCAGATTAAGACCATACTCTTATGATTGTTCTTGATCATATTATCTCCCTATAGGATCTGTATTCAAATAGATCACATTAGGGGTCCAGCTCCATCCTGATGTGTGGGGACAGGTGTGGGTCTACACATTGCAAGAGCCTGTGAGGCCACCACTGATGGGTCCCACTGCAGGGAAGATTTATAAGCAATAATGGAGGCTTATGTTCTATATATAGTGAGTGAGTCCTTTTCTACCCATAAGACGTCATTAACCCAGGGACAACTGCTGATTTGGTGAAAAGAACGAATTATAAGCACAGCGATTCAAAGGAAGTCAAAACTCAACAGTGATGGCAGATGTCATGATGTTACTGCCTGTGACTTTCCCTTCCACACTTATTTCTGAAAAATAACATTAAAACTTTTGGGGTTTAAGACAAAAAGAAAAATATGCTTGAGAGCTTCTTGCCTGAAATACTTCCATTGAGACTTCCATTGAGGGAACAAAGGTTTCCTCTTACAAAGTCATTTGTTTGATTAGTTTTCTCCTTCTCACTACTCTAGTCTCTGTGGACCTGTTTGCCTTTACAGGAGTGGGTGGGGAGGGGATGAAGTCTGTGGTACTGTGGGAAATGACAGTGAAAATCCTGTGTGTGTGTGGGGGGGGGAGGAAGTGATCCCTTCACGGGAAGTTGGGAACAGCAGCCCAAAGGCCCCTTAACTGCTGGTGATCAAACACACTGCGCCTCCTCTCGCTTGCTTGAGGCTTTTGACAAAAATCTTGCTTTTGTGCCCTCCTATGCACACCTGGGGCCTACTCCCCAAGGTCTCAGAGGTGCCTTTCTCCTGAGTAGCTCATCCCAGGGAAGAGGGCCCTTGATGTTCCTGCCTAATCCCATCCCTCAGGCTGCTCCAAGATTTCCAGATGCAGCACCTCCAGCTGCCCTGGGAGTAGTTGCCTTGGGTTTGTGGTTACTCTCACTGTTCACTTTTGTTTCTGAAATTTCTCAAACTTCACTTTAATGCATTGGTGCTCAGCTGTTTGCAGATAGCCTTCTCATCTACTCTGAACTCAAGGAGATCTTTATGTTATAAGCAGTCCTGGCTCTGTCTTGGAGAAAAGGGGAGAAACGAGAGCAGGGCACAGAGAAGGTAGATGCAAGATCCATGCAGCCCAGCAGGTAAGAGCAGACCTGGACTCAGTCCTCTTTTAGCCATCCATGTGGTTTTTTTTTTTTTCCCCTTCAAAAAAATCACTCTGAAGGTTGTCATTTTGGTACATTTCCCACCTCCAGTGAGTTCTTCACTTCTAAAGCTCAGTGCGACTCAAGTTCCCGGTAGAAATCCAATAGGCTGGTAGTATCAGATGCTCCTGCTGTTTCTTTTTTCCCAATCCAATCTAAATTTTTCCAAGCCAAGTTTCAGCATGACTCCCGCCTCTCCCCATGAAGTCCTTTCCAGGCCCGGCAAGCTGCTGGGTCTGGGTTGCAGACCAGTAGATTTACACTGTTCTTTTCTGATTCCATAGGGATGATGTAATCTCTCCCATTTCCTGGAGGACAGAAACCATGGCTTCCTGTACTCCCGACGTTTGTGTAATGACAAGAACACTCCAAAGCAGGTTAGGCACTCTTTGAGTAAGTTGGCCTTCTTATTTCTGGGGATAATTTTGACACTGAATATAGTTTCTGTGAAAAGGCCAATCGAAAAATGTGGTCAAAGCTCCAACAGCCATAAGACTTATGAGCTGGATTAATCTGCTTCAACTCAACATCTCGGATGTTCCCACTTGCATATCTGTGTCCCATCAGCAGCGACATTAAGTCAAGGTGAAGCTTCAGGTTTTACTATAATTCTCATTTTTGACTCTTATTCACTGGCATTTTAAAAGGCAGAATTAGAATAAATTTGGCCCATATTTAAAATGCAAACTCTTCTCCTGCCTCAGTCCTATTTCAGATTGTCTGAATAAAACTGAGATGATCACTCCAGGTATCTTAATGTTCATTAAAGGTAAATGAACACAATCCATGGAATTTTACTTACTGAATAGAAAAAATATAACTACGACATGATTTTAAAGCACAGTTCCAGACAGTATGACATGGAAATTTGGGAGATTAGATATCTAGGTGACCCAAATGTTTTATACTCAAATGTGTAATGCAGCTTATTTTCTAACCATGCTCATTTATCTGGTCTTATGATTCTTTCTTCCTAGCACCTTTTGGCTGTATCACACTGAATATGTGTTTAAATCCTTAGACTAGAGTCAGCGTGGGTTCAGTCACACTGAGAGGCTATGGAAGTGTAAAGTGAGATTTCATTCTGGCTGAGAAGCTCCTTGGATTTTCCTGCTTCTAGCCTAGGTGGCTTATTTCTCTCAATTTTTAAGATAGAAAGATGACAAAGAGTGGCCTCTCTCCTAGAGCTGCTGGAGATAGCTAAATAGGGCTGGTGTGGGTTGCTAGCTTATTAGGCCCTTGGAGTTTACTAGCTACAAAGGTTAGGGCAGACTAGCTACCATTCCAAGGTCATAGCGTGAGTGGCAGCTGGTCAGGAAAGATAACTATGACAAGATGGGGAACACGGCAAGGTTATTATTACAAGAGGTGTCACCCAGATAATGATGGAACTTAAGCCATGAAACGTATCATTCAAATCATGACCCAGCCCCAAAGGAAAACCACCCTATAGTTCCAGGATTTATTGTAGTGCTGTGATTGTTTGGTCATTAAAATGTCACCTGCAGAATGAAATAGTTGGTAATGCTGACTATAAAATGAAATAGTTTTTTAATTCCTCTCAAAATATTCCAAACGTTATTGAATGACCAGTTTATTACACCTCTGGAGAAATAATTATGATTTAAGGGCTGTTTGAAATTCAGAACCACCATTTTCTTTTTCTTCTTTCTTTCTTTTTTTTTTTTTTTGGTACCGGGGATCGAACTCGGGTCCTTGCGCTTGCGCAGCCAGCGGCAAAACCACTGAATCCCCAGCCCTTTTTCTTATTTCTTTACCCTCCCCCTTTCTCCTTTTCTTCTTCTCTCTCTGTCTCTGTCTGTCTGTCTCTCTCTTTCTCTCCATCTCTTTGTCTCTAACGCTCATGAATAATTTTCTTAGGAATTATTTGAGGAACCATGATAATGAGGACTTGAATTTCCACACTGCAGCATACTATTGCTGATAGTACACCTATCTGTTTTGTGGCTTTATGTGGAAAGGCTGCCTTATTCCTGGGAAAGGGCCTCCACGAACTTTGGGAATTCTGTCTTCCACTACTTCTTGAGTGGAATACTATAGACATTCAGATCAAAATATTACACGTCCAGCAGGCTCCACCACACAATCACATTGAATTTCCATTAAAAGAGCTATGATGGGTCAGAAAATGAAGACAGACAAAATGTGGAAGTTTACCATGATGCTTAAAAGGAATAGTAATGGACAGTAATGACAGAATCTTGGAGGAATCACTGGTTATTATATAAAAGGCAAATGGAATAGATTTAAGGACTACCTATGGCACACCTAAGTTTTAGATCTTGCAAGAGTGACATGTGAAAAATGTAAGGAGACAGCACATTCTCTGCCATCTGGTCCCTTAGGCAGAGAGCAGGGTTGAACTGACAGAATATAGTGTAGTTGCATTACTTTGCAGATGTTGAGCTATGAAGAGGCCAAAGTACTTTCTTCCTATTACTTTCCTAATCTATTGCCTCTTTGATCTGCAGCCATAAGAGGGAGTAATCCCAGACATTAATGATAAGAAGTTAGGAGTATGTTGTTGATTAGAGAGCGCCTATACTTTGGTGGGTATAGCATCTTATTTTATTTTGGTTTCCCCAGCAGAAGCCATTGAGATAATACAGAAAATTAAATATTTTGGAAAAGACCGCAGAAAGTATGGTAGGAGAGTAAACGACACAGGGAGAAAGGCCAGCAATGAAAGGTTCTTATCAAGCAAGTTACCACTGCAGGTAGCCACAATTTAATCCCTTGGGAGACTGAGTGTCAGGTTAGAACCTGGGTCTCAGAGTTATCCCATCTGAAAGCTGAGGGAGGTGGGCTATTTCTATGCCAGTTCCCATCAGTCAGCAGTCAGAGGCTGCTCCTGAGTGTAAGGTGTCATTTCTCTGGCACATCTGGCCTGCTGTGCACTGACCTACAGTTGCTCCCCAACCCCAGCAAGTGAGTGTAGGTGCTGACAAGCTTGATGCACTATGCTCAGGTATCAGTCTCTCCATGGGTGCAGTGGTTTTCAGGAGCAGTTTCTGAGAGGTGCAGAGCTCCCTGCTGCACACGGCACGGACATTCTCCACACCTCTGGAATCTGCTTGTGAGTCTCCCATGGAGGCTTGTGAAAGAGTCTAGAATCTAGCACCATGGAATCTTCTGAATTATAAAGTCTAAGCACCGGTCCAGCTACAGAGCTCTTAATTGCTCTGCACTGGTGATTGGGCTGCTCTAACAAGACACTACAGGTTGGCAGGCTGAAACAGTGGTTCTGGAGGTTGGCAGTCCAAGATCCAGCTGCTGGCAGGTCTGGTTTCCAGTGAGGAGGGCTTGCTTTCTGGTTTATAGCCTGCTGACCTTTCATTGTGTCCCCACATGGCCTTTCCTCTTTACACAAGTGTCACTGGTATCTCTGCGTGACCGAGTTTCTTCCTTAGGAAGACACTAGTCAGATTAGATTAGGGCCCACTCTAATGGGGTGATTTTAACTAAATCACTTCTTAAAGATCCTACCTTCATCTATAAGCTCATTCTGAGGTGCTGGTGGTTAGGGCTTCAACATACAAATTTTAGGGGCTTACACTGCACCCATAATACCCACTGAGATCCGGAAGCCTTCAGGCTCACTAATAAATGAGCTGGAGCATTATTTGCAAGTATGGTAGATGATGCAGCCTCTGAAATTGGAAGAGGTTTACCAAGCACAGTACCACTTCCTCAGTGGTGGGATGAAAATTGCACTAATGTCTCTGAAAACTGCATTCAGGGTTCTTATCACTTCCTGCCCCTAGGAATGACTGAGATGTTATCAATACAGTGAAACCACAAGGCCTACAAAACATCCTGACTGTCCAGATCCTATTGAATTGTAACATGGCCATGAGGATTAGGCAGTAAAATGTCTGTTTCTGTCTGTTCAAAGTGGAGACAAACTGCTTTTGATCCTCCTTTCTTGCCGGGGTTGAAAAGCATGCATTTTCTAATTTAATAGCCTCATACCAAGTGCCAGAGGCCATGTGGATCTGTGGTAGTGAACGGCTATCTGCACAACAGCAGCTGTGGCTGAATTAACATGGCTTAAGTTTATGGGAGTCCACCATCAATAGCAGGGTCCAACTGACTTTTTCTAGGAGAGAGGCTGGTGAATTAATGGGGGCAAGTTGGGGACCACTATCTCAGCCTCCTTTAAGTCTTTAACATGGCCTCAACCCCTGTTGTCCTTCCATCTTTCCTGTTCTTTTTTTTTTTTTGTCAGTGATGTTGCTGGTGGTAGTGGGGATTGTAAGGTTTCCACCTGGCTTCTCCTGCCAGACACCACACATGTTATTTTAACAGCAGGAATTTAAGAACTGTTAAGTAGTTATTAAACTAGAAAGGCAAAGAGTGAACAACAAGGTATTTCAGAGATAGATCTGTAGACAGCCGCTACCACTTTTAGGGCTGAGAAAATAAGGGAAGAAATTAGAATTATTGATGGGTGGAACCTTGGAGTAGGGGCTGAAATCAGACCCTTGAAAGAGGCAACTCCTTGGCTTATGCTGATGATTCCAGAGGAGCTTGCTGCAGCTGTGAGATCATGAGGAGGAGGCTGGTGTTTGTGTTTCTGGTGCAAGTGCCAGAGAAACTGGTGTGCAGTGACTGCAACAAATGTCAATGCCAAGGTAAGAAGTGAGGCTGAAGTGATGCTGATAGGAGCAGGAAACAACTGGGAAGTGCAAGTCTTCCTATCTCCCTATCCCTCTAATTTCTCCTATTGGCCAAGTCAAATGCAGAGTCATCTGGCAATGAAGAAATGTGGTTTGTAGAGCCCCAGCCCCAGCATCATAAAGCAGAATGTAGGTGTGTGTGTGAAGAGGTGAGGATGGGTTGAAGCTGAGAGACAGTAGCTTAATAACTAGCACAGGGCTCCTATTCCAGAAGCTAGGTAACAAGTATGAGGTTCTACCAGTTCATATTATACAGATTCTGTGCTCAAGAGGTAGGGAAGTGACCATAGTGTGGGTCTGCAAACACACTGAATCATAATAAGACAGACTTGGGACTCCACTTCTCACCTGGCTTCAGATGCCCTCTCTATAATGGACACCATGATGGTGTTGGGTCTCCAAACATCAGGGTCAACTCCGATCCTGTAAACAATAGCCTCTGAAAAATCATAATGATATTCTCCTTTCTCTAGTGTGCAATCGCTCAGGTAAATAGCTCTGTCACTTTGGAAGGGGCTGATGGAATTAGCACTGTGGACATTTACAGTGTCCTTGCAGAGTTCTCCACAGGGACCCAGAAATTCCTTCAATGGATCACTTTTGGATCTGAGAATTGGCTCAGTGGAAACTAGGTGAGCTGTCATGGCTGTCCACTTGGGTAGCTGATGTCAACTTTCTGCTCATCCACTTTAAATATCCCATGGCCTATGTACCCAAGCATTGATCATCTGTCTTGTCCTTGGGAACACAATGCCAGTCCCAGTTTCCATCCTGAGTGACATTGCTGCCCTTTGTGGTAATAATGCCTCACCTTTGCCTCTGATGAGTAAGTCCTATTTCCTGGCTTCTGCTCTTTTGGGAACTTATCCTGACACTGGAAAACCCAGTGGTGGCTATAATATAGGCTCACTTTGGCAATAGGAGATGTTAGGACACTGCCAGGTCACTTGGAGCTCCTTCACCCTGGATCCTATCCCAGTCCATGACTGGAAAGAGTCATCAGGTCACTACTACCCTGCTCATCAGAATACCTGGAATCAAATTTTGGCTCTGTTAAGTTCTTGCAAGGTGGCCTTGGGTAGGTAATTCCTCGTCTCTGTCTGTTTCTCTTCCTATAAAATTGGGGTAAATGAAAGTATCTCTCTCAAAGGACTGTTGGGTAGATTCAATGAGTTAATCCCTAAATTGCTTGGAATAGTACCTTACACATCATAAATCCATAAAGAATATTAGCTACTATCATTCTTACTAATGTAAAGACACTAGCTAGCAAGTGAGCTAACCATTATGACTGGAAATGATAAAAAGCAATTAGATGTGAAAAGTAAGTGAAATCAAATATTGGAAGAGACAAAATTGTCATTTGTGAGTTATATAATTAGCCACCTGGAAAAAAAATCTGGAAATATCAATAAAAAACTTAAAAATTAAAAAGAGCATTCAGTTAAATTCTCCAAACTAATATCTTTCTTCAACATTTACAATAATCATCTAAAATATAAAATAATTAGGGGAAAACCTACAAGTCAATGTACTTATTATACAAGGAAAACTGTAAATCATTAAAAACAGCCAGGCAAACGAAGGACTGCAGTCCTGGAGATAAATGTCACTATTGTAAAAATGGCAGTTCTCCAAAAATTAATTTAAAAAACTCATTACATAGTTATAATCTAAACCCAAACATTATTTTTTAACTTAAAAATGATTCTTCAGCTTATCTGGGAGAATAAACAATGAGAACAGTAACAAAAAATGTTGAAATAATAACAGTATATCTATCACCACCAGATGTCAAAACACATTTATAAAGTCAACATAGTTTAACTATTTTTATTGGTAGATAAATAGACAAAAAGGAAAAAAAGTAGAAATGCTTTAAATGTTCATGAAGAGACGGTTGAATATATTTAAAAGTTAGTATGTTACAAAGTTTCCATTACAATTTAGAGTACAAAAGGTGGCTAACCCTATATGTGACTTTTCAGTGATAGATTAACTAGCTAGGAAACAATTAAATGAGCTTCCCAACCTCCTAATTTACTCTAAAATAAATTCTTCACAGATCAATAATTAAGCATAAAAATATGAAATAACTGTGTTTTCATCCTTCTATAGCTATGATAAAATACCTGAGACAATCAATTTTCAGGAGAAAAGGTTTATTCTGGTTCATAGTTTCAGAGGTTTCAGTCCATGGTTAGTTGGCTCTGCTGCTATTGGGCCTGTGGTGAGGCAGAACATCATTGTGAGAATGCACGACAAAGAAAACTGTTCACCTCATGGTGGCCAGAAAGCAAATTAATGAGAGAGGAAGGAGCTCAAGTGCCAATATCACTTTTCAGGACGTGCATCAGTGATCTAACTTTCTTCCATTAGCTCTCACTTCCCAAAGGTTCTATCACCTCCCAAAAGTATTGCAGGGTGGTGACCAAGCCCTTAACACGTGGGCCTTTGGGGGACATTTCAGATCCTAACTATAATAACAAAGGTAAAATTAGAAAAATATTATATAATCTTTTGGTGGAAGAAGATGTAAAAAACAAAAGGCAAGGATAGTAGATTTAAATATATAAACATCAGCAATGTTTGGTGTCATATAACATCATGAACAAAAAAATTGGAAAACAAAATAAATGGTAGACAAAATATTAATCTTTTAAAAATGAAGAGGTTCTTTAAATATATGGGAAAGATAGAAACAGCTCAGTACAGCAATCAGGAGGATTGCCAGGTGTTCGAAGCCAGCCTGGGCTACATAGTGAGTTCCTGGCCAGGCTGAACTATGTAACAAGACCCTGTCTCAACAAAACAAAGCAAAACAAAACAAAACAGCAAAGAGCACAAATGAACTAGTCACAAAAGAAAAGATATACTGTATACAATGAAACATCTTTAAGAGTTAAAAGGTACCAGTGGAAGCTGTAAGACATTATTTCCATTTCTTCTTTTTGCTAGGTACATTATCACTTAAAAATCACAGTATGCTGTGGTGGTTAGGATGGTGGCAAAACAATCACTTTCAATTCATAGTTAGGGAAAGATTAGTTGCTACATCATTTCTAGAGGAGACTATGACTAAAAACTTTAAAGTTATGCCTTATATGATTCATCCTAAGGAAATTAGCAGAATTGTGGTTAAAAAATACAGGCAAAAAGAAATGAATTATGTAATTTTTATAATAATAAAACAGTCAAATATACTATATACTATAATATACTATATACTATAATATATTTATATAGTATATTTACTAAGTAAATAGTAGTACATCTATGTGATTAAATATTGTATAGCTGTTAAATCAAACTTAACTGTATGATAGTATACTATAGTATATAGTATAATATACTATATACTATAGTATATTTATATAGTATATTTACTAAGTAAATAGTAGTACATCTATGTGATTAAATATTGTATAGCTGTTAAATCAAACTTACTATCATAGAAAAATGTGTATGATAATTTGTTGTTATAAAATAAAATATAGAGTACGTCATCAGTTTAAAAATATCTATCTATAAATTTATATATCTATATCTACATCTATAGCTATCTATCTATCTATCTATCTATCTATCTATCTTATCTCTCTATCCAGAGTCTGCCAAAAAATGTATGCACACTTCAGGAAAAGAAAAATTTGTATAAATATTTTAATACTAAGTTTATTGAAACATCAGGAGATTAATACAAGTTACCTTTGGCCTCTATAATTACAAGAGGTGCTCAAAGTGGTGTCCATTAGCTTCCAGACATTTATCAGTATGGCAAACTGGTTCTTGGGTTACCTTCATCATTGAGATTACTATACATGTATTTTCAATTTCTCCCTAAGGTGTGGCAGTGTAGTGGGTTTTCTGCAATATAACACATTTTCTAGGGTTCTCCATATGAGGGTAACACTATCTGTTGAAACCAACTTCATACTACTTTTCTTTTCCTGAGTGTGTATACATTTTTTGCAGACTTGTGTGTATATTACATACTATATACATGTATTATAAATAATATATATATTTTATATATAAATGTATAGAATCATCCCTTCGTATTCCAAGGGGATTTGTTCCAGGACTCCGCTGGATACTAAAATCTGCATATGCTCACTCAAGTCCTTCACATATTTATTTATTTTTTTGGTACCGGGAATCGAACTTGGGTCCTCGTGCTTGCACAGCAGACGACGAAATCACTGAGCTAAATCCCCAGCCCTCAAGTCCTTCATATAAAATGGTGTAATCCTTGCATATAACCTAAGCACACCCTCATATATAAGTCATTTTTAAATTACTTATAATACTGAATACAATGTAAATAACATATAAATAGTTGTATTGTTTAGGGAATACTGGCAAGAAAAAGAAGTCTTTACACATTTAGTATAGACACAACCATTATAGCCTAATTATGTACCACACAATCTGTAGTTTGAATCCATAGATGTAGAGCCCACATATATGGAGGACTAACTCTCTATGTGCAGAGAAAAAACATTAGAAGGACATATACAATGTCACGTTTGGGTATGAAATTATAGGCAATTTTTTCATCACCATGTAGTCAGCTTTTTGTTGCTGTATCCAAAGTGCCTGTCATACACAACTTAAAGAGGAAATGGTTTCTTTGGGCTCACTGTTTCAGAGGATTCAGTCCATGACTGGCTGACTCCAAGGCAGGAGCATCATGGTGGAAGGGTTTGATGGAGCAAAGCTGCTCACATCATGGTACCCAGGAAGCAGAGCACAGGCGAATCACACCTGAGAGAGCTATGACCTCTAAAGCCAGCCCCAGTGATGCACCTCCCACCAGGCTCCACCTCCTAACAGCATATTCAGCTGTGAACATCAGTGCATTAATATGAAATAATGACCCCATCATCCAATCACCTCTCCAGGAATCTGTTAATCCAGTCAAGTTGAAAACTAACTTGCACAATCATATTTTTCATATTTACCAAATTATCTGTATTGGAATTTATAGGTTTTATAATTTGGAGGGGAAAAATATGAGGGAGAAATGATGAAAGCCTAAGGACTCCATGACTCAGCCAATCTCTACTCCTGGATTCTGGGTTTCAAATTCACATAAAGTTAAGAAGAAGAGAATAGTAAGTATGTAGTGTAGCCCAAAATTATGGCAATACCTTATATTGTGACAAAGAAGTGTTTAAATACCGTGGAATTCTAGGCCTCTCTTTTGAAAAGCTGTTTTTCAATATGATACACACTTATTGTTAAGAAATTCATTTTAAGGAGATCATGGTGGTGCACACCTGTATTCTAGCACTCTGGAAGGCTGAGGCAAGAGGATCACAAGTTTGAGTCTAGCTTGGCAATTTAGCAGCTTAGTGAGTTCTTGTCTCAAAATTAAAGAAATAAAAATATTAAAAGGCAGGGGCTGTAGCTCAATGCAAAGGCCCTGGGTCTAGTACTGCCAAAAAAAATTATTTTGGCTGGGCATGGTGGCACATGTTTTCATTTCCAGGTTGAGGCAGGAGGATCACTTGAGCCTAGGAGTTCAAGACTTGCTTGGGCATCATAGTAAGACCAGGAGATTGACAAACAATCGACAGCTAGGATAGGAACCTAAGTAAACCAAAATAATCTCTGGGAAAATTGGAACACAAAGGAAAGAGGCTCACTGAAGTATGCTATGAGAAGCTGGGGGAAGCACAAGGACCCAAGTTCGATTCACAGTACCAAAAAAAAAAAAAAAAAGAAGCTGAGGGGCAGGAAAAGTTTCTCCTCCTAATATCAGAGGCCTAGCTAAACCAGCAACCACATTGTTCCCAAGGACAAGAGCCTGGATAAACTGAGATAAGTCCTGGGAAGTTGGGTTGCAAGGAAAGTCTCTTCTCCTAATGTCAGAGGCCTAGCTAAAGTGGCAGCCACGTTGTTTCATTGTCTCATTTTTATGCACCCTCAAAATAGCCCAACAAAGTGCATATAAACCCCTTAACTTAGGTGCCTCCTCAGTATCCTTCCTTATAGCCCCTCAGCTAGTGAGAACTCTTCTTTGCCTTTCTAATAAACGGTACTTGGTTCATCCCCCACCGCTGTGTCCTGGACTTCATACTTCATTTCCCAGAGGTAGGAAAGAATACAATAGCGAGGAGTCCCCTACTCAAAAAAGAAAGAAAAATCCCTTTAGGGCTGGAGATGTAGTTCAGTGTTAT
Source organism: Heterocephalus glaber (assembly GCF_000247695.1). Next base: position 898,612 of record NW_004624905.1, read on the forward strand.
ACATGTCCTTAGCATGTTCAAGGCTCTAGGTTTGATCCCCAGCACTTAAAAAAAAATCTTTTGGGTGCTGATTAGATGACTGATTAGATGACCCATCTAATTCATGTTAGTACAAGAGAAGTGTCAAGAAAGGGGAGTTAGGGCCCAGGATTTAGCTCGTGGTGCTGCCGCCTGCCTCACAAGCTCAAAGTCCTGAGTTCGATCCCCAGTACCAAAAAAAAAGGGGGGGGGGAGAGTTAAGGATCTCTCATTCTTGATCCCATTTGTTCTCTGTGTCCGTTTCCATCTTCATTTCTGGTGACAGCCCAAAGGGACACCTGCAAGGCCATGGTTTCTCACCCAATAAAGCATACTTCTTACCAAAGGCTGGGTTTCACAGTTGGAGTTGTGTTACCAATCATCTGTTTGAGTCTCTGGGAAGCAATTTAAGCTGGCTGCAGTATTTCATCAGAGCTGTTCAATTATCAGTGACTGGCAGGCCTCAGTGGATGGCATATCCATATTTCATAAGGTCATCTAAATTGGAAAAGAGGAGACACTGTAATCTCATAATCCTTACTTAGAGAAATCTTAAAACATGCTTAAAAGAAGTACAGCTGAAGCCATCATCACAGTAGGATTTTATCTTTCCCAGAATGGGAAAGGCTACATCAGTGACCACAGAAGCTAAATGATTCTTCAACACAAAGAACAATGCCTGGATACTATCCACTAATTTATTTTACTCAGTAGAGTAAACCAGGATGACTAATATTGTTTTAATCTATGCATCCTAGGAGACCCAGGATATTGATGTGTAAAAGCTCTTAAACATACACTGCAATGGCCCAGAGCTGACAAGTTGTTTTGAATTAGAAAGAGCTAGAAATAGCCACATCAGAAGAGGTTTGCCCAACAGTCCAGCACTATAAATAGCCCTGAGTGAGCATGGCTTGTTGCTGGGCTTGGCTAGAGGCCTGAGCTCTTCCTTGGGGAGCATAAGCCCAAGAGGAACCGGGCAGAAATGGAATTTGGGCATCTGTCTTGCTGCTTCTCTGATCATGATAGCTTCCTCTGGAAAAGCCTATTAGCTGTCCATAAATTTCATCTCCCTTTCTCTTTCCCTTCCTACAAAACAAAAAACAACACATAAATAAAATCCTGAAACACAAAAATAAAGAAAGCAAAACTTTGCTGGTCACTTTTTAATGTTACTCTAGTTCAAAGCACTGGAGACTCATGGTCTACTTTATTGGTAACTTAAGTTCATGTTTCAGGAACCCCAAGTGGCAGTGTGTATTAAACAATTCTGTGAGAAAATGTAAGAGTGACCTTATGACTCTTACTATTTCATCTGACACTCACAGAGCTGGCAGAGGGCATCATGGCACTCACAATGGGGAAGGGGAGTGAAGCCAGGCAAACATGATGAGTGCCCAGGACCTGCTATTCTGTTATCTGACTCAGTAAAGCTATTCTTCCACTACCAGTGATCTATCAGTTATAAGCAGCACCAGACACTCATGTTACCATATTTTTGCTCATATGATATATATTCCCAAGAGTTTACTGAGAAATTGTTACCATATGTACTGAGCTTGTGGTCTCACATTGAGGAATGAAGTCTCAAACTAAAGGAGGAGGTTAGGAGAGTTTTATTGGAAATAATAAAAGAAGAATAGCTCCTGGATTTCCAGGAGGGGTCCCGAGTAGGTGGCTGCTGAGACTCTATGTCAAGGGTATTTTATACAGCAAAATCACAACATGAGAAGCTATGGGTCAAATTACAATCAACCTATAGGATTATTAGTCACTTAGCTAATATTGATCCAATAGGAAGTGAGGCATGTAGCAAGGGTTTATAGCGAGCATCATTAACTTTAGCTTATCTGTGACTTCTAATGTAGAAAGAACAAAGGCATGCCTGGAAAGGAAGGGAGTATGAGTTAGGGTGTTCTGCTCACCCTCCTATGGGTCTGATGCTTTCCCAGACTCACTGGGCCAGATGGTGCTAATTACAGTATAATCTCAAGCTGCTGTTTATCTATAGGGAGCTTTGCAAGCCTGGGCATCGTGTCTCCATCTCAAGGCCTGCCTTTCTTCAAATTCACCTTGGGTTGCAATCTTGATGTGTCTTATCTTCTGCACTGACTCCCCTGAGGGTCCAGTACCTCTCTGACTGCCTATTAATTTCTAACTAACTTAGATGTCTGCAATAAAATTGTGTCACGTTCCTTTAGATCACTGTGGTTTTCAAACTTTTTCCTTCATTTTGATCCACCTGCATGACGTCTGAGCAACTGAATGGCCCAGCAGGTCGTTATCAGGTGCTTGTGAGGTTCAGGCTACAGACTGCATCATCCACAAATGTCAGTCTTTCTAATGAAGGGGATCAGGATGTAGTAGCCCCAAACATGCCACAGTGGCATAAGGATTATTTTGAGCTGAAGTCAACTGAGGAAGAATAGATACAGCAAGAGCTCCCTGGCTCCCATGTATCCACCAAAAAGCTGGGCATGCATTTTCCTCTGTGAAGGTGGCATCAATTCCTGTACCAGAGTAAGGAGTGCCACCTTTATCCCTGGAGATCAAGAGCTGGCACTGAGATGCATCTGTGCAAACAAACCCCACTAAAATAACACTTACTCTCCATTAGTTTCCTGTACATTTCCTGGTCACTTCCACATACTTGATCATCCATGAAGCCAAAATCCTCTCTCCTTTGTTAAGAAGTCTATATAAGCTCCCTAGTCTAACCACTTTTTTGAGTTTCACTTTTCTGTGAACTCCCAAGGATGTAAAAAATAAGCAGTACATTTGTTTTCCTTTTCTCCTCTTAATCTGTCTTTTGTTTGTCATATTTGCAGGCTCCCATTCACGAAATCAAGGAGGGTAAAGGAAAAGTTTTTCCTCTTCAACAATATGTAGGTTATAACTTACAGCCACTCTTGGTCACAATGAGGTGTTTATCAATAGCCGCTGAGTACTATAGATAATAAAATGGGTAGCTACAGGGCTACTCCCCTTCACTGGCTGCAGAGCCACTTCTCTTCCACTCACCTTAACCTGGGCAATTCCCTAGACTCACCCCCACCCCCCACCCCCACCCCCATGTGAGGCTGACTACAAGGGAAACAAAGACCATACCCTACACCCCAGCCAGCCCTGGAAAATTCCAAAATTCCAAACCAGAGCCCCTGGCATAACCCACAGTAGCCTATCTTCACTGGAACTCAGTGAAGGTTCATGCATATGGACTGCCTCTCACACATCCTATTATAACAGAATGAATTATGGGAAAGGACATGTGCAAGAGATACAGCTGACATGACTCAGCACCCTGTCAGTCATGTTGTCAGTCATGCTCTGGAAGACCCCCAGTGGGAGGCGCTCCAGAACTAGTGCAACGTTTTAAACCCCTACACCCTATGCCCTCTCTGTGCTTATTCCATTTCCTTTTGCTGGTGCAAGCTTGGCATCCTAAGCATATTATCACCTTAATAAAGTTTGTTGCTGTTTCCTTGCCATTGTGTGCCACATTTAATTCTTTGTTCATAGCGAACAAAAACCTAGGAACCTGTTCCAGACCCCATCACTCACGGTAACACTAGGAACAAAGCCCTGTGCTAAGCACTTAAAGCTCTTTCAAGATTTCCAATATCTTTGTGTGATAGCTACTATTTCATCCTCATTGTAGACAAGAAAAGACTGAGGCCTAGAGAGATTATGTGACTTGCTGAAGGTCCTGAGTTAGGATAGAAAAAATAAATTTCTGTAGAAAAGAGACAAGGAAAATCAGTATTTAAAAATTGTATTTTAAAGAAAAACTGCAGTTTCAAGACACAAAAGTTACTCAAGCCCACTTTAATTTTTCCCCCCTCTTGTCCCAAGACACAATAAGCCTGGGCAATTTCCCTTTACCTGCAAAATGGCCTCTTTCTTTTTTCTTTTTTGTACTGGGGATCGAACTCAGGTCCTTGCACTTGTGAAGCAGGCAGCAGAACCACTGAGCTAAATCCCTGGCCCAATGGCCTTTTTCACCTGTAAATAGACCCCCTCTTTTTACCTGTAAATGGTGCCTATCCTCAAGGAAGCAGTACTACCGGTGGGCAGCGTATCTCGACTTCAAACACATGTGATGGTTTACACTCTAACACGTCCAGTCAGAGGGGTAACTTGACAGGCAGTGGGAGCACACATCCTGGGTCACCCATCTTAAAGACACCCCAAGTCCCATAAATATACAGTACCCAGGTCTAGGTCATAAAGCACCTCCTTCTCGAGGGCCCACACACTATTTCTTTGAGTGTGTACTTTAAATTTTGCCTTAATAAATCCCTTTAAATATCTTACAGATGTGTCCTAAAAATTCTTTTTCCATGATGGGAGCCTGAACCTGCATCCTAATTCCACAGGTAGGGTGCTTTTAGGAACCTCCTAGGACCTTATCTGGAGACAGTTCCACAGCTTGCAAAGGGCACAGTTTCCTCTTCTTTCTCTTTTTTAATTTCCTCCAAGCTACAAGCCTATTAATTGGTACCACCCACAATTAGGGAGGGTCTCTACTGCCTCAGTTTGCTGGCTTACAGGCCAGTCATCCACAAGACACACCAGAACTGTGCTTTACTAATCCGCTGGGCATTTCTTATTCTGGTCAAGTTGGCAAATCAGCAGTCACAACCCAGGTCTCAATTCTGTTCGAGAATTCCAGCCTGGAGCACCACTGACTAATGGTTCTCAAACCCAACTGGTCATCAAAATTACTGGAGGAATTTCTGGAAAAATACAAACTTTTAGGCCTAAAACTTCTGATGTGTATGCAGCAGTCCAGATACTGCCATAACAGTGGAAGTTCTGATAGTGAGGGCAGTGAAAAAGTTTTTAAAAACATGGGCGATAGCAATTTAGTTCATGTGGTTCCCTAAAGATTAAAAAGTCACCTATAGCACTGTTTTTTTGATCATAAAGAACAATCATGTTTCTCCTTCCATATGTTCCAAAGGCTAAACTTTAGTTCTATTGAGGTAGGATAGAAAAGTTTCCTTATTCTGCTTTAGAAACCTCCTAGGAGCCTGACCAGTAACATCTTGACACCTGGAAGACATCCTACTGTCCTAAATTTTGGTGTATGTAATGAACATGCTGTTGGTCCCTGAAACCTTCTGTGAGAGGTTAGTGCTTTGAAGGAGAATTGGAACTGCTGCTGTTACTTAGTGGCTGGATACTGCTAATAATGTAGAGCTGTTAGAAATCATAAACATTTAATTCGCTAGCCCTCCAGGGGCCTCAACTGAAATAAGTAATTAAGCAAACAATTTAAAGAAGTTTTAAAGATGAGTCATTTTCGGATAAATAAGTTCTGGAGACTTGTATAACCTGGTGAATATAGTTAATACAAATGTATTATATGTTTGAAAATTAGGAGACCTTAAGTGTTCTCACCACACACAAAAATAAGTATGTGAGTTAATGGGTATGCTAATTGGGTTGATCTAATCATTTTACAATGCATACATACATTAAAACAGCACATTGTACACTGTAAATATATACAATTTTACACTTTGAAATTTAAAAAACAATCATTTAAGGCCATGTTTTCCCTTTTTAAATGTTTCTAACCTTATAGAAAAAGTTAAGAAATGCGTTATCTATTTTGGAATAATGTATCTGCCCTCAAAGACAGATCTTCTGTTGCTTCAATTCTGATGATTTCTGGAAGACCTTTTCGGAGACAAATGGTTTCTCTAAGGTTTCTTTAAGTCTTCATTACTCAAAGCTTGGGTGTTATGCTGAATTTTTCTACTTTGATCAATCTGGGCCATAAATTGTAGGCCATGAGGAGCAAGAACGGTTTATTCATAAGACAAGTGTCATTGTCACTTTGTGGTGGTATAAACGTCATGCTGAGTCTTCCGATCTGAGTGTGATGCTTAACAGTGCAACTGGAGCTGACCTGAATATGCAGAAAAGCTGGAGATTATCTGCCAATGCATGTCTCTTCCAAATTACTGATGGAAAAGTCATCTTCCATTCTGTGGTTAGAAATAACACACATGCAGCCAGCGATGTTCAGCCCTGTTAAAAAAAATAGGAAGCATCTGTTCTGCTTTCCCTCAAGACCAAATAAGGGAGAGTAGGCATGCATTGCAATGCAAAGTATTAAAATTAGGCTTTGTAAGAAGAACTTCCTTGTAGAAGGCTTTGGGAAACACCAAGGATACACAAGGTAAGAGAGTTTGTAAAATCTAGCTGGTTAAAAGAAAGGAGGAAAACAATGTGCGTCTGGTATACACTCAACATATTTGATAAATTGCCTTTTAAAAAGATGATAGGGATTCATATGAAAAGGACAAACACATTGACAATAGGAGCAAAATTCTAGGCATGAGCACTCTCCAGGGTAGCAGAATGCCTGTTGAAATCTCACCTGTGCCACTGATTCGGATGAACTGTTTAATCTCTCCTAAGGTTGATTTACACTTCTGTAACTTGGGACTAATAATACCTCCTAGAGTAGTTATAATACACATAAAATATTTTGGGCAGCATAAGTGCTTAGTTTAATATATTTTATATATCTATATAAATATATAGATATATACACATATATAATATATATATAATAAAACATCTTGAGATCCCTATGAACCCTATGATTCCTTAATGATTACTTAACTTTATGCAATGGTCAATAAAGCCAAATTGTCTCCTAGATGGCCCAGAGAGAGACTGAGATAGGAGACACTTGCATATAGCTACCTCATCATATTAGATCACTTGACATTTTGGGATGAGCAATAATTTGATAAATGAGGAAGGCTGGTCACTGTCATGATTATTAATGAGGAAACCTACCATCATCATGGTAAAGAATTTTGATGAGGGAAAAGAAATTACCTCTGGGCAAAACCTGCAAATGTGCAGGCAATGCCCCATTATTGCCTCTGCATCTTCCTGGGCTGGTGTCAAAGAGGACACTAGGGATTTAAACCTGGATAAACATCAAAAGATGAACCCTGAAGTCACAGAATGAGACTCTGACTTAGGCAGAACATGTCAATGCCATAGAGCTTGTACTGGGCTGCCTTTCCAGCAAGCCCTCCAGAGATGGGTTGGAGTGGAAAAAACAAGCATGTCCTCGGCCTTGCAGGGTTTTAGTGGGAAATTGTGCAACCAAATCCCCCATCTCTGACAGTGTTTTGACATGAGGTTTCATGTAATTGGGAAAGGCAGTAAAATTTTTTGCCCATGGAATGCTCTGACATGACTAGCCATGTGACTAGGGAAGTATGAGCAGGGGTACAGGGTTCCTTGTTGCCATAGAGAAGAGGAACCTCAGGTATCAGTAGCTTGAGTCTTCTTCCTGGAGGAACGTCTGTCTTTAGATCAGGCCAAATACACAATGTTCAATTCTACTTCTTGGTCACCTTCTCTAATGGTGGGTGCTCAGTTCAGGCTTCTCAGGGGTAGGATTGTGGTTGCTTCTTATCATACTTTGTAATTTCTGAGATTTACTCTATTTGAGAAATACTGCCTAGGGAAATGAAGGGACTAGATTTCTTTAGAACTAGAGATTTAAAACTCACAATATTTGTAGGTTTGTGATATCATCTTGTCTCTTATCTCCACCAACACGCCATAGGGAACCAAGTCTCTCTCTTCCTTTTGGCAACTTGGCCACCCCAAAGTCTTTTATATTTAATTCTGGGAAAACTCTCTAAGAAAAAGATGACCTTAGAAGCAACTAATATGCCAAAATGTCCTGGTAGGAGCTACATGAAGAGTTGGCCAAAACAACTCGTGAAATCTATAACTTGAGAAAAAGATGGGAAAATAGAGGCGGGCTCTTCTTCCAAAATCATTTTGATTCAAGAACATTATGAACTGGATAACTAGACTGCTTTTAGGAGGCAGCTTTTCTATTTTAGAAATGGATTTTCTAGATGCTTTTAAATCAGCACAGTTGTGCACCAAGCCAATCAATGAAAAAATACTTTGCATGACAATTTGTGCCAGAGATATATAGCTCCTTCAGCAATGACCAAGGCCACAAAGGTCACCAGTTTTTGTTTGTTTGTTTGTTTTGTATCTGGTGAATGCAGGATTGTATTTTTAGATACTCCTGTCCAGTTTGGGCCATGGGTGTGGTGGAAGAGGGCTATTATCCTATATTTCCATATTGACACAACACTACGTTTCTTCTAAGTATGGGACACCACATCCAGAACCATAGTTACTCATCTCTTAATTGTCCTACTCCTGTCCCTGTTCCCCAGCACACTCCTATTGTAAAGGTGTCTCTCTAGAGCAGCATGATCTATAATACATGCATGCATGCATGCATGAGTTGGTGATGATGTATTGGTTCCATAGGGGTTCTATAACAAATTGGCATACACTGGTGGTTTAAAACAACAGAAATTTATTGACTCTCAGTTCTGGAAGTCAGAAGTCTGAAATGAAGGTGCCAGCTGGACCATGCTCCCAATCTGAAGGCCCTTTCCTTCTTTCTCTCTTTCTTTCTTTCTTTCTTTCTTTCTTTCTTTCTTTCTTTCTTTCTTTCTTTCTTTCTTTCTTTCTTTCTTTCTTTCCTGCCTTCCTTCTCTCTCTCTCTCTCCCTCTCTCCTTCCTTCCTTCCTTCCTCTTATGGATTTTGATGTTTGCTGAAAACCCTTGGCATTCCTTGGTATGTAGATACATCACTCCAACATCTGCCTCTATCTATACTTGGCATTGTCCCATACCTGTGTTAAAATTTCCCTCTCCATGTGACACTATTTATCAGATGAGAGCCCACTCGAATTTAGTTATGATTTCATTTTAACTTGATAGCATTTTCAAAACCCTTATTTCCAAATAATGTCACATTCACAGGAGTTAGGACTTGAACATATCTTTTTTGGCGGGGGGGCAGAATCAACCCACAGTAGGGATTTTTTGGCAACTATTTTTCACCCCTAGTTTCATCTATGCTTTCTCCTGTATTATAGAGACTGGGAGCCTAGGAACTATGTTTCCCAGAATCCCTCCATATCAGAGTTTTGGTTTGGATCCTGACCGTGCAGTGAAGGACTCATGGAATGAAGGAAGAAGAAAAATAGATTTTTTTTTGTGTGTGTGTGCTTCCATGGTAGCATTAGGCAAATATATAGGCTTTGATCAATGATGGTTGTAAGTTTTTGTACTGCCTGCTGGATGACCTCCTACAAATTGTCTTTTCTGATGTTGCAGGAAGCTGAGATCGTCAATGGTCATTTTATGAAATTCTGGCAATTCTAGATTTTATGGAAGCTAATGACATCTTTCCTTGGCCTTTGTTTCCCAATAGTTCTAATAATTTTAATATGTTTTCCTGTATTAAGTCCCTTCCTTGAGATACCTGGAGTGGCCTGTTTCTCCGGTCAAGTCCTATAGATAGAGCAAGGGTTTTCATGTCCTTCTAGAAAGATGCCTGAGACTTTCTGAAGGCTTGCAGTTTCAAGTCCAATCTGTCTGGTATTTCCTCTCAGATTACTGAGCAGTGGGAAAAGGTTTTGCCCCTCAATGACAGTCAAAGACCACTGTATAATGATTTTGGCAGTTTGTAATATGTTCCACAGAGAGAGAGGTGAGGTTTCTCTGGGACCAATGCACTTTGTGAGGTTACATTACAGCAAAACTAACAAAGAGTCTTGCTTTCAGATTACCATGAAAACTGCAAAGATAAGAATATATATTAGTTTTCCCATTCAAAAACCTCCCCTGGCTCCCCATTGCTGAATGAATGAAGCATTAACACCTCAGCTGGTGTCCAAGATCCTTGAAGTATAGTCACTAGGGTATGAGCTCCATGCAGGCAAGGGCTTCCACTCCCCCATCCTTGTCACTTGTCACTGTCCCTGGCCCAAGGCAAACTTTTAATACTTTGTAATTTCACAAAGAAACATACTTGCATTTCTAAATATCACTGTTCACCTATATTCCTAGACTGCAGTAAAGCTAGTTGATTATTCATCCCAACCATCTAGCTTTTGCTTTTGCTGTACCTTTGCCCATATTAACTCTCTTTGTAACAACTTCCCTCTCTCATCTTTCTTTGTGGAAATCTTCACATTATTTATATATATATTTATTTATTTATTTATTTTTCCATTTAGTTTATTGGTACATTTTAGGTACATCTTCACATTTTTTAAAGGCCAGTTTCCAAAACTAACCACTTCATGAAGCACTTCCTGGCTCAAACCCTCCACTGGATGGAATCTCTCCTTGCTTTGAGTATTCATGCATGTTTAACACAAATTAATAACCTTGTTTTGTGGAACAGTTTTAGGTTGACAGAAAAATTGAGTAGATATACAGAGAGTTGCCATATATTCTCCTTCCTGCGCTGGTATTCATCTCTACCTTACCTGGGACTGTAATGTCAGACAGGATCCAGGAAGAACACAAAGACAAGAACACAAAGGGTGACACCTACTGCTGGGGCATGAGTGTGGCCTGTGGCCAAATCTAAGTCCAGGTACAGAGCTGTGCGGATGACAACTGGAGCTTTTCTTCTCTCTTCCTCAGCAGAGGTGACTCTTTTCTGTCGCTCTCACTTCCCAACTATTCCTTTTATCTTCTTCCTCTTTTTCTTGGTGTCAAGGACACACTGAAAAACAGTAGAGAAGAAGCAATCCTTTTTAAAAAATTATTTTCTTTTTATTTTTTCCATGCAATTCTTTTTTAAAGAGATGAAATCTCACTATTTTGTCCTGGCTGGCCTTGAATGCCTGGACTTAAGTGATCCTCCTGCCTCAGCCATCTAAGACTATAGATGAGCACCATAATGCCTGGTTGAAGCAAATTTTTATAACATTTCATCCAGTAGTCTCAAATTCTTCTCAATAAACTGATGTGGTAGGAAAAGTTTTGCCTTTGGATTTTTCAAAAGCAAGTGGTCTGGCCTTGCAAGGTCCTGGAGTACCCATGCATGTCTTTCCAGCAGAAGGTCAGGTATGGGCCTAGTGAGAAACCAGGCCTGTAGCAGCTGGGGAGTCCAGCACTCACTATGGGCAGGAAGAGCCTAGAACAGAGGAGGAGGATGGTCCCGAGGCCTCCCCTGGGGCTGTGCAGGGTTAACAGAGATAGCTCCAAGGACCAGGAAGCCCCAGAGACGTCAGGCTCTGCCAGTTTGGGGTAGGAAGGAACCAGGACCTGATCTAGTGCTCTTCATGACAGTTCTCCAGTTTCATTTATTTCAAAGCAGCAGAGCTGTAAAATGTAAAAGATCAAAGCAAGGCTGCTCTAATTACAATGGAGGTAGAAGCCAGAGCCCCCTCCTCATCTCCCAGCTGGGGAGGACTCTTCCAAACCCTCATCTTCTCAGAGCACAGTGTGACAATCACAGCACTCGGATGGCCTGTCTCATAGCCCCATACTTTGAACTTGTTACTATAAATAAAACAGGGACATTACTATGGTAACTTGACTGTCAGTTGAAATTGCCCCTTATGGACCAAATTAGCCAGGGTCGATAGTGCTTCCTGAATTCAGAATCACTTTCCTTTTATAACAAAAGTTTAAACAAATTATAGAATAAACCACTTGGGGAAACAAGATCTGAGTCAGTGCAATTATATTATTAGCCCTGGCTCCTCTGGTGCATCTGAGAGGGTGTTCCTCAGTGTCACAAGTAGGCACTGCCCAGACTGCTATGTTACACAGTGCTCACTTCCGTGGCCTCCTCCCTGGCAGGCAGACAGCTTTTCCGGTGGCTCTACACATGTCACAGGAAAGGACACGTGTCTGTCCCTAACATCCTGCTTCCCCAGGTTCGGCTGTCAGGTGCCGAGGTACTGTTTTCATAGATGGCCAGACTGTAAATGGCACTGCCCATGTGGGCACCTGGAGGCAGACCTCAGAGCAGATATGGCTCCCACCTTAACCTAGCGAGGACCATATGAGGAGCCATTAGTTAGCCTTGTAGCCAGGGATGGTCTGCTGTTGTCTCCCAGGACAGAGGAGGGAGAAGTCCCTCCTCAGGCAGAAGCTGAGAAAGCTCCTTGGGGAGCAGAATGCTGAGCTTGGCTGCATGGTTAGAATGGGCTCTGTCAGGATCCCAGGGTCTGTGTGGTGTCCTTAGTCCCAGATTATCTTCCAAAACATAGGCTTTTGTTTCTATCCCTGTTCTGTCACTATCTGTGAACTGTGGGACCCTGATTAAGTTATTCAGCCTTTTTGGAATCTGTTATTTGATCAAATCATTTGATGATCTTTGTAGACTGTCTCATCAGAAAAATCTGCATTATATGTCATTTTGTTTGTGGCATCAAGCATTCAGGAAGGATCTATAATTAGGAACTCTGGGTGTATAGTGGATCTGGGGATCAGAGTGGAGAAGTGTGTGTGTGTGTGTGTGTGTGTGTGCGCCCACGCGCGCAAGCGCTGTGTGTAAGGAAGCAAAACAGTAGCATCTAAGAATTAAGTGGTGTTCACATCTGGTCTGAATATCTTTTTTATTCATTAAGTTTATTGGTAAATTTCAGGTATACAATATGATGATATCCATCATTGAGAATTTGTACCTTTACATGATGTATCTTGGTTCTTATTTTTTTCCCTATTCCCCTGCCCTCCCTTCAACCCCTCCACCCTTCCATATTTACAAAGACTTTGTTTCTGTTTTTTCCTTTGCTCATATTTTTTCCTTTCCCTTCTTCCTTACTTCTACCCCTTCCACTTCCTTTTCCCCTTCCCCTTTGAACCTTTCCTTCCTATTTCACATTATCTATTATACATTTTGATCCTCATTTACACTTTCACACCAGAGAAACTATTCGGTATGTGTGTCCTATTTATTTCACTTAAGAGTATAGCCTTGGGCAGGAGATTTAGCTCAGTGGTTCTGCCACCTGCCTTTCAAGCGCAATGTCCCGAATTTGATCCCCAGTACCCAACAAAAAAGTATGGCCTTAATGTGCATCCATTTAGCTATAAATGTCTAGTTTCTCATTCTTTATGGCTAAGTAATACTCCATTTTATGCATAAAAAACACATCTTCTTTATCCAGTCACCAGGTGACGGGCAATTGGGCTGTTTCCAATATCTTTATAACACTGCTCAAATTTTGTTTTAAAATTATATTTCCTAGTTAGTAAGAGTAACAATAGACTTATTTCAAGTACTGTTTAATATTTTAAAATAATTTTTAAATATCTGTGATTAAAAAGTGCAGAACATGAAATTTACATTTTAACCTTTTTTTTAAGTGGATATTCAGTCGTTGTCATACAACACATCTGGAGAATTTCATCTGTATCCATTAAATGACATCTCATCTCCTCCCACTTTAGTCCTTGGCAGCCACAATTCTACTTTCTGTTCCTATGAATTTAGATATAGAAGTGGAATCATACTGTACATTTCTGTGACTGGTTTCTTTCATTTAGCATAATGTCCTTAAGGTTCCTCCATATTATAGCATGTTTCAGATTTCCTGCCTTTTTAAGGCAGAATAATGTTCCGTTGTTTGTGTGGGCCACATTTTGCCCATCCAGTCATCTGTTAGTGGGTGAAGACAGCTGCTAGGGACATGGTTATGTAAATACGTATTTGAGATTCTGCTTTTAATTCTTTTGGATATATATATATCCAGAATTGGCATTGTTGGATCATACGTGTGATGATTAATCTTGATTGTCAACCTGATTGGCTTGAGGGACACCTCATAGATTAGCAAAGCACACTTTTGCGTGCATCTACTTGTGTCATGGGGTCGTGACCATTGGGATTCTATGTGATTCCTGGTCCTCTCTGTGTTTTCCTTATCTCTGTGATTGGCTGCCATGAGGTGGACAGCTTTGGTCTGCCAGGCCCTTCCAGCATGTCTTGGCCTTGGAGCCAGCAGTCCATGGATTGAAGCCTCTGAAACTGTGAGCCAAAATAAACTTCTTTTCCTTTAAATCCTGGGTGTCAGTATTTTTCCCCCAAACAGAGTGTTGACCAATACAATATGGTAATCATATTTTTAATTTTTTGATGAACCTCTATACTATTTTTCATAGTTGCTACATGATTTTATATTCCTATCAACAGTGTACAAGGGTTCCCATCCCTCCAGATCAATACTTGTTCTTTTATTTTTGGAATAGTAGTCATCTTAATGGATGTAAGGTAATATGTCATTTGGATACTGATTTACATTTCTGTAATGATTAGTGATGTTGAATATCTTTGCATAATTTTGTTAGCTATTTGTATATCACTTTTAGAGAATGTTTACTCAAATCATTTGACCTTTTTTTCTTCTTTTTTTTTGGTACCGGGGATTGAACTCAGGTCTTTGCGCTTGCGCAGCAGGCGGCGAAACCACTGAGCTAAATCCCTGGTTCATTTGACCACTTTTAAATTAGTTTTTTTTTACTCTTTTGTTGTTGAAATGTAGGAGTTCTTTATATAGTCTAAGTACAGACCCTTAGAGATCTGATAAAATATTTCCTCTCATTTTGTAGGTTGCCTTTTTGCTTTATTTTAAAAAATTTGTTTTGAGTCAGGGTCTTGCTAAGTTGTTAAGTTGCCAGGGCTGGCCTTGAACTTGCAATCCTCTTGCCTCAGACTCCCAGAAAGCTGTGATTGAAGGCATGAAGGCATGAACCACTATGCCCAACTTCCTTTTTGCTTTATTGATTATAGTTGTGTGTGTATGTGGTGCAGGAGATGATTGTGTTTTTTGATGCACCCATTTAATACTTTTAAAAGCACTTAAACAGAGAATATCTTCCTGGGGCCTTGCCAAAAGTCCTTTGAAGTGTAGGAAAAGGAGGAAGCTAAGATTCACGTGGGACAGTGACTTTATACAACTTCTGTGTCCTAGACTTTTTGAGTTTTAGCCTTTGTTCTGCCATGACACACATATAAGAAAGGCTAGTGGGGTTCTTTGTGAAAAAAGAATGGGCTCCAGTGTGTGACAAGGACTAACTGAAGGATAGGAGTGAGATTAAGGAAGAATCCCAGCTATATGGGCAGACTTCACAGTATTCCATTCAAGCCATGGCAGAGATCCTGGTCATGATTCCACATGACAAAGGAAGGTCCCTCCTATCAAGGCACACAAAAGATTGCCAGCAAACCACCTGAAGATAGGTGTCAGGCATGGCACACATTTTTCCTCACAGCCCTACAAAGGAACCAACCCTGCTGATACCTTCCTTTTGGACTTCTAGCCTGCAGAACTGCGAGACGATAAATTTCTGTTGTTTAAGCCACCCAGCTTGAGATGCTTTATTATAACAGTCCTACAAAACTAATATAAAAGGTATTCGAAGAAATTGGTAATCTTGTAGTCCTCTCAGGAGAACAGGTTTGCGGTCTTCACTAACAAAGCTCAGATCTTTTCATCTGTTTCTCTAGGTATTACTGTGTCTTTCCACTTATCACATTCACCCACATTTCTGAAGTGAATTTCTGGGAAACAGAAGCTGATGGGCAGGCTTTGCATGCTGGCTGTCTTTAGGTCAAGTCCTTGGTCCATTTAGCTGGGTCCAGGAGACAAATTTCTTGAAATACTTCATGTGAGTAAACACACACGAAAACACCCTCAAGTTGAAGATGAAAACACCTTCAAAAAGCTGTAAGCATGACATCCATTCTGAGGGTGGCCTATTTGTCTAACAGGTGACATTGACAAGCATGCTATTCCATTGTGGGCTTAGCTTGATTTTAGCAACCTCATCCTACTTCCCGCCAGTTCTTAAACAGCCAGTTTAATTCCAGGTTATACTGTGGTAGCAAATTAAGTCTTAAATATACATAATGAACACAGAGGATGTTTATCTCTCATTCATGGTGCATACCCAGTGTGGTCAGCTGGTTTCTGCTCCTCATAGTCACTAGGAGATCCAGGCCAACAGAGGCTCAATCTTGTAGCTACACCATCTGAAACATGTGATCTCCTCGACTGTCTGAAAGAGAAGAGTGAGACTGGAGAATATGTCTTCATTTCCTCAGGTCAGAACTCATCTCTTCTGCTCCTATTTTATTCGCCAGACCTAGTCACTTAATTACAAGAAACCTGGATAGTGTACTTCTCCTGTGTGCCTAGTGTCAGGAAGAGAACCAAATATTGGTGATGGCTGGTAATGTTTACTCCTAAGATGCAGTGTGTGTGTGTGTGTGTGTGTGTGTGTGTGTATTTTGTAGAAATCCATTTATAATCATTTGATTAACAGTACATTGAATAGAGTGGTCTCTGGGCTGTTAAACCTAAGACAAACTGAAGTTCATGAACAATTTTCCTTAGCATCTGTTATAACTGCAGCTAACTCTTGGTGTCCATGGGGATTGTATTCAGGACCCGCTTTGGAAACAAAAATTGGAAAATGCTCAAGCCCCTTGTATAAAGTGATGTAGTATTTGCATATAGCCTATATATGTCTTTCTGTATTCTTTAAATCATCTCTATATTACTTATAATACCTAATGCAATGCAAACGCCAAAATGCCATGTAGTTGTTAAGCTGTATTATTTAGGGAATAATGCAAGAAAAATATCTGTACATGTTTAGTGCAGATGCAATCTTTTTTAGAGTATTTTCCATCTGTACTTGGTTGAATCTATGGATACAGAACCCATGAGCACAGGGCACTACCGGTACATTTCCTTTTCTTCTCATTGATGACAGCATGTCACAGTGCAAGTGAGTACAAATGGTACTACAGGGATACCCTTGAATTTATGCTAATTCAGTTTTTAAGGCAAACCATGCACAAAGTTCAACACTTAAGGAATTAGCTTTTTTTTTTTTTTTTTTTAAGAATTAGTTTATTTGTCTCCCAATTCACAGTTGATCAAAAGAATGTGCTATATTACTTTGCTTTAAAAACCACTATCCTAAATCTTGGTAAGAGTTTGAAGAATTCCTTGGAATTGATGATTTTGAAGTAGTGTTAAAGAAAAAAAATGATTCTGACACCTGTTAAAATGGTGAAGAGCTTATTCAGGACTTACTTCAATAAGTGTCAAGAATACTGCACTAGGAGAGAGAGACTGGCCCAGTTCCAAATACCACAAAGACAGTTGTAGATTTATAGTCAACGAGCAGGGATGGGGTCAGTGGGTGGAAACCACCTAAGAAAGGAGTTAAAAGGAGGGGAATATTGCTAAGCAAACTAACCAGATTCTTGCTGAAGGAAGACCAGGTGATCTGATAAGAAGGCCTTGGGGATTCTTGCTACACTGACTCTGCAGGGTTTTTGCTAAGACTGGGTTATTTCTGTGGGGCTGGCAAGAACGGGGCCAATGTCAAGGCATGGTTGAGAAAAGGCTCAAAGGAGCCTGACTAAAGTCAAAAGGTCTTCACTCAAAGCACTTTATTAGAATTCTGTGGGTCTCCCTTTGCTCCCTTTCTGCTTTTCATCCCTTCCCCTCTCTACCCTCAGGGCTCTATATTTCTGAACTTTGACACACTCACTGGCACTGCTGCTGGGAGGCTAAATACACAAGCGATTGTTCCTCCAAACAGTACAAGAAATATTTACTGTTAAAAAGATAACTAAATGTGTTTTCCCCTGCTCACCACTGCATACCAGCAAATTGCAAACATCCTTCAGGTCTTCCCAGATTGGTCTTCCAGCGCTCAGCTCATGGAGGAGTGAAACAATCTGTCATATCATGCTTGGCTGATCCTCCCTGCTTCTTATGAACACAAAGGCAGGGATCCTCTTTTCTAGCTGTTAAGTGTGTAATTTTAGAGGTTGGGTAGTGTTTGGCACATGGCTAGCCATGCTGCAACTGATCGTTATTGAACTGACTCAGAGCAAATGACAATTTTCCATCCTAATCATTGAATACATGTGCCAGTGATGGAATTCATGACTCCAGCTGAATTTGAGGCACCAGGAGGACACAAAAGGAAGGCACTTGCTTGTCCTAGTATACATTACTGATTTTAGGAAACTCAAAATAAAGGTTATCTTACACTGTCAAAGTGTTGGCTGAACTCTCAAAGTTGACCCCTTTTTAAAAGGATAATTTTACTAGTTTTAACAAGTAAAATGGAAAAGACACTTTCATTTTGATATAGGAGAAATATAACTCCCAACCTGTTAGGTGTCAGAGATGTTGAGTTTATGTCCCTTGAAATCAAAGAATGAATTTCAAAATACAAAGGAGATTAAGAGTAGGAAAGTTTTATTGGGAAATAAGAATAGCTCTTGAGAGACAGGAGGGGACCCAAGTGGGTTGTCACTGAGGCCCTCTGTCAGGGGTAATTTATATAGCAAAGTCACAATATGGGTCAAACTGTATTTAACCTATAAGATTCTAAGTATAGCTATTTAGCTAATATTGATCTAATAGTGAAGTGGGGCATGTAGCAAGGGTAGGGTATATAGCTGACATCACTAACCTTGGCTTACCTATGAGCTTTAAAACAGGAACATTTTGGGGAAGGTATGAGTCTAGGTGTTTTGGTCATCCACCCAGGTGTCTGATATGTATCTGTACTTAGTGAACTGGTTGGTATAAATTATAACATAGTTCCAAGTTTTGTTTATCTCTTAGGGAAGTAAGTCTGGCCTTTGTGACTTTATCTTAAGGTCTTGTCTTTTTCAGATGTGCCTTTAGCCACAACTTTGATATTTTTATTTTTACTATTTTGAAAGCCCAGTCCCTTTTTGACTGTATATTAATTTTTATCTAACTTACCTTTGTATAATATTCCCCCCTCTGAAGAAGTATCCCTAACTGGAGTTAAGGAAGAATGAGCATAGTTTTAATCTAGCTGTTTTGAGCTGAGAAGGGACAATGTAGGGAAGATCAGAGTCAGGAGCCTTTTCTAGAGTGCTAAGCCTTGATAGAAGTCGTGTAGTTTAGCAGTTATGAACTCTCTTTAGGTCAATCTAGTGAATCTTGGTAAAGGGAGTCTGGCACATTTGTTGTTGGTTTTATCTATATGATCACTTGGAGTTTGGCAGCCTCTATGCAAGAATAAACAATTTTTTTCTTGGATGCCACCTTTAAATAAATGGACTCAAATCTGCAAAACAAAACAACAAAGCAGAGAAACCCCAATTTTTTAAAGAGACTTAAAGCACACACAATCAAAGCATGAGCACTAAAATGGAAAGGCAGATTGGGAAAAAAGCCAAGTTTAGACATTGTTCTTAAAAGACTAGAGTAGTGATTGGCTCTTAGATCTCTGGAGATTATTTATAAGACTGATATTTTTTAAACGACTTTTTTTTTTTTTTTTACCAGATCTGAATTATTTATCTAAAGACAACAAATTTTATTTTTTGATGCCCAAGTTCCTCCAGTCTTAGATGTAAGAAGGTGGAGAATTTGGTGACTTTGAAGGACAATTTTAGCTAAGGAATTTAAAGACTTGTTGAGCTTTTACAGATTTTATTGTAGCTTTTTAGCCTCACTGAACCATAACAGTGGTCAGCTACAGGTGTAACTGGAAACTGTCAACAGGTGTTAGTGATTGGAGACTCCTTTCTATATCTAGCTTTTATTATTGTGGAATTATTTAAAAATATCTTTGATTATATTTTTTGTTGGGTGTTTAAGACTAAGTTAAAGTGAAATTTGTGTTAATTAAATTAACTTTTTGTTATCTATTAAGATTAGTTAAGGCTCTTTAGGGATTATTTTTGGAACCATGTATGGAGACTTTCAGTTTCTTTGTTAGTGTTAGCCTTCAGGATGGGTCACAGTATTGCTTGACCATGTGGCTTTTTGTAGAAGCATGGGAGATATTTTTTGGTGACCCTCTCTTTAGCACACTGTATATTGCTTGACTCCTGTCCTCTGGGTTCTAACAATCTACCTGCTAGGGAAGTTGGGTGACTCATTAAAGTTGTAGGATCTTGTAGAAAAGGTCTCCTTGTGTCTTGGGTCTTTCTTTTTTTTTCCCATTAACTTTATTGGTACATTTTAGGTATAAAATACAGTTACATTCATCACTGGGATCCTGTACCATTACATGAGTATCTTGGTTCTTATTTTTTTCCCCCTTTCCTTGCCCTCCCTTCACCCCCTCCACCCTTC